>CM062264.1:29186086-29573586 GCA_031216635.1 Dissostichus eleginoides | reverse complement strand
CCATCAACATGTTTTTTGCATGAAGTTTTGCTCTAACCCAGTGGTTCCCAAACTTTTTCAGTCGGGCCCCCCTTGGGTAATTGGAAATATTTTCGGGACCCCCCAACCTGGTTCCCATCTATATTGGTAGGATTAATTGTATATTGTTGTAAAAACATTTTCTCTGCTAATAACAAGAAGATACAAAGATCCAACTATAATTTTAGATTTTATTATGGATTACACATGAACAAAAGTGCTTGTAATAGATATTGTGAATTAATTTGGCCTAATTAAACTAGTAGGCCTTCTTCCCTGAGTAGTAGATTTTTAAATTCAAATTTCTTTAAGGAAAATATATTAATGAACTACTATTTCTACAGCAGGTTGCAAACGATCACATCACTTTACATTCCTATTCCACGCATAGCCTATCAATGACTTGTGTGTGCTTGCTTTCCCTTGCAGATCTTCTCAAACCGGGGCTGTTGTTTTGAGACTGCCACTCTCAGTTCATTCTCAATGTTCAGCTTTGATCTGTATTTCGTTTTGATGGCAGCAACAGCAGAAAAGCCTATCTCACACAAGTAGGATGTTGCAAAAGGCAGCATTATGCCCACAGCTCTCTGACCAATGAGATATTTTCGAGCAGTGTTTGTTTACAATTTAATAATAATAATAAAAAAGAAATCTTCTCGCGCCCCCCCTGCAGTACCTCCGCGACCCACCAGGGGTCGCGCCCCACAGTTTGAAAACCACTGCTCTAAGGTGTTAAAGCATGACAACATGTAAAACATGCAGGGCACAACTGTTGGAAACAAACAACATAAATATCAAATTAACAAAAAGATGTAAGATATAGTGTGTGAAACACTCAGTTTAGGAGATATTTCAGTTCAAATAGACACCGTTTTAGACATTTCTCTGAATTAGGTAATTTAATAGACTGGGGAAAAAAAGTGCTTAAACTCATCTGGTCCTACATTTTATATCATTTTAGCTTTTTACTCAGGATCCAGAGTCATTAAATCCACTTGATACTTCTGTTAAATGGAGATATACCAGAGAAAAACAACTCTCATTTAACACCCAGCGTCTCTTTGCACAAAAAAAGGCACATAATTGGCCTCACCAACTGTTCCTAAAAGATGTATCCATAAGTAACACTTACCATTTTTCCATGAAGATTCGGCACATTAATAAAATACATATATTTGGGAATTAGTTTTTTTTCGTATGAACATAATGTAATAGGCATTGTGATGCCCCTGTGGGTTCATCATTAGAGAGGGTGTGGCTGTCCTGTCTGTGCTGTATTGATTGCATTGATTGCATTGATTGCAGTAACTCAGGGCACCTGGGTCTGGTGCCCTGCAGCTATTTAAAGCCTCTCTGCTCCTCTCTGTTTTTCCCTGCAGGCACCCGGCTCTGTTGAGTATCACAAATTCCACTTGATTTGAATTGTTTGTTCTAAATAAACATCTTTTGATAAACGTTGACATGGTGTGCCTCCTCTTTGTTGTGGCCTTTTGAGCCGGGTCATAACAAATGGGGGCTCGTCCGACGGGTTATTTGGTTAAAAGTTTGTGTAGTGCTCAGAGCACATGGTGTCATTGAGCAGCTGATTAGTTGTTGTGGTCCAGCTCTGTGCTGGCTTGGCGCTGCTATTTGGGGGACACATCATGTCTTTTGTGTTTCAGGAAGCTTTAGTGTTTGACATGGCGTCAGGTTTTGTGTGCCAATCAGAAGGTAAGATGTTGGTGTTTGTTACGCTTTTGTAAAGGGATTTCCCCGCTAGGCTTAAGTGGCGTTTCCCCTTGGGTTGCGTCTGTTTGTTTTTTTTCATAGTGTTGTGGCGACGTGGTTAGTGTCAGCTGTTTTCGGACAGCTGTCTCGGGGGCACGTCCGCGTGATTTTGTGGTGTTGCCTGCATGCAGGTCGCTCCACAACTCCGCTGGGTTCCAGTGCGTAATTACCCGCCGCAAGCCACATGAAGACTAGGTGAGATTAAGATTTTGGTTAGGCAGTTAGGGGGAAATTCTCTGTTGGGTTTGTCTTTTGCCCATGCTTATTGGCAGTTTTACATTTTGCTTTCTGATTGGTTATAGGTAACATATTATGGCTTCTTTGTCGGCGTTTGTGGATGCGCCCTCAGTGTCTTTCTTAGATGATTGCAAGAAGGCGCAGTTGGTCGATATAGCAGAGCATTATAAAATTGCTGCTGTAGGGAGTAAGCGGAAAGACGAGATTAAAGCTGTCATCTTTGTTTGAACAGGGGGTGTTGCAGAAGTGAGTTTGGTGCGGCAGGGGTCGTGCCGGTAGTGCAGGGTTCCCAAATTATATTTACCAAAGGGCCAATTTTTGTCAAGCATGACAAGCTAAGGGCCAAAATGTTATGTGTCACTAAAAGTTGTTTTACACTATGTGCAGATGTTACCTCTATTATAATTGTTGTAGTAGTGGCAGTAATTAAACAAATCCTGTGTTGAGAGTAAAGGAAAAATGCATCCTTGAAACAAAATTAGACCGAAATCAAACATTTATTAATAATAATAATAAATAAAAGCTTTAACTAATACAAAATATTTTTTTTCGTGGTCTGATGGGGCATAACAATACAAAAACACAACAGAGTGAACTCTGATCAAATAGTCAGACAGGTCGACATCCAATTCAGCAAACACTAACACACACACTGAGAAAGACAGGAAGACAGACAGAGAGTTTCAGTTAGTTACTTTTATAATGTCATACCAAAATACACCGCATTATTAGTTTTAACATTTTTAAATATGTGTACCAAATAATATCAGGCTGTAAATAAAAATAGTATTGTTTTTTTTTAACTTTATTTTTAATATATTTTAATGTTGTATTTAATTTGACCAGTTTGTGGGCTGTTGTTAAAAGCCCTGCATTATCCAAGGTTTTTGCTCTAATTTTATTAATTCGTTTTTAATTACGCTGCGTAGCATTTTTTAAAACTTCACGAGCCATGTCTATCGCACACCGGCAAATCGCAACTCGGCATCAGCAAACTGCTTCTTGGCTCTAGAGAGCGTCCAAGAGACGTGCAATGAGGCAGCTGTTGCGCTCTCTTGTGCCGATGTTGTTTTCGACATTGTGGAAACAGAGTGCTTGCATGATTCAAGCAAACCTGCTATCTTTTGTGTGCGCTGGTCGGATTTCTCTGGATAGTTAGCATTAAAACTGGCAGCATGAATAGAGGTGAAGTGCCGCTTCAGGTTGTCTGATTTGATTACAGCTACATTCTGCACGCAACTCAAACAAGTCGGTTTAGCATTGGCGTGGTCCGGTAAAAAAAAAAAACAATACTCCTCAGTCCAGTCAGTTTTGAACTGACGGTTCTCCTGGTCTACCTTCCTCTTCTTAGCGAATTCCATCCTGGGTTTGAGTTATCCACGGTCCGTTAGTGTCATGTTGGTCAATCGCTGGGCTGGGATGACAGGCGGCTAGCTGGGGAGCTATTGATTGTGTTTGCCGCTATTCCAGGTAGTGACGAGAAAGTCAAGCGCGCGCGAAGCACGTCCTGCATATGCACGCGATAAGGTCAAGGGTCAGGTTTACGAGTGTCGACGGAGGTCGAAATAAAGCGAAACCGCGGACATTTCATTAATGTTATAACCAGTTATAACAAGTGAATGCCAGTAGATCAGCGCGGGCCATGCATTTGCCTCTCGTCGGCCGGATCTGGCCCGCGGGCCGCTAATTGGGGATGGTTGATAGATTATGCCTCATGCCTTTTTTTTTTTTATGGAGATTGGTGGGGCTCCATAGCAGATTTGAGAAATTAGGACGATCAGTAGCTGATATTGTCATAGGTGTGTAGTTCTTTACTTGTTTATCACCATAACATACATTATCTGCTGTACAACAAACGAGATGAAATTGTGATTCATCACAGGCAGGAAAGAAATATACAAGAGTATATGGTCAAAGCTGGCTGGCATCATGCAGATTATAATACCTCATAAACAATAAGCCCACTTTATGACAGTTCAGACTGTTTCTCAGTTTGCAGAAAAAGCTTCTCAGTTTTAAGGCGCAACAACAACCTGTCAGTAGTCTAAGCCCATCTGTACTGATGGCTGCCTATTGTTATTACCATGGTTACACTAACCCTGGTATCTGTAGGCTTTAACGTTTGTTTTAACATCAGATAGTAGCTGAAGAAACAAAAGTTCAGTGTGCTAAAGTGCTTGACAATGAGTGATAAAAACAAACATGTTTAACATAGAAAACAAATGTTACTTCACAGAGGAGAGCACATTTTTACAGATGGGTTCAAAGGTCTTGTAAATGCAGCATGAACACTGCCAAGAAAGATGTGGTTAAATAAGCAAGAAAGTCCTTCACTGTCCAGTTTCTCTAATTGTAGGGAGTGTCCACTGACTAAAAGGTGGTACATTTAGATCGACCGACTCATTTTTTGGGAGATGTTACACTTTTAGTCAGACAACTAGTCAGTCAGGTGAGAGAGGGGGCGTCCTTCAGTTGTTGGCGGGGATCTTGGCTTTGATGCGGTTGATTTTGAGAGGGAGCAGGCCGACCATCTCCCGACTCAGCTCCAGCTCTGTCTCCACTGTGGCCACGGCCTCTGGGTGGGAGTCACAGTAATCCACCACATATCTAGACAGGTGTAGGGTGAAAGTGATGGTCAACACATTAAAGGTCTCCTATTATGCTATTTTTAGGCATATATTATGGGTCTCAGATATATAAAAAAACATGTCTATGATGTATTTTGCTAAAATACCAAACAGATCATGCATTTTAGACCTCCCTCATATCCCTCTATTCCAGCCCTGTCAGAGAACTGCAGGTTCGGGGGCCTTAGCTTGAAACAAAAAAAAAAAGAGGAGGGCGAGCTAATGCCTGCCCTTAATTCTACCGGAGATAAAGCTAAATGCTGCCGTGATTAAATGCCATATCATGTTCCAAACATTTCAAGGATTATTTCTTAAACGGTATGGAGCTCAAATGCTTTTTCTCTTGCCGGTTTAACACAAGGTGAGTTCCTTTTTTTATTTCTTGCTTTTTTACACATACTCTCTCCAGTACAGCTTAGCTCTGAGTGTTAGCGATGCTTGCTAATGTAAACAAAGACCATATTACGTCCAAAACACGTCGGGCATTGTTTCTGATAGCAACTTTCTGATAGTGCCGTGGGTCCGCATTTCCGATATGACGTAAAACGCTAATCTGCATCAGCTCCGTTGTACCCCCGTTTTCTGAGATTTGGGTACGGAGGAAAAGAGAGGGTTTTATTTTCTGACGCTGCGTGAGTTCCCTGACACACCGGGGACACATATGTATGTATAAAAGACATCAAAAAGTGCATTTTGCATGATAGGTCCCCTTTAAACAGATAAACAACATTCCCACTAATGTAATGTAATACTAATTCATGTTGACTGCCTTCAACACAATTCCTCTGAATGCGTCTTTCTGATTTCCTAACGCCTCTACATCATGTCAACCTACGCACACTTCTCCTACATTTTCGATTATGCAACCCAGAAAGTGTTTGGATGTATGACTAGGGCTGGGTTTCCCAACTGATATCCTCAATGGATTAATTTCTGATTGGATCCGATTTAGAATACAAATATTGCTTTGATATGAAACATACTACAGAGACATACTTTTTGACACCACTTAAAAATGTATTTGGCAGCGCTGCCTGGTGGTGACTTCTGTGGAGCAGCCGCCGACATTTAAAAAAATAAAATTCCAGAGGTTTGCCCAGTAGAAACTTTATTCGTACATATATTAATAGTCTAATTTCTGATGTTTTAAATCCATATTGGATAATGAAGATTGAATTGAACTGGAAAATCGTTTTTCTTTCCTTAAACCCAGCCCTATGTATTGCCATATATTTACAAATACACTATATTCTTACTTGTAGTGTTCCAGCGACTTGTCAAGGTTTTCCACCTGACCGGGGGGTGAGGTGCAGATCAGCCGGCTGTAGAGTCGGGCCACCCTGAAGCGAGCCACCAGAGCCGGTCGGAGCACCTCCTCCTCCAGATGCTCCGGCTGCTTCCCCTCCGGAGAACACAGAGAGTCTAGGAACATCTGGAAGTACCTGGAGAGGAGAAGGGAGGATTTCCAATCATTTAGAGTGAATATATTCAGATGCACTAACAAACAGCTCCTACAAACACAATCACTCACTTGGCAGAAGCAGAGCAGAGATTGTTAAATTTCTTAATGGTGTGGTTGTCAAGAGATTCTGTTTCATCTTGTCTGTTGGCTAGCGTCAGCTTCAGGTCCATCATTTCATTGTAGGTCTCAGCCAACTCAAACATCATCTGTCTGCGGATCATTAGGTAGTACTTGGAGTTCAATTCTGTAGTGAAACAGTCAGATTCAATCAATCATGTCACTTTACATGGACATTTGCGTTGAACATTGACAACATAATTGTGTCATCTTTTTCCATTGAAAATACTCAGAGACAAATGGAAATGCAACTACCCATGCAGACAGGCTCCATCATATCAACTCTTCGTTTGTGCATTTTGCAGCGCCTATCCAGATCCTCTTCATAGAAAGCCAGGGATCGGAACAGAGAACTGTGATCCTGCAGGATCTCTATGTGGTCCGTCACATAGCCGTCCATCTGAAAGTACTCTTTGGCCTGCAAGATTAAGTGAAAAGACGGAGAGATTACAAAGTTTAGCAGTTGTAACTATACACTGTGGGGTAAACCCAAGAGCCATGTTTTTTCTTAAAGATATCTTGGTTTTGTGCTCCACACATGATTTTACTCATTAGCTTTTAATACACAGTTGTTTGAGCATCAACTCTACTATTAATACTAACTTAAAGAGACATTTCAAGCCAAAATAAAAAACTCAGATATTTCTCCTGTGGTTTTATCAATCAATATAATTGTTTTGATGTGTGTTGCTGAGTGTTTGAGATATTGGCTGTAAAAAATGTCTGCATCCTCCAATTTAACGGAACTAGGGCAACAAATATTTAATTTGAGAAACTTCTCTTTCCATGAATCCTGAGCAGGTTAATCAAAAATAATTGACAGACCTTATTCTATTTTTATTTTGTATTTATCAGTTTCATGTAGGAACTAGTGTCTTTCTTCAAACTATCTCAATAAGCTTTACAAACTGCACTGGGAAGTAAAAATACATGACCTAACTCAAAAGCATTGGTTAGTTAAAATGTTTAATCTTATGAGCTAGTATGGATACTTCAATAACTCCACTGCTGTTTGTGTGTCTGGTTACTGGTGTAAGATTGTCTACATTTTTTATTAGTCTGTCCAACCCAGTGTGAGTGTGTCAGTGGGCTTTACAAACCTGTGTGACATAATGTTGTCCGACCAGAAATATGGCTCTGGCCTCGGTGAAGTCCATTGGCAACAAACAGCGCACCTGGAAAACAAAAAGCAGAGTTTCAGCTCCTAAAATGGGTCTAGTATTTATTTGCAGAATGGCGCCCTCTGGTGACAGTAATTTTAAATGTGTTTCCTAATGTAGTACAACATGGTCTGTAACACTAATAATTATTATGACTGTACAAGCAGAACCAGCAGTAGCATTAGAACGTTTATTAACCTTCTCCTCCAGGCTAGCAATGGAGTCAAAGGTGTCTTCAGAGCCAAACAGCATAGCGCTCTTCCTTTCCTTTTCCTCCTCTTCCTCCTCAAGTCTCCTCCCTCTCTTCATTTCTTCTTGACGATCTGTATCGAGCTCCCCAATGCTGTCCTGTTCACAAAGAAATTCAAAACAACAACCATCAACTTTAAGTAAAAGCCCTTACAAGTGATTTTCTTCAAACCTACAATATCCCATACAATATCTGTCCGGCAGTGGCTCAGTCAGAAGGGGCTGGGAGCCGTAGGGTTCAAGTCCCCGACCAGACCTAAATATGGAGTGTGGACTGCTATTTGGAGGTCCCAGTTCACCTCCTGCCGTGCCGTGGTGCCCTTGAGCAAGGCACAGGACAACCCCCCATCCCCCTACCCCCATTGCTCCCCGGGCGCTGTACAATAACTGCCCACTGCTCCTAGTACTAGACTCTTGGTACTAGGATGGGTTAAATGCAGAGAACACATTTCACTGTGTGCTCTGCATGTGTGACTATTACAGAGGGTTTCATCCCTCCCAATATCATTAATATTATCCTATTTTCTGTCACTAGGGGTCTCTCAATCAACACAATAACAGAGGCAGAGTTTGGTAGTTGTGTAAGGTAGTGTGGAATCACAACAAGGTTAGGATTCCTTCGTTGTTCGGGAGGTTTTTACTGAGTGACACATTATCCAGGTCAAATTGACAGTGAAGAAAAATCACACGCACACACACGCACCTCTAGCAGCTTCTTAGAGTCTTGCAGAATGTTGAGACAGTATTTTATCCAACATCTCGCAATCTCTGCTCTCTTCTGCCTGAGCTGCTCCCTGCGCTCGCTCTCTGTCTCACCTGGGTCAGACACAAGATACAAAAACATGTTAGGATATGCCAGCAGGAATGATAGATATATCTGGATGAAGTGAGAGTGACTGAGGTGGAAGGAGTCAGACAGAGGAAGGGAGGAAAGATACTTGCACAAAGCTTTGCTACACAGCTGTGTTTGCTCCTGCCTTCCTTATTGCAGTTAAAAATTACAATAGAAATAGGCAAATATGTACGTTTGCTTTGATATGTTAATTAATGCAAGATTTTGGCTTGTGGCTCTTTTTCTGCTGTAACAACGTAAATGTCCCCTCTGTGGGACTAATAAAGGTATTCTGATTCTTATTCTGATTTAGATGCTTACTCTCCTGTGCTGCGGCCTCAGAAGGAACTTCTCCTGCCAAACCCGATATGACAGTTGCCGCTGAGAGACAATGTCTGCCTTCCATGTATCGGCCCTAAAAATCACACACACACACACACACCTTTCAATACTAAAATGGTTATGGGAATAGTAAAAAAAAGTATACAAACATGCATGCCTACTACAACCAAACTTGTATTGCATTGTAATCAAAATGATTTCACTTAAAAAAATGTGAAAGACATGAACAAGACTTTGTAAAAGCAAGGTAAAACAGATAGATTAGACAGATTAAACCGTTTTGGATGAGTACAGGCTAAAATTAGGGTATGGCGATAATTGAATATAATAATGAATCGTCTTTATGTAATATTGTGATGAAATCATGAATTAAAGAAATGATAGTTATATTGTCTATATTGGTAATAACCAGCACGTACTGACATGAGCAAACTATTGTCTCAAATTGATGTAAAATCCTTTAAAATGTTTCAGAGGTTTTAAATCAATCATTTTCAATAAATTAATATCCATCCGTGCCCTACCTTAGTGATGTAATACTGCGATAGTGTGGCAGCGTTCAGAGCCCACTCCATAGGACTGAACTGATTTAACTTTAACTGTCTCTGCAGGGTGCTGTGGCAGTAGATGGCAGCACGCTCAGTTTCACCTGGGAGATAAAACACTTTCATTACCATCAACCAGTAGCTAAACAGAATAAGGCTATGCTTCATTATGATTACATAGATAAATATGTATTCTGAATCAGATCAGAAGCAGTCTTCAGAAATTCCTTAAAGCAAAACATTACTCATTAGATTAAATTAATTAGAGACTCTTAAATTCAATATGTTTTATATTATTGAATGTATATTACATAAATAATTAAGTATGACTTTTTCATAAACCAATACATGTATACTGTTGTATTTGACTCAAACAACATCAAACTCACCAAGGTTTTTATAGACTTGTGCAAGGTAGTACATGGTATGGGTGTAGGCCAACTCAAACCTGGAAAAGGGAAGTTGGAGAAAGAGTGAAAAGGAGAAAGATATAAGGCGAAGGCAGAGCATAACAGAGAAAGAAACAAACCCAGTGTACATCAATGACCACACATCATGCAAACACTCTGTAAATGTACATACAGCTTTTGTATGGGGATATTAAAAGGTGACAAATTACCTCTTGGTCCTTTCCTGATGTGTCAACTGGTTCTCTTCAGTACTGAAGTAATCTGCCATGTCAGTGGGTGGACTTCCATCCTGGAAAACATTAAAAAAAACTATGGCTCCTGCAGTTGCAATAATCAAATTCTCGGCTATCACTTTTGTGGTTTGATGTTGTGTTTTTTAACACCCAACAACTAGGCCACAATCCCATTTTGCTACCTAGTTGTGTACACATGTTATTCTCATTTGAGGTTAGGAACACATTTAAGTCATAATGTAGCACCAAGAAAAAAAATCTGTGATCAAAGAAACATACAAGGTCAAACGCAAAAAACACATTTTCTTACTTAACGAAAAATACAAGAATTATGTATAGTATTATGTATGCCTATGATATTTATTTTCTCTAGATTTTCCATAAACCACACCAACCTTACCTCTTTCATATAACGTTGGTAGATAGATTCAGCCGTTTCAAGAAATCCCTGAGCGGTCTCCGTCTCATCGCGGCCGGCCCACAGGATGCCCAACTGGTTCTGTTACACAAACAGACAACACATGGGTTAGTGATCAGCATCATCTGATCTCCTACTACATTAGAATAGATATTTACTCAATTGACGGAATCGAGATTTAGTTTATTTCCAAGTAGGATTTCACATTTAGGGAATTTGCCTTGATTTAAAATTGTGCATGCATACAATTAGAAATGGAAAAATAGGAACAGATATTTAAAAAGAAAATTATAAAACATATTATTAAATAAAAGAAACATAAATAAACAACAAAGGACAAACAATACAAAATATCACCACTTACTGCACTATAAACGTTTTAAAGTGGAAGTACAGTGCAGACATTTGCTAAATTATATGAGAAATGTGCAAATAATTCCATTAGTATAAGGAAGATTTGGTAGTGTTTACTTTTTATTAAAGTGTGTAAAAAGGGAATGGTGGTGCAAACTGCTGTCCCACAGGCCTACAAATGGCATTGTTTATGATGACATTGTCAATTATATTGGGATTTAGCAACATAAATCAGTCTGTCTGTGATGTGTGGTCACACTGCACCATTTGTGTCAACATTACTGTTAAGAAAGTAATCGTTAACGTTACCCTGGCATGGATAAACAGTGACACATTCTCCGACGATACCCTGCATTTCCCCAGTAGCTTCATGCAGTTCATCAGATGCTCCTGCCCGGCGGACAGCTCCTCTGTGTCGACATGGTTGACGCCCAGGTAGTACTCCACCGCCCCGAGTTTAGCGGCCCGCAGCCCGGCTGGAGAGTCTCCGCAGAAGCCCTGACTGAACGCCTCCTCAGTCTGCCCGTCTACCGGAGCCTCCACCGGCAGCTGCTCGCCGCTCTCTCCGGTCTCTCCGGTCTCTACGGTCTCTCCGCTCTCTCCAGTCTCCTCCTCACCTTCCCCGGCCTCAAAACTCTTCAGCGAGCAGTATATCTCCCTGAGGAGCTCCCTGGCCTTGTATTTGGAGCGGAACGGGTCATTGTCTGGGTCATTTTGTGAATCTACAACGGTTAAATTCTGGGCATTGGTGAATTTGTCACAAATAGCTCTCCACTCATCACTGCTGACGGACGCCATGTTTATCTTCTTCTTCTTTTTCGTTTTCTTTTGACTACAGATACCACAACTACCACTCTTCTTCTCTGAGGCTTTTTTTGGTGGATTGCAATACCAACTTTTAGGTGCATACTGCCCTCTACCGTGCTGGATTTTGTAGGACAGGATATTATTCTGATTATGTATGAGCTTTATTTACTTATTTTTTCAAGATTCAAGGCTTTTATTGTCACATGTACATAGCTACAGTGTAGTTATGACAATTAAATGCTAAGGTCACAGGTTCCTCCAACAGTGAAACACAATAAAACAGATAATAGTGCAAGTAAATAAAATAAAATATATAATAGAAATTGTGCAGAATAGTTTATATACAAGTAATTGGAATTAGAATTAGAGTGTCTCCAATGTATTTGTTGTGAGCAGTGGTGTAATATAACACATGTCAATGCTTAGTACAATGTTGAGGTAGGTTCAGGTAGGAGCTTTACCAGTGTTTCTATGTTTTACTTCTCTTTACCTCTAGATCATTTCAGGGGGAAATATTGTACTTTTTAGTCAACTCCATATTTTCGTACTGCTTCAGAATGGTCACGAGTGACATATGATGCAAGGTTTTTGATTAAACGGTCCAACAGCCTATAGCCTACATTAAAAATAACCTCTTTAACAATAACAATATTACCGCAAAAATATAATAGGCTCTATTAACTAGATAAGCAATTTAACTGCATTTGCTGATAATAATTTTAGCTAAGTAAAAGTGCAGGATGTTTGACTAAATAGCCCTAAGTGGTTACAGGGTTAAAGGATTAGAATCACTTTTTGACAACTGGTTTTGAAGATATTGATCGATTCCTTTTTTATTGAAATGCATAAATAACCATTCATTTCCTGTAATTTGATTGGTATCTTTTAACTTTGTTGAAAACAGTAGTTGTTTTATTCCAACATGGCATTAGGTTGCAGAGCAAAGTGTTGAGGTAAATACACAGCCGTGTTCTCCTTGACATTTACCACGGTAGAATATCTGACTTTGTGAAGGACGACTCATTCCTGCCAATGAACACGGAACACGACTTTAAAACAAAAACAATTATCAGATTAAAAACGAAATCACAAAGCTGAACTTTAAAAGAATAAATCACTCACTTGCTTAATTGTGTTCAACTTGGTTAAAGCCAGTTTATTTGGACAACGCCAGAGATTCAAATGAATAATTAGGGAAAACTAATGTTTATTATACAATGACAATAAATGAATGTGAATGACATGAGAACAACACACAGTACATGTTTTGGTCAGCACTGACAGAAGCAGCTTTTCTTATGTATTACCGTGTAATAAAGCCATATCGGCTCCTCATACACATTCTGTTTTCATTTTTCAGCTTAACATTTTACTCCAGAGTAAAACACACAAAGAGCTTAGCTCTCTGTGTGTCCTCAGCATTTAAGTAAAGGTTAATGAAAGAAAGTGGTTAGCAAAGTATGTGCCATGGTGTGGACACATTGGCACAAACTGACCTCAGGCTGAGTTCCCATTGACATATCATTATTTGTTCCATTAATAAGCCAGTTAGAAAGCAACACAAATATTATTGCTGATGACCTAAAACGAGTGTAACAGCCAGTGTGAAAGACAGCTAACTGTCAGACTGGTTAGCTAAGTGTACATTCACCCATATTATATTTTGTGTCATGATGAATTTAGCAAAAATGTAATTAAATCACAGCAGTTTACTCAAATTCTTGAAGGAAAGCAAATTCTTTTTTTCTGTCTGTTTAGTAAAAAGTGATTAAAACTTGTGAGGATGATCAATCTTGGTAACATCCGGTTTAAATGGCGAAAGTGGCACAGCTTCATTGAGATAACATGTTTATATTCAGTAGTTTTAATGTTCAGGTTATTGTGGCTGTTGAAGCAGTCGGGCGCCACTCTGCCATTAAGATCCCTTCTTCTTGTCCATGCTGCAATGAAAAAGAAACAGTCAGAGTGCTTACATTTCTCTTTTATCCCTTCACCTTAATGTCAAAGATTATTAAAGGATTTTGGACATATGTTTCATTATTCTAGGTCTCATTATCATATCATATCATAACAGAGTAAAAATCTGAAAAAAGCGTTTCATGATACATGATCTGTTCCCAATGACAACAGAAAATCCCACCATAAATGATTGCTTACTTGTATTTAATGAGACGACTTCCCTGGATAAGCTGTGCAGACTCGTTGGTCAAATGGCAGGCGAACAGCAGCCAGTTACGTGGCTGCACCTTGTAGGCGAACCTCATGAAGAGCAGGGAATAGCAGGACAGAGCTGAGAGGACGGAAAAGACACACAGGCAATGGTTTATTTAAGTGTTTTCTTCTCTTAAATCACTAAGTGATTGGCAATGATTTGTTATAATCTATATACTTTTTGTATTTTTTTTATATACTTTATTACCATATCAAGTCTAAAATGTTCCTGCATCACAGCAGGTTCAATGCAACATCAACAAGGACAAATATTTATTCTATTCCTATTTGTTTGTATATACTCCAATAAAGACTTAATGTTTTGTACAACACATTGACCAAGTTTTCAGTTCCTTTGAGGCCTTCTTGAATTCAGAATGTGAGGTATAAAAGAAGCAGTCAAATAAAATATCTTCTGTTACCTAGAGAGAGAAATTGCAGCTGTAGTTTACAATCGTTTAATTCTAAGAAATCTTGATAAAATGTTAAACTGACATACCAAACCCTAACAAAGTTATCCATAAATGGTTGGGTGCTCTTTATGACTACATCTGGCTTTATCTTACCAAAGGTCATCCTGCCACTGATTATCTCAGGGCTCTTCTTCATATCTGTGATGGCGGCTATAGGAAGACCCCAGTTTGCTATTGGACCCCAGAAATGCTGTACAGATAAACACAAAGGGAGAAATATAGTTTTAAGCATATGTAGGTAGGAGACAAACGGAAAGCTTAAGCTAGACATAACCGAAGGGAATCACAGATAAGGTGAGACGCAGATAGAAATATACTGACAGCAATAAGACAAACAACAAGGATGAGTACTTACTGTGCTTTTGGACACGTTGTTTTTTTTCAGGGCCACATAGAAGAGAGAAGAACATAAATAAGATATGAGATAGGGGCCAAACAAGAGCTGCTGCCATGCAAAACAGAACATAGGTCAGTTTCAGGACAGATACATTCACAAAATATGACAAGCAAACTGCTACAATTTAAAAAGCACGGCTTTGCAGGAAGTAACAAATACTTCTTTGTTCCAAAATGAATTAATGTGTGGTAACATTTAAGTATCTGGATGAAAACATTACAAATGCTTACAGTCCACAGTATTCATAACACAAGCTAATCTGTGTTTTCTACACAGAACACGCCACCACAGAAAGCCTTGTTCTGTCAGAAAGCCTCCCCTACAACTACAGTGTATTTATATAACCTTCTAAATGTTTTACTAACTGTTAAAGACAAATCTCTTCAAAAAAAATAACCCCAGGGGGATAACCATCTTTATCTGTTACAAATGTCAACAAAGATGGCTTCTTGCATCACTGTTACACTTTAGCCTTTACTCGACATTTAGCGCCAGGGCAACATGTACACATTTATATAGTAGTTCTCTCTGTTTAGATGGGTTATAGCAGGTTAGGATTAAAAGGATTAATCCCTTGGTAAAGCTCCCTGCAAGTATTAAGAGCACAAAAAGCCCCATATTTACTGGCTACGGCATTTAAAACGCTCACAATAATGCAGCATGACTATTCAATAATATAGTATATTAATGGGTATACTGACCAACTTTTGGTAGTGTAAGTACATTTTGATGCGTATTATTGTTGTACTTTTACTTAGTAACATTTTGAACTCCAGAGAGTATTCCTACACTGCGGTATTGCTACTTGTACTAAAATATCTGAGTTCTTACTCCAATGTTAATGACATACCGTAATTAGTTAGATATGCTTTAAAAAACAAGTTTATCCACAATCTTCTCTCAATGTATTGGCAACCTCACAAACTGGAGACACAAGTTAAATGAGAAAGTCTTACTAACGTTGAATAAAGAGCAAATGTCCTTGAACACTAGCAGAGAACTGAGAGAAACGATACCATTATAAACACAATTAAACAAACACATTGTTGACAATTGTCATTAGATTTTATGAAAACATGTGTTGGACAGAGCACGGCAGTAAATCAACCCCTTGTTATACCCCTCGTATGTCACACGACAGCCACCGGAGCTAACGCTACTTTAGCATGAGAGCTAATAGAAAATATAACAGCTTCATTTACATACCTCATCAAATATTCCCTGAACTCCTTGCTCTTCAGGTGGTCGATAGCTTTCCGTGCAATAACCCCAGCCATGGTTTAACGTTGGTGTGGTGTGTTTAAGCCGAGATGAGCACTGTTTCTCTGCTGAAGGGCGACTGAAAGCTCAACTCAGAGGACGACTGGGGCAATTTCCGACCACAACATTGGCGCTTTACGACACTGTCGCAATGACGCAGCTTTTTTTTCAAGAAAATATAAACACCTATGGAAGCTTCCATAAATAACTTTTAAGATGCATGAGAAAACAATGTACCCTTCTGTTTCATTTAACCCAAAAACATTTAAAAACCTAACCATACAATATTTTTGGAGGCCTTAAGAGAGTGCAGACAGATTAACGAAATACCTAAATATTAGAGAATATTCAGCAATTTCCTCTTTGACTTTCGACACCTCTTCAGTAAGACATTTTTTTTATGACCAAGATGCTCTAATTCTTAATAAGGAGCCAGTTCCCACCACTCCCTTTGCAGGCGTAGGAACAACCCTCCAATCAACACAGGGGAATTGTGACATTTAGCTGTAACAAAATCAATCAAATGGAAATTACAGTAAGTTCAAAAGAATGAAGGAGTGGACTGCTATAAATAACCTCCACCACAAACCACAAGGTACAGCATCAAGATTACTTTAATTAATGTCTACAGAGAGATTAAAATCTGCTTATTTATTTCAGTCATTTATTCATACTGTTAAATATACAAAAAAAACGGAATATTACAAACCCACCCATACACTCAACCCACTTCTATTATTCTTTAAATGTCAGTGACTTGACATCAATGTCCACCATTTGGCCGCACTTCTGCATAGTTCTTGATCAACTGGGAAATCCTGACAACTTGAATGTCTTCTGGTATCCCATCGTAATCTGACCACAGGTACTCTGGAGACAGCACCTTGGTTGGTTTGTTGTACAGCAGGTACCTGCATGATAGAAAAAAAGGCAACCGTAAATATGTCTATGTTGTATAATACATCAATCACAAATCTGTATTGCTTTGTTCCACAAACACAAGCTTGTTTTAAACAAGAAATACTAGCAGTTAGAATAGATATAGGTTGACAATATAAGCAGGTTGGAAATGTGTCCTTTAAGCTGCAGTAGCTGTACTCCCTCCAGAAGTAGAACAAGGAAATGCCCCACGACGCTCCACACGGACTAACCTTGGTCAACCACCGGTGCGTTACAGAGACTAATGGTTGCAGGGACTGGCAACATTAAAAGAGTGGGAGGATGTCACATGGCAATGTATTTTAATGATTCATTATTGCATGGTTTTAAGTGAGTGTGTTTTATACCTTTTTAACTGGTTTTAACTTCCTGCTGCATGCTTTTATTTTTGAAATGTTTGGATTGGCCTTGCCATGCTGATTGACAATGAGTGACCACACCTGGAGCCAATTTACAGCCCTGCCTATAAAGGGAAGGAGAAGAGCAGCAGAGGACAGACTGAGACTGGGAGAAACTGAAGGAGACAGCAGAGGCAGAACGCAGCAGGAGCAGAGGCACACGCAACCAAGGGATTAAGAGACCACGGCAGTCCAAGAGAGGGTCGACCGAGCACCTTTACAGCCCTGGAAAGACTCTGGTTTTGAGAAAAGACTTTTAACATTTGAATTCTTTGTATTGTTTTAACTGCGTTTAATTGTATTTTAAAATAGTTTTAGACTATCCTTTTACTGAGATTATATTTTAGACAGCTCTGATTTGAGTTTTCTTAGTAAAGTTTTTATGTTCTACTGAATAAATGATTGTGTTAAACTCTTAAACTTAGTAGTTGGCTCCTTGATTACCCAGTTTTGCTCTCTACCTGATTTAAAAGAACCCTTTCCCTCCATAAATTATCACCCCTCCCCCCTCCTTTACATAAAGTGATAAGAATGAACATAAATTCACTTGAACTGAGGCAATCAATTGTGAAACTTACTTGTTGATGTGACTTTCTTCCTGCCAGATAGCTTTAATCTTATTCTTGGCATCCTCCTCCGACTGCTTGTAACAGTATCTAATGAAAGGAAAGAGATAGAAGTCATATACACTTTGCCAGTGGCGGCGCCAGGGTATGGCTGGGGTAGGCTACAGCCATACCAAGAAATGGCTTAGCCCCACCTTAGCCCCACCATGAAAAATTATGTTAAAGTAAGCAAATTAAATTAAATAAGCAAAATGCTAAATGTTGAGAACACGGCTTGCGAAAATATACGGGTCGTGTCCACAACACACAAACTGATCCTGCTGTAACAAGTGCATGTTAATGATTCAACATGGTTGAGACCAGATCAAAATGCCTCCGAATGCAATTTGAATAGACCTACAGCCAATCAGAGCAACGAAACGTTGGGTCTGCGTCATGCATTACTGATTGAGATCAATCGGAACCGCCATTCAGTATCTTCAACGTGTACTATCATACGTCACGTTCACAGTGATCCCTTTTTATTTACTACAAGACAAATGTGCCGTTTTATTTCATACAGTTCCATTTTGATTGAGACAGGGAAATAATCTAAACCTCACGCGTGGCGTTCACTGTCAAGGGGGGCGATATAGCGTGTATGTAATTACATTGCAAATACTAATTTGAGCCCCACCACTGTATGGGTTAGCCCTACCATAGATTACCCAACAAAAATGCTCTGGAGCCGCCACTGCACTTTGCTAAAGTTACAATTAATGTTGCATTATAGATTGTAATGGTCAAAATGTCAAGGAGACAAGAGTTAATTGTTTCAGAAAAATATATTTTCTTAAGCTGTGTCTCCAATGCATGGTATGGCTCTTCTCAACGTGGTTTTCATTGAGAAAAGTTGTAGATAGTACCGGCTACTTTTTTAGTCCAAGTAAGCTGAGCCAATATGTGACATTAAAACAATGCAGACCATTCATTGGTCAGAGAAAAGTCACTAACATGTCGTCGGACATACTGCACAACCCGGCGTTTTTAAATAGCTACCAAATGGCAACTAGCACAACGCATTTTTTACGAAAAGTAAATGCTCCTCTGTTTGGTTGCTGATGAACACATTGTTTTTTACCATGGTGCACTTATCTGTTTTAGCTTATATTTTTTAATAGCGAGTGCGTTCCTTTTTATGTAATTTTAAGTCTTCTCTTTTACCTTTTGCATTTTATCTGAACTGTACCTTTGCTGCTGCAACACCCTAAATTCCCCCCACTTACCCACTAAAGAAATTCAGATTCTGATAAGTCAAGTCGAGCTGAGCATTTGCGTACAATGGGATGGAAACACTGCCTTTTCTAGAATAAATACAGGTTTTGAAAGGCTAAGATTTGTACCTGTCCACTGTGTCCAGGGTCTTATACTTTAAACTTATTTAGCAATAGCTAAATGGAAACAACTTAATAACATGTTAATGGTTCTGGTTACCTGACTAGCTTGTACATGTCCTCCAGGTATCCCCCCAGACAGCAACAGTGTAGTAGTAGTCTCCATCAGCAGGAATGTAGGCCTTGGACGCCGCTCATAAGGAAACCTGTCCCTCAATGTGTTCTGATAACATAAGATATGGACAAAACATGAGACAGGGAGGAGAGGCTTTAGCTAATACTTGATGATGACTTGGTGATCAAAAATGTGGCAATGTCCTCTGTCATAACACATAGTATAACAAGTAAATTGATAAGATCTTTGAAAAAACGATTCCACCTGTTAGGCTTAGTGTATTGCTAATCGTTCAGAAAGTTTTAGTAGTTTTGAGACATTGAAATGCAGAAAACGTACGGTAGGATAAAGGTAAATAAAGGTAGCCGTTAATCTATAGGAACAAAAGAGTGAAACCTTGTAGTAGCCACGGTGAAAAACAGCCGACTGAGAGACTCTGCTCCGAAACGGTTGTGAAAGACGCTGTCCATGTCCATCATATAAAGATAGTCTGTTTCCTATGGATCTGCAAACATAACAGTTGAAATGTGAGACTGAATGCATCATGGATAGATTTTTATGACTAATAAATAATAATAATTTAGGGAACAATTTTTGTATGCATATCTGTGAGAGATGGCACTGGTGACTTGCTGTTTCTAGCTCATATATCAAATTTGTTTTAGTTTTTAGGTCTGTTGTATTGTCTAACTAGTAAAAACTGAGCCGTCAATATTTAACAGCATTGGTTACTGTAACCAACCAGATGAAAAAGCACTAGCTTTGGTGATTTGTTGTGCCTATGTCGTGCATTTAATTTCTTACCTGGTTGTCAATGGTGATGGTGGCCCATTTCATCCTGCCAGCGATTGACTCCAGGGATGGGGACAACTGTGGTATTTCGGCCCCTACCTAGTTTAACCTGACAAACACAGACAAACAGTGTTAAGATTCGTGGAAAAAGGTAGGACCCAAAAGCAGAATACAAAAAAGGTCTAGGAACAAAAAGCGAGCTTTATTTAAAAAAAAAGCTGATGAACAAATCATGGCATGAAACAAACAGGTAGCACAAGGTAGCAACAAAGCAAAAACTGACCGTGATCAACATGGAGGGAGACAGGAAAGAAAATGAACCGACAAGGAACACAGGGGAAGACAAGACTAAATACAAAGAGGGGTAATAACAGGACAAGACACAGCTGGGCAGGGGAGGCAGAAACACAAGGGCAACAGGTGAACACAATCAGACAATCAGACACAGGAGGGAAGACAAGACACAGGGAGAACAGAATTTCAACATAAAATCATGACAAGACAGACAACTAAGATGTGACAGAAAACTAGGATTGTGACAAACAGGTAACTTGTTTACATTTATTTTTGGTTTGGTGTATTCAGAAGAATATTTTATCTTTGATCTGAAACAGGGTTATTTTGATATCCACAAGGCTCACCTTTAAAGACATCCTTACTTTATGCTAATCCTTTGGGCTATTAAGTAGATCGTAAATCAGCATTGCATGACTTTTTCTATATTATTCCTCAAAGTCTTATAGTGTTAATGTTGTATATTGGAGGGTTTTTTGACTTGTTTTATCCTCTCTCGTGTTGTTAAAACATTTCCATATAGTACCAAATATGTGTTACATATGGTAACAACCCAAAATGTCTGCAACAACTCATAAAACTCAATTCCTTTTCACTGTATGATGTATGTTGCATCATCAGGAAAGCCTTTTTTGTTTTGTCAAACCACTGTTTAAGTGTAGAGTCTGTTTATGTGAAGTCCCTACATCTGCAGAACAGTCCAAATCTAGCAGACATTGGATTTTGGGAAGTTCTTCTGTCCCTTTTCTTGGAGAACTCATCAGCTTGTCGCTCCTTTTGTGAACTATAAAATATTTGTTTCAAATCCGATTCAAACTCAATGCACACAACATCCCGATATACCATACCTTTTCGTTTTTCTTTGCTTTTAAAAGAATAAGCAATCCATATAAGAGAGTATAATCATTATATGTTAGACTTCAATTCCCAATGGGTTTAGCTGCCATGCAATGCAGAAAATAACTTTAAACATATTAATAAACAACTTACTTTGGGGACCTCTTTTTCGTTGTCTGTGAAGATGTAATAAGTGACCCTGAAGTCAACAAGAAAATACTTTTCGGCCGACTCAAGGAAGCCCTTCAGGAAACGTGTGTATCTGGATGAAAAAAGAGCATGCCAGAAGTGTGAACAATTAATATAAGACAAGATCAGCGACACAAGACACATCATTATATCAAAACGTAGGGAGTACTTATGTGAAACAGCTTTACTTTTTCAGGTTTACAAGAATCTCTATATCAACCCGAAGCACTGCGTCAGGTCTGCTCCCTGTGAGAATATCCTGTGAACCTACTTGCCAACAGCAAACACCAACACAGCCACTCGTGGGTCCATTTTCTTGTATATAGCATCGATAACCACTGGATCAAAGGTCCCCTCCCAAACCAGAGGAGCATTCCAGTTTGTGACTGCGTTCACATCTGTGCGTCTGGGAAGATCAAATAAAGATTTAGTCGTTTTCAGATCTTGGTCCAGCTATGATCAGTGGTTTGGGTCTGTATGATATATTCAATATTTAATAAGTTGTAGCATAAGCTGATACCAAATAATATACCGACTTTTCTTTTCAGCATTATGCACATTTCTCTAAAACACATGCCAAGTTAAGTGTGTCCTGATCAGCAGACTCCACTGAAGTTTATACTGCATCCTTAAACACACTTAAAAATCATTGTTCTTTAAATCACTTAACCTCTAAAAGATGTTGTACATATTATGAATTATATTATTCACAAATGTATAGGGACACTACATTGCTTAATTACTTACTTACATTAAGGTGAAGTCCATTCTATACATGTTTTTATAAGAGTGAAATCCATTATTGTAAACAAACAGACTATGTTTACACTTTACACGGCAAAAAATAACTTACCCTTTCAGTGTGCTTGGCTGAGCATATTTCAGTCTAAAAAAAAAGAGCAACGAATACATGTATCTTTAGTATTCCAAATAGGAATTGAGGGGTAAAAAGAGTCTTAAAACAAGATAGCAGTACAGAAAATACATAAAGTATCAGTTAGTACATCAAAGTATTGTATACACCAAGTATTGTTCCACAATAAGTACAATGTTGAGGTTCTTTAACTGAGTATTTTCATTTTATGATACTTTACCCTTACTCCACTTCATTTTGGAAGACAATACTGTTGTTTTCCCTCTACTATTTATTAGACAGCTTTTGTTAGTTACTTTGATTACTACTTTGTTGATTATTAGTTCATACAAAATATAAATAAACTAGTAAAAATATATCTATTCATATAATTACAATTTCAAATATCCAGCAGCAGTATACAATGTAATTCAAATATGCTTGCCCTTTTCCAACTTTGATAGACATTGATGCAGCAATATTCATAATCAAGTAATTTCATATGATTCTAAAATGGGCCATTATAATGAACAATTCTACATATTTGTATTTATATACATGTATATTTTGATGTCAATGGTGTTGTACCTTTACTTCACTAAGATTTTTAATGCACAACGTTTAATTATAAGAAAGTATTTTAACAATTTAGTAGAATCGGAGGGATGAAACCCTCTTTAATGGTCACACATGCAGAGCACACAGCGCACACAGTGACATTTGTTCTCTGCATTTAACCCATCCTAGTAGTAGGAGCAGTGTTGTTACTTTTACTTAAGTATAAAATGTAGTACTCCGTTCACCACTGATAACAAAGACAGAGAACAAGAACAACTCACTGAAAGAAACATTACCCAGTGGACCACATAAGAGATAAACCGTATACAACGTCATCTCATGGCGCTAACCCGTGTTTTCAAACTCCTGAGGGGCATGCAGGGACATCTTTAACTTGCTTACTGAGCTGGTGCTGCCCTATTAAAACATTAACCAATAATAAATGTATCTGACGGAGTTGCAGAAAGCTTCTAGTGATACTTTGCTCCTACTGTTTTGACCTAATAAAGATTCATACAGTTTATTGTCTGTTCTGAGCAGTGGACATTTAGTAAATATTTAACAACAGGGTGAGGAGGCTAACCATATAGCCATAGCAACTGTAAAAAGATGGATGTGACTGTTTCTCCCTGTTAGTAAAAAGATAAATGCATTCTCACCCCGTTTGCATTTTTAGGTCTCGGATCCTCCAGGCGTCGCCGCTGTCCGGGCAAAGGCATCATTTATAAAGTATTATATTATCTACAGCCTGTTTCTATGTCAAGTGTGAGTGATAGATGTTTGTTTTGTTTTGTTTGTACAATACTGAGGGAAATCCCCACAGGAGCAATTTGGGATGAAGTGTCTTGCCCAGGGACACAACGACATGCTGTCTGCAGTGGGGTTTGAACCTGTGACCCCCTGATCCGAACACTAACGCACAACCCACTGCACCACACGCCTTCGATATATGAATTGGACTATGAACAAATCAAGTCAAAAGTATAAGAAATGTCACATGGTGTCATAACGTACCCTAAAGCTTGTTTTGTTCATTTAATTTGATGAAAAAGTTCTTCAATGTCACATTTAGCGTTTCAAGTTTGGTGTAAACTGTCAAATGACCAGTGTTTTACTTCCTTATTGAATCAATGGAAGAGGATGGCTGCATCAAAGCTCTTATCTTTAACCAGTGTTACTTAGGAAACAGAATGTATCAGTAGAAATCTTAACCATGAAAAAATAAGAATCCTGCGAATGTAGCACAGTATTTAATGTATAGGATGAAACATTAGTTTTCACAAGTCATTTTACAAACGGTATTAAAAAGCCTTATTTTGTAGAATCGTACTATCCGTATACAATATTATTTAAAAAAAGGTAGATAAAAGTCTTACCCCAAAAAGATGAGACAGGCGACACTGACCAAAATATGGATCCTGGAAATATTGCGCCACATCTCAATCCTCTGCATAATATATGCAATACCATTAAACACCAGAGAAGCGATGCCACAGAGACTACCAGGAAGAGCACTTGAACACTTTACTTCTAGTTTAACGAAAACACAGGCAATGCATTAGGTATGCAGAGAGAGAGAGAGAGAGAGAGAGAGAGAGAGAGAGAGAGAGAGAGAGAGAGAGAGAGAGAGAGAGAGAGAGAGAGAGAGAGAGAGAGAGAGAGAGAGAGAGAGAGAGAGAGAGAGAGAGAGAGAGAGAGAGAGAGAGAGAGAGAGAGAGAGAGAGAGAGAGAGAGAGAGAGAGAGAGAGAGAGAGAGAGAGAGAGAGAGAGAGAGAGAGAGAGAGAGAGAGAGAGAGAGATGAGAGAGAGAGAGAGAGAGAGAGAGAGAGAGAGAGAGAGAGAGAGAGAGAGAGAGAAAACCACTAAATATATAATTGTAAAGAAGTTCAAGACACAATTTAAGTTGAAACTATATTTATGGATAAAGGATGACAAACTCCTGAATTTGACAATTTTAAGTCTTTTAAAAGTATGTGTTTTTACTGTAGTCAGCTTTTAGGGGAATTCATCCACAAGAAACACACTGGACGCTGCACTAGGTCAGAAACCAGAGGAGACTGTGAAGTTCACCGTAGACGGACCACTTTTGGACAAAATGTCCTCTCCATTAAAGGCAGCTCTTTGTGGAATAGCCTCCCAACTGAGTTACGGGATTGTCCCACTCTCAATAGTTTTAAAGGACAACTCAAAGAATGGTTGAGAAACAAACAAACGTGCAATCACCGCTAAATGCACTTTAATACAGGGGAATCTCCTCTTGCACTTTATGTAGCTCTTGTATCTCCTCCTGCACTTTATATGTCGTAGCTGCTACATTGTACTGCCATGTGGTAAATGCTTGTGTATGCTGCTCATGCTCTTTCTGCATATCATGTATTTATTTTTGCTATGTATATAAATGTCAGGTTCTTAAATGTTGTATGTGAGGGAGACGGATGGAAATGTACAGTGTAAAAAAGTAATGATTGTGCAACAAAGACTTATCTATAGAGACTTTGTGTAATGTAACATGTTGTGACCTCTCTGTGACGAGAGACTGTGTCAGGGAAGCATCGGACGTGCACCTTTGAATTATTATATAATAAACAATAAAAAATGGTACATTGTTAATATCAAACCAGGATACGATAAGATTAGCTTTGTTATCCTTTCACACGGAAATGACTCAGCTTCACATGCTCTAATCAATCCACAGTACACAACATGCATCCTGTATTTGGTATGAAGACAGTCCCTGTAGTGTTGGTGGTTGTTTAGTGTGCAAATGTTTAGAAGACTTTAAATGTTCAAATGTTTTTATTTTATGGGTTTATTCTGGAGAGTAACTAAGAAGAGAGGATTGTCAGCCCAAATATCCTGCTACTCCCCCTCAACTATCACTGCTACCTGTAAAATAAACATCATGATTTTTGATGTAGATGTGGATCCTTATCAATGTTGAGTTTCATATTTTGCATCATTTATTTTCATTTTAAATAATGACTGAAGGTGTGTTCTGCATTGTGTGACCAACGGGTCAGAGTCTCTGTTGATCTGACTATAAATGCCTCATCTACAGTCAGACTGATCTGTTAATCAATTATCAAATTAAACTAAAACAAACAGAGCAGGGGATGTTGGGCTGGTTTCGTTTTCCCATCAGCCTCTCAGTCCACCCAAACAGTGACAGACAGCAAGCACAATAAGAGGACCATAAGGGTTAAATATGTATGCTATGTGAATTACAGCTGAATTCTGCAAACTGCGTATATATTCTCATTTGGAGAAAAGCAAGTGAAAATCAAATGGTTAAAAGTCATCAGTGTAAGTTTGCATTCTAAACGAGTCTAAAGACATCGGGATCATAACCAAGGTTCAAGGTTCTTTATTTGTCACACGAACATAGCTATAGAGTAGTTATGTCGATGAAAATCTTAGGTCACAGGCTTCTCCAACAGTGCAACACAATAATACAGAAAAATAGAAAAATATAGTGCAAGTAAATATTAAAAAGTAAATACAAAAAGAAAAATAGTTTAAAAATAGTGAAATAAGAGTCTATGTGCAAGCTATTGGAATGATATATAAGATAAATAGATAAATAATTACTAAGTAGCAGATGAATGTTATGGATGTTGTTTCAACAGTTCAGGTGTTTAATAGTCTTATTGCCTGTGGGATGAAACTGTCTCTGACTCTGGTATCACGTTTGTATGTCTGTTTAATCAGGTACCCTGATGCTCGTGCTATCCAGAGGAAAGTGATTTTCCATGCTGGTCCCACTAACAGCGGTAAAACCTACCAGGCCATCCAGCGCTACCTGACCGCCAAGTCTGGAGTTTACTGCGGCCCCCTGAAACTACTGGCCCACGAGATCTTTGAAAAGAGCAACAATGCAGTACGTATTTGTCTTCTTCTGTCATCTCTTTGGTTTAAAGCAAAACACCATTGTTTTTACACATCAATCGTTTTAGGTCTTAGTGGGTACTACTTCATATTAAAGCAAGTTTGTATCTAACGGTCGATCCTGTCTTTTCCATTTTCCATCTCTGTGAAGAAGTCATCTTTAATCTCTTTCTCACCACACCATATTGTCGACTATTGCCCCATGTGTTTATTTGTTTGTGTGTGTGTATTTGCAGGGTGTGCCTTGTGACCTGGTCACTGGAGAGGAGAGGACCTTCATGGACATGCAAGTAAATATTAAAAATTAAATACAAAAAGAAAAATAGTTTTGAAATAGTGAAATAAGAGTCTATATGCAAGCTATTGGAATGATATATTAGATAAATAGATAAATAATTACTAAGTAGCAGATGAATGTTATGGATGTAGTCTACAGCTGTATCAGGACAGGGGGCGCCATCTGCTGTGACCTTATCGTTACCGTTTTAAAGTTATTTGCAACGTGTTTAAAGGATAATGCGGTTTTAATATGTCTTTAAGAAACAATTGAGTTAAGCCTCTGTATCGTTCTAACTGTACCAACCTTCAGTTTAGTTTGGACATTCTGAACTACAGCCCATAATTCGGCTGTGGCTGAGAGAAAGAGCTGTTGTCTTTGAGTCAGAAGGTGGTGGGTTCAATCCCAGCTGTGCAGTTATCATGGTGATTTATCCTAGTGTGTTTTGTGCTGCTTGTTAAATGTGTGCGTGATCTCACTGCTATAGTGGAGAAGAGTTACAAAATCAAAGATCTCAAATCTGTTGGAAATCCCATCCCTTACACTCCTGTTACTGAGTTTTAGGTATAGCAAAACCTTTAATAGCAACACCATTTTTTATGATAATAAACATTAATATCTGGCTCTTGAGGGCTCTGAAGTGAAGTGTAGCCTACTTCTTGTGCAAAATCCATCAATCAAAGTCAATCAAAGTTTATTTTTCAGCCCGATATCACAAATTGTACTTTTATCTCCGGGGGCTTTAAGGTTTATACAGAACATGAATACGCCGGAAATTCCCGGTGCTGTGTTTCTCCTTGCACTGTGTACACATTGACACAAAGCTTCCAAATAAAAGTGGGACTGGTCAGAGGAAGTGAAATAAAATATGATAGCAGCTCAAAGATATTGTTAAAGACATGTGCACTTGTTGAAACTTTCAGAGCAATTGAAAGTACATTTCTTTACAAATGTTGTCATATCCACAGAATACAAAGCTAACAAGCAAAACAACCGATTGTGAAACACGCACAGACACATCAATATATAAATATATAAATGTAAGTGAAAATCAATGTAAAAATCATTAAAGGTATATAATGTGTGTTTTGTTTTATTCTCAACTTATATTTATATTATAGTATTTATATTTACTTATACATTAATTTATTTATTTCCATATTTATACATTTCTTCTTGTGTTTATCTATCCTATATTTATTTCCACATTTATTTCGTTTTTTTTCTCATTTCTCATTTTTATTCCTGTATTTATTCCTGTCTTTATGTTTTACTTATGTCATGTTCCATCCTCCATACCTGTGTGCTCGTTGTGTGCATAAAGGTACACATTCACTCCAAATCACAGGAAAGCAAGAGCTATAGTTGGGCGTTCATTGTTTATGCCCCGTCCAGCACCCTGAGACCCTCAGAGGCATCGCTGCTGGTCGTAAAGACCTGCCTGAGGAGATCAGGGTTGCAAAATCTGTTGCTCTTTTAGGTCAATGTTGTATTATTTGTTTCATTGATTCTTAAATCTATGTATTGTATGGTAATAATGAAAAAAAACGTAATGTATTGAACACATTCCGAAACAAAGCTGATAAGACAGAACTAGACTCAGACATAATACGAATTATTGTAGAAACCTTTTGCGCTGTTGCTGCAAAATGGAAACTTTGTTGATTATCTATTCCAACTGGCCACTGGATTCAGATAATTAATATAAGTTGAAGTTCAATTACAGTTTTAAATATAGTTTAACATTCTTTATTAAACTGCTTCAAATTATTTCTCGTATCAACCAATTGGTCTCCATACACATTACAAAAATTTGAATAGTTGTTAAACTACTGACAAGTTTTCTGAAACCGAAATTGTGAACAAAAGAGTAAAGGTCGCTGGTTAAGCCAGGATCAATATCTTTGTTGAAGTTTTTATTGTGTGCATAATAAATGTGTTAAAGGAATTGAGCAATTCTTTAAAAGTATAATGTTGCAATCTCTTTAAAATAAATAATAACAGTTACAAAAAAAAATAGATGTTGTTTTCCAAGGGCCTCTCTTTCACAGGCCTAACACTTTAAATCATGAGACTTCCAAATCATAACAGACAGAGATCAGTATCACTTTGTGTTGCAAGCCAAATCCACATAAAGGTTCTACTTGAGCCCAATTTAAATACCATAAAGAAAGTATTGAAGCCAGCTCAAGCTGAATGTCAAATGTATTTAATTAATGTACAAGTGTTTTGATTTATTTTAAATTCTCCAGTCGAGCTTCCTTCGAGTTCAGTCTAAGCAACAAATTGTTTCTCATAACAGGCGCCTCACATTCTCACTGCTGTCCCAAAGGTTTTAACCTTGTGCAGACAAGCTGTTCACACACACACACACACACACACACACACACACACACACACACACACACACACACACACACACACACACACACACACTTTGGATAAGTATTCACCTTATCCACATTGTAAATTGTTGCCTTCTTTAGAGTTATTAGTAATTCAAGATTAATTATTAAATTAAATGTGGTACATAAGATAAAATAAATCCCGTCCTCTAATCTCTACTAGAATAAGATAAGTGTGCATGTTTGGGTGTTTTAACACTCCTGTATTGTACCTAATCTTGTTATCCTTTTCATTACAGAGTTGGGAAAATGGTGTATTGATTAGATTCTGATCCGTGCAAGTCCAATTTTGACTGACATTAGTTCTAATGTTAAGTTGAATTTGACTTCAACCCATAAGTAATTCTTTAAATTAACTCTACATTTCTCATGATGATGGATTAGTGTTCCACATCTATTCCACTAATTTGTTTTACAATTAGGCCAAAGGTAAAGAGAGACATTGATGACCTTGTGTCCCTTTTGTTCAACCCGGTATCACGGAAAGACGTGAACATGTGACGATTTACCATGCTGGGAGACGTGAAGATGTCACGATTTCGTCCCTTCAAACGTGACAGTACACGGTATTGTTAACATGGCCCAATACCGGAAATGCCAAGCAAATGTTACCCCGACGGTCGGTTGTTATTGTCAATATTAATATAATAATGATTTATTTTTTAATAGTCACACTCGATTTCGCCGATTTTCTTGTTGCCCCAGCTGCTCGACACCTCTTTTAGCAGAAACAAAGGCTACATTAATGTATTAAATCGATGTTAATCCATGTGTGTGGATGTGGAATTAACGGAAGTGACGTTGTGCGATTGCACAAATACATATCTTACAATATTACATATCTGCCGTAGTTCTCTATTTATAGAGCCCTGATGAGAAGACTTCTAGACAAACAGGAAGAACTGCCGCCAAAACTGAAAACGTGACGTGGATCATAAATATATCAGCAATTAAACAACATCTTACATTTCTTTTCACACAATACGTCTCCTTGCAGTATCAACACTAATTCGGCTTACTTTTATATTTGATCCAATTGGTAGATAGGCTGTATTTACACCATAACGGTGCACAGCTGATAGAAAGGGACACCTAGTGGTTAAAGCACGTTATTGAATTGTATTATTTTTATTATTAGATATTAATAGGAGGATGTGCAAAACAGACAAACTAATAAGGCTTTATTTAAACATTAAAGAATACTTTAGGTTAAGGTCTTCTTTTGAATAAGAAAAAAGCTTTGGGGGTTAAACGTTAAGTACTTTGTCAGGCTTAATATTTATCTGTAGATACAGATAAATATTAAGCCTGACAAAGTGCTTAACGTCTAATATATTGCTTTCCTGCAATGTTAACTATGTTTAAGCACTTATTTTAACTGATATTATACATATGTATTACACTCTTATAAGATGTATGTAGATAGTATAAGAAATGTGCAGAATATGACAGTTTAATGGTGGAGGTATACACACATATTGATAGATGTCTTGTAATGCACTGTTGAGGAACCTGCGACCCAAGTTTTTCATTCATTGCATAACTACACCGTCGGGGTAACATTTGCTAGGCATTTCCGGGTATTGGGCGATGTTAACAATACCGTGTAACTGTCACGTTTGAAGGGACGAAATCGTGACATCTTCACGTCTCCCAGCATGGTAAATCGTCAAATGTTCACGTTTTGCCGTGATACCGGGTTGCTTTTGTTAGTACATGGTTCCATTTTGTCTATGGCCTTGTCTATTTTGTAAGTCCCCTAAACGTGACTGTTCAGTTTATGTCCCCCCAGTTGTGGTGCATGAGTGGAAGAACGTGTCCATCTGCTTCCAGAGCGGAGGAGGGTTTTTTCCCTCTCACGATGTGGGCCACGGCGACTGTAACACTGTAGTAAAGAACTCCCCTCCCAAAGAGAGTTTATTTGGTTTGTGGGGACAGAGCCTACGGTTGCGTGCCTTATGACACTTTTTATGGCACCTGTTATCTAGCCTATCTAATCCATTTGATCCGTAAAGTAGAGACTGATGGGATTGCAGCAATATTTCCCTCCCTACACAAAGATCGTAGGTCCATCACAACAGGTCAGCAGCTGGCTAGCGCTCTCCTGCCCTGGTACGGCATTTATGTTTCCCAGCAGGAAATTATAGCTCTCTCCAAGATAGTGGAAAACCACCTCAATGTATCCAACACAGCCATGTTGGCTGAACACAAAGAACTGCAGGAAGTTAGAACAGTGGCATTACAGAATCGCATGGCACTGGATCTTCTGCTCGCAGCACAGGGGGGCACATGCAAGGTGATCTGAGTGTTGTTCTTTCATCTCCGACGCTACACCTGAGGTCATGGATATGGCTCATGATACTGCTAGGGGAATTAAAGAATTGCACGAAACTCATGGGTTTGCATTTGGGGATTTATCTGGAACATTTGGGTCATGGGGAGCGGGGTTGGTTAAACTTGCTGTTACCATTTCACTGTTTATCTTAGCTGTGTTACTCCTGATAGCGTGCCTAGTCACTGTAGTTAAACTAATCATGAAAAGAATCACAAAGGCCGCCCTCCAGGCCCCACAGAGACTGGTGGGGTACAGCACCGATGACGACACCGTGATGATCTACGATGCTGAGCTTCCCGACCCATGGGTCCCTGCCGTGGTGTCCGAACCATGGGTTCCCCCTTTCAAAGAAGGGGCTTATGACTACAACGAATGGCAAATTAATTAACCATATTTCTGCTCCGATTAAAGAAAATATGTTTTTGAACCCAGTTCCTTTTCAGATTGTTACAATATACTACAAATGTCTAACTTTTCCTTTTCAGATTGTTAAACATTTTGAGAATTGTTTAACATTTCCCTTCAGATTTTGAAATGACATAATGATTGATAGTTCAAGTAATGTAATACTGCCATAGTCATTTGATTTAAAGGTCCCATGTCATGGCCATTTCTACTGATCATAATTCCATTGTTGAGGTATACTAAAATAGATTTATATTGTGCAATTTTCCAAACTCACATTGGTTTATCATACAGCATCTCTGTAAAGTATGTGTATTCACTGGTATTCACTCATATACACTAAACGGCTTTTTGGAGCTCCTGCGCCCCCCTCCCTGTGAGCCCAGTGTGCTCTGATTGGTCGGGACGTTGCGAGGCTCAGTGAGCTGGCTTACTGGTGTGGTTTCCGGGTCGGCGATACAGCGAGACAGCGCGAAACTCATCCTGAGCACACACAAACACTCACAGCCGAAGTAAAACCAATAAGTGTGGCTTGATATTGAATAAGAAAAAGGTTTATAAACGCTGTGAGAATGGGTCTGCGGAGAGCATTTCTCCGCGATCCCAACTCGCCTATTACCAACCAGGGAGCTCTATGCAAGTCAATGGGACTCCCTGTTAGTTGAAAATTGACGCTAAACGTCCCCCCACTGCGTTTGATAGTGACGCAAGGGATCCTGGTGTGTGAGGAGCTCCGCGGATTGGTCCATTTTGGTTCCGGGAACCGCATGACGTCATGCGGTTCCCGGAAGAAACAAATGGAAAAAGAGAAATCTCCAACAAGGCGTTCTGGGGCAGCATAGACAGGTCTTTTCTGTGTTAGAGTTTTACTCTAACACTAAGTAAATCTAAGTAAATCTTTGAGCTGCAAGCTAGTCTTGATTTTGTAGGTTGCTAAATAAAATTAACTAATGAGGAAATGATAAAATGTATTTGTTTTAAAATGTTTATGTTATTATGTATCTGTGATTATTTCATGTATGTTCATTATTGCTTTTGAAAAGATGCTCCAAACACTGATGAGAGATAATTTTATGATTGTGATTGACTGTTTCAATCTGAAATGTTTTATTCATGTGATTATTTGCAACATTGTGTAGAATGCCTACACCCTTTCTGAAGAACCTTATTTATTAGGGTATTGAACAAATTATTATTAGAATAGGTTTTTTAGGTTATCAAAATTGATAAAAAGAGAGGAACTGTTAGGGAATAATTTGCTTAGGTATTCAACCTTCGACCCAGTTCATCATTTTTCTCTCTTTACCGTCTCTTTTTCCATGGCATAGTTCTACGGCCTTGGGTATTGCTGCTATCTCTCTTAAGGAGGAGCAGCTTGGGCGCATTGTTGTTGCCAATCTATGACAGAGCACAAGCCGCCATGAGGTAGTTTACTGTTCAGGGACGAAGGTTCCCTGGCGCACATTCTTTTCTATGGACGAGAGCTCTAGTTAGATTCAGGGTCCATAATTGTTTAGTCTCACTGATAAAGAATGTTGATTATTACACTCCGAACTAGTTAAAACCTCGAGCTGCAGAAGAGTTCTTCAGAATTGGTTTGGCAACCGCTGTGTCAACTCGTGACACACCACCTGTCTTGTCAATTCTCCTGCCGTAACTCCAAATAAACCATCAGTGTTTGCCATCAAAGCTCCAGCTCTCCTCGTGTCTCTATGAGTCCTGTTTCCAATTGCTTCAGAAGTTTCCCCCACACTGATGTTAAATCTGGAGAAATTGTCGCCATGGAAGTAACTAAACTAAGTTTACTCAAGTACTGTAAGTACAATTTGTCAAGCTTGTACTTTACTTGAGTATTTTCATGCTATGCTACTTTCTATTTCTACCCCACTAAATTCCCTAAAGGGAAATAAAGTAATTTTACTCTGCGACATTTGTACTAACAACTTTTAACAAAAATGCTTCTCCAAAAATTAAACTAGTGGAATATGGGAATAACTATATAAGTCACAAAAGAATCAAAATAATTAAATATTTTATAACAAAGCAATCAAAACGTTGTTTGTCTACAACAATAAAATGCTACTTGGTGCAACAATTGTATCCAGAAATGTCACATGTATAAATATAATTATATACACACATAAAGGCATTTTTTCTGCACAATGATTACATTTAATTTATATACTTTAATTACATATTGCTGGTAATACTTTTGAATGCAGGATTTGTACTTGCTAATTAAGTATTTTAGTAATGTATTGGTACTTGTTCTTAAGTTAGGCATATGAATACTTCTTCCACAGCTGATTACCGGTAATATTCTTGCTTCTGGTGCATATCTATCCCTTCTATTTCTATGTCAGGCTCGTGAACACACTTCCTCGCAAGCGCGCGCCCGGCCTCGCGCGTTCCTTTCCATCCGCAAGCCCGAGGGTTAGCCTGTGTGTCCACGCTGAGCCGTTCCATCAGAAAGAGAAATGCCGACAAAAATCATCTTTGAGAGTGAAGATCAAGTCATGGAGGACGACGTGGACACTGTCGCGGAGGCTAAACCCATCAAGGTGAGCAGCGCGTGCCCTGTCGCCACGGACAGACTCAAATATCCACGTAGCTCGTGCGAATTCTTCTCCCGGCGCTCCATGTTGACAACATGTGCTCAACGTGCTAGCATCGGCTAGCTAGCTAGCTGTTAGCAAACCGACGTTCAGATCAGTTTAAGTAGCGTCAGTAGCATTCACATGTTGTAAACAAACCACTGCGGTGTGATTTTATAAACTTAATGTAATCCACTGCTTAATTTTAACATGGGACACTTCCTTAGCCTAGCTATAAGATCACATGGCAAGCCCATGTGTTTCTGCAATGATCTATATATCACGTGGATGTATTTAGGGACAACGTGGAGGCCTTAAACACTGCGCACATCTGTTTGGGTATCTGCGCTGTTGGCGCCACATGATGACGTAATATTCAGCTGGGCTCGTCAGCTGTTATGCTTACAAAACAACTTGCTCACAACTGTACAACTCTACCTTCAAGTTAATGATCGCTGCTACTAATGATTATTTGTTTTATAACTACAGGCTATATATAATGCTTACATGTTTTAATTAAAACAAAAAACAGTTTCACCTTAAACTGACTCTTTGTTGTAGTCTGGCCTCAAAGTAATTGAGGTATATAATTTGAGTTAGCCCTTATAAATATTTCAGTCAATATTGTTTTAAGGAGTGCAAATGGTAAGTAATGGATATTGCGTTACTGTTATTTATTTAAAAACAACAAGGGAAGTTGGCAGCTTAGCTCACTTTGAGACTAGCTCCCACAAAATGTACTGAAAGTGCACTTCAGAGGAGTGAAACAAGCGTTGGAGCTTTGATGTCATCCGCCCATCGATAATTATACCTTACATAACCACAATCAGAAGTTGTTTATCAGCAAAATTGCATAGGATGAGAACATGGCAAAGAGATTTGAAACAAACTGCCAATTTATTTCTGTCCTTGCGTTCCTATAAGGCAGTGAATTTGTTTGAACTGAAACCTATTTATCTTCTATTGTTTCTGTTTATAATAAAAGAAGACCAAAGAGGGCAAGAAGCTGAAGAAGAAGCAGTTGGAGGACCAGGAAGAGCAAGAGGACCTCGACTGTGAACCTCCAGCACCAAAGAAGAAAAAGAAAAAAGACAAGTTGGACCAATCGATCGGACACGTAGTTGAAGACACAGGAATGAACGGCAACTGTGATGACGTTGAAACACCAAAAAAGATTAAGAAAAAAAAAAAACCTGAAGAAAGCACAGAGGTCAGTGCTGTGCTGTTAGATTTAAATGTGCAGTTATATTTATGTTTCTAAACCAAAAAGAGTCTTTAAATAAATGGACAACACACTGTTAAATATCCACTTATTTGTTGAGAGGCACCTTGGATTAACTCTCATGGAAAACAGTGAACAGTTTATAAAGATAATACTCTGCCCCTCTTTATAAAACATTTTTTTTCATATTTATCTCTGGGTTTAGAAAAAAGAAAAGAAGCATAAGAAAGCAGAGGCAGTAACCAACGGACATTCCTCCCCCAACACCCCCGTCCAGACGCCCATCCCGACACCGGCCCATTCCAGCGAGGACTCAGCCAGCGACAGCGAGAAAGACGCGGTATGACTAGCCTCCTCTCAGTAGAAGATGGAAGTTTGTATCGTTACTGTGTGATAACTCTGCCACGTTGTATTTATGATAAGCGGAAAAGCTTGAGTTCGGTTGGTTAGTTCGGTAATATTATATTGGTGGATTTTAAAACATGCTGCCTTTCACTACTTGGCATGTGTTTAAAAGACCCACAAATAAATTGTAACATGATTTATTCAATTGAATGTATGGATTAACTTGTGTATCTGTCCAGGGGTTGACACCGGAGCAGAAGGCAGGCGCCTTCTCCAACTTCAGGATCTCCCAAGCGACCATTGATAAACTAAAAGGTAAATAACGTATTTACATTTTTATTCCCGAGTGCACTGGTACATTTCCAAAATCCGACATGCTTATTGCTCTGCCAAAAAACTGCACCTTTTTTATTGTATTTTAATTTTATCTAAACAATTTGCAAAATAAATACCAGTTTTATAAAACACAGCAAACATTTTTCATCCTGTTCTAACTCCCATTTACCCCAATTATATCTATTGAGTTGCAAGTGTCTTAATTAGATACCCTTTTTTTTCTTTTATATGGATGTTCATTCAAAAGAATACGATTTCCATTCAACATTTGGTGGTCACCATTTTCAAATGCTTTAACTCGTGTTAGACACAGCTCTTTTCATGTACTTGGAGCTTTGGAGCGGCTGGGATTGTTTAAGTTGTGCTAAATATCAAATGAACATGTCTCCTGCTTTCCTCCCTCTCTGTGACCTCTTTCTATCCTTTCCTCAGCTCGGGGTGTCACCTACCTGTTTGACATTCAATCAAAAACATTTAATTCTGTCTTTGATGGAGAGGACGTAATTGCCCAAGCCCGAACAGGAACAGGAAAGACTTTCTCGTTCGCCGTCCCTTTGGTGGAGAAGCTCCAGAGAGACCCAGTGGATTCTGCCAGAGGCCGGGCTCCCAAGGTACAAACGCTAGTACACCCATCACTAAACACCTCAACCAATGCTGTTTCATGTGTGTTTGTGTATAACTGAAACTCTTTTTGTGTCACTCTGTAGGTCCTGGTGTTAACTCCAACCAGAGAGCTCGCTATCCAGGTTGCTAAGGACTTCAAAGACGTCAGCAAGAGACTTTCTCTCACCTGTTTCTATGGAGGCAGCTCGTACAATCCACAGAGTAAGTCTTCTTCATAAACTAATTAATTCGGAAAACCGACAGTCAAAAACATTAAATCAACTATTTATATACATTTTCTTTATGTTTTAATGTTATAAAGAACTTTTGGCGTTACATTTTTTATTTGATAGAAAATGGACAACTGTGCCTTGTAACCAGCAGCTCATCTCTTTGTTTGTTTTAGGGAGGTTTCTGGGTTGCCACATATCAAAATAACAATTTCTCCACTACTCTCTTCTCGTCTAGTTGAAGCAATACGTAATGGTATCGATATTTTGATTGGCACCCCTGGTCGCATCAAAGACCATCTCCAGAACCAGAAACTGGACCTCTCCAAACTGAAACACGTTGTTCTCGATGAAGTGGACCAGATGTTGGACATGGGTTTTACTGAACAGGTTGAAGAAATTCTGTCTTCATCATATGAGAAAGGTAAAGTAAATCTGTGTATGTTTTACAATGAGTGTTAATATTCATGTATGTGTATAAGCCTCAACGATAAGGAAAAAACATATTACAATTATTTTGCAAGATATTTTTTTCATAACATTTAGTTATGATTTTTCAAATCTTTATAAGATAACTTGCCTCCTGCAATTTGGTTTTTGCACTCATCCATACTGTAGGTTCTATTAAAAGCCTTATTCATTATTCAGCCCTTGTGTATAAGGAGTGTTACAATTTGGATTTGTGTATCATATATGTTAAAGTAGATGTGTGTGCTCATGTATGTAAAGTTAGTAAAAACCTGTGTGTGCTCCTCTCCAGACTCCCCCTCCAACCCCCAGACTCTTCTCTTTTCGGCCACCTGCCCCGCCTGGGTATACCAGGTTGCCAAGAAATACATGAGACCAGAATGCAAACATGTGGATCTGATCGGCAAGAGCACACAGAAAGCCGCCACAACTGTAGAGGTAAGTGTGTGAAGCAGGCTGAGGTGCAATATATATATATATATATATATATATATATATATATATATATATATATATATATATATATATATATTATATATATATATATAATATATATATATATATATAACAAGCGGTAAAGCATCCTTAATTCTTAGGCTCAGTTCTTGTAAAGATGCTCGTAAGCCGAGATGGTCATATTAATTAAAACTGCTAATTATCTTTTTATCCATGAAAGTTAATTTGCAGATAAGATTGCTGTATTTCTTATAATCAACTCAACAAATATGATTTATATTTATCTCTTCTTCCTCCCTTCTTTCACTCCTTTTTTCTTCCCGTGTCCTTTCCTCTGTAGCATCTGGCCATAGCGTGCCACTGGTCTCAGCGAGCAGCCGTGATCGGTGATGTGATCCAGGTTTACAGCGGCACCCATGGCAAAACCATCTTGTTCTGTGAGACAAAGAAAGATGCCAACGAATACTCCTTAGATTCATCCATCAAACAGGTAGACACGGAAATGAAATGCTTATACGGGCCACAGAACAGTTCTTGAAAAGTCAAATTCATTCAAAACACTTCACCTCTTGTACAATGATCAGCTGACATTTCATTCATTTGTTTACCAGTTTATCTGCCTACTGTTTATCACCTTACTTCTTATATTTTTGAGTCTTTGATGTGTCAATTCAGCAATACCACTATGAATACGCAAGCAAAAGTGTAATGCTTCATTTCTTATTTTGTTATCAGAGTTGCCAGGCCCTCCACGGGGATATTCCTCAGAAACAGAGGGAGATCACGCTGAAGGGGTTCAGAAATGGCGTTTTTGAGGTTCTGGTTGCTACCAATGTTGCAGCCCGTGGATTGGACATCCCTGAAATCGACCTGGTGATCCAGTGTTCTCCACCCAAGGTGTGATATTTACAAGAGTTTCACAGCATATAACACATTTCTTGTTTTATTGGGGACGTTATTACAATGTTGTTTTAATTAATCATTTGAACTGAACACAAAAGGTACAACGTTTAGGGTGCAGATTTGATCGATACTCTAAAAAACATCAAAACATTCCCGAGTGCAGATTTTCACTCTTAGCAATGTTTTTATCATGCAAGTTGATTCAAGATTCAAAGGTTTTATTGTCATATGCACAAAGTTACAGTGTAGAAATGGCAATCAAATTCTTCTGACCTGAGCTCCTCCAACAATGCAACATATAATAAAATAAAATGTGCAAAAAGTTGACATTGTTTTGTTAATAAAAAAAATATCCCTTGCCGCCTTAATGTTAACAACACACTTTCTTATTAACGGTGTTGCATAAAATATGAATCATTAACGGCTGCCTCCTTTACCAGTTCTGAAAGTGCTTCTGTCTCTGTGGTTGTTAGGATGTGGAGTCGTACATCCACCGTTCAGGACGTACGGGCCGAGCGGGCATGACCGGAGTCTGCATCTGTTTCTACCAGAGGAAAGAGGAGGACCAGCTGCGCTACGTGGAAAACAAAGCAGTAGGTGTCTTTTTTTTACAATTTAAAGTAAAAGACAAGAATGGCATGAGAGTGAAGGGTTTCGGTGGTTCTGAAATGTTTCAAAAACTGCGTTCAATTACATCTTTGGGGGATGGACGTGTAACATAGAAGGAAGGGGGGATCAAAAGTAGAGAGGATAGAAAAGAAGGGATAGGTTTTTTTTACTAGAGAAGCAAGCGTTGAGGAGGATGCTGCTGTGAAAACTGCACATTTTATAGACAAAGATATTCTATGCAATCTGTGCAACTCTACTTCAGATGTTTTTAGATTAAGTATCAACCTTTTTTATTTTGTATTATTCCAGGGTATCACATTCAAAAGAGTCGGCGTTCCCACTGCCAACGATATCATCAAGTCATCAAGCAAGGATGCTGTCAAGTAAGTCATTCTGTAGTGTGAGAGCCCAGTGCAACCGTATACACATAGAAGTTTAAAACGTCTGTAATTGATTACTATTTGAAACTTTAGACTGCAAGCCATGACGTTTGGTTAATAATACAGACTTCTATCAGGATTTGGGAAACTTACAATGCTTACATAGACTTTAAACAAATCTTAATTATTGGATAGTTCTAAGTTTGTTTCTGTATTGTGTCCAGGCTTCTGGACTCGGTCCCAGTTACAGCCATCGGGTACTTCAAAGCGTCGGCGGAGAAGCTGATCGAGGAGAGAGGAGCCGTCGATGCGCTAGCTGCTGCTCTGGCTCACATTTCTGGAGCCACAAATCTAGAGCAGCGGTCACTGCTAAACTCTGATGCTGTAAGTTTGGTTTTCTTCTCACCTTAAACAACCTATACATCTAAAGATTTACCATGAAGTAAGGTAACAAATCTAGACCTGTTAACTGTATGACAGCAGCCACTGCTCGCATTGAAAACATTGCCGGACAACGCATATTTTTAAAGATTGACGTGTAAACTGAAAAAGTACTGCAGCATCTACCCTGCACAGGATTTCCTAAAACAGCAGGATGATTCAGACTGCAGCAGCTCTTTCACACTCCCATTACATGTTATTCCAGACTTAAAAATGTTGAGCTTGTCCTCAACTTAGAATCTGTCATGAATTATTTATGCTTTCTAAGTGCCGTCTAACCCCAATTGTTGTTTTTTCAGGGTTTCGCCACTATGCAGATGGTTTGTTCTCAGGAGATGCATAACCTCGGTTACGCCTGGAAAAGCATCAAAGAACAGCTTGGGGAAAATTTCGAGCAACACGTACGAGGAATGACCTTCCTCAAAGGCAAACTGGTATGTAAACACACAATATGTGGCTCATATAAGAATTAAAGACTGTATTTGTTGCATACGTGATTTTTAATTCCGGATCACAATGTATGGAAGCTATTGAGAAATGTCAGATTTTCAAGGTTGAAGATAGAGGTTTGAAATATCCCTGTACTAGGACGAGTATGTTTTATGTGTCTTCAACCTTTTATTCTCAGCTGTCAACAGAAACATATCTGTTATCAAAGAGTACATTTGTAATGCCTGTTGTTTGTCTCAAAAACACAATCTCACGTCTTTTATTTTGTTTATTACAGGGAGTTTGTTTTGACATCCCAGCTGACAAAGTCAAGGAGATGCAGGTGAGAACAACTGAAAACTCCCCTCTGTTCAATATGTGCACTGGACTGTTTCTAGTGTATTCTAGATTGAATTGGTAAAGACAAATAGTCCATGGGAAAATATGAATAATAGATATGCATCAAACTAGATGATTAATGTAGCTCAATATTTAGCTGGTCAAATGTACATGCGCACTGCAAAGATTCATATGCTTTGTCATATCCACTATAACTACAGTGGAGTTCTGGCAATAAACATAAGTCCCAGGCTCTAAACAACAAACAATAGATAAAGATATACAAAAAAAACAATAGAGTATTGCAATAGACATAATGGCGCAAGTAAGTTGTAGGAATAAGAAAAATCTATACTCATAAAATAGTGTCGAATTACATACTATACATTACAATTAATATTGTTATATAAATAAGGACATATGTGGAATGAACAGATGTACAGAAGAACAGTGTATTATAAATATATGGAAGTTGTGGCGCTTCAGAGTTTAGCTCAATTGTATTGTATACAAAAAAAAAATTGTTAAAAATGTAATTAGTTCATTGGAATTATTAACAGTGTTTCTTGCTGAAGTTGACTAACGTCCTGCTTTTTACTTTACCTTTCATCAGGATGGCTGGAAAGATGGTCGTCGTTGGCAACTGACTATAGCCGTAGAGCTCCCAGATTTGGAGGAGAAGCAGATGAATAACCGTGGCGATAGAGGGTACGGCGGCGGTAACCGAGGAGGAGGAGGCTTTAGAGGCGGAAGGGGGCGGGGCTTCGGGGGAGGCGGCCGAGGCGGTGGATTCAGGAGCGGCGGCGGTGGGGGCTTTAGCAGCGCCAGAGGAACACACAAACGTGACTTCAGTGAAGCTTTTGATTATTGAAAAGCCAACCTGCGGACTGATAAGACTGACTGTCGCTCACATGGGCTGGCAGGGGTTTTTATTGGCTGTCAGTGAGGGGGATCAATGACTCTCCGTCACTACACGAGCTGAATTGTAAGCTCTCAAATATTCACAACTCTCCTAATACAGTACATTAAATGACCAATTTCCCCTAAAGTCAACGTTGCACGTTTTCCTATGTTTATGTAGCCATTTCTTACTGGTTTAAAATCTGACTTTTTGGGTACAGTATACATCAATTACATGAGACATAGGAGATATACGAGTATATTTAAAGGTTGCAAATAAGCTCCATGCACTGTGCTTCTTTGGGTGTCACCTGCTGTAGCTCATGACATTTGTGAAATTTTTACTTCATGATGTATCGGTTAATTCACTTGATATGCCTTGAATGTCATATTGAATCATTACCTAATCCACCTATAGAAAAAGTGTGACTTTTTGTACTGGGTGTTTGGGTAACGGTGGCAGCAATCAGATTAAGCCTTTGTCCAAAATATAAGGCAACTTATTATGACCTAAGAACGTGTATTCTTGTGATTCTTGTCACATGACTACACTAAATCGCTCTGTTAATGTAATATTATGAAGGTGTAGTCCTGCAGACAGTTTCTGCTCTGCACCCTCAGAGTAAAGTGACAAAATGGGTGTTAACCTTTACAGTTGTACTCGGTGTTGGATTGCTGCCTTACCCTCGGCTGAAACCTCTTTCCCAAAAGAGGTGTTGGATGATTGCTTTGCAATTGCCTCTATTTAATAACTGTGTCTACGGCTTCCATTCATTTGAATGAAATTATATTCATTAAAAAAAGGTCAACTCAGGTTGTGTTTATTCTTTGAAATGGGTCTGAAATATGCTTATACACATGCATGAATGTTTAAAGTATCAATTTCAATGTGGCAGCATAGTACTTAAAGAAGATGCAATTATTAGTGCATGCATAATTACTATCAATGTATTGATAAGCAGTTAAAACTGCCACAAGAGTACACATCACCAAGGGGAAACTAAGAACTGCAGTCTGCTTCCTGATATGATTTTCTAACCCTTTACCCCATAGAAGTGAGTTAATTACATTTCTGTCTCAACAGTTAATAAAACATTAGTCATCTTTTTATTTATCTAATCAAAGACATTCAAAAACATGTTAATTGGATAAGATGAATATCCTCCACTAATTTTAAATGCATTTATTGCTAACATGTTCATGTTTTACAACACATTCATTTCAATCAATTCAGAAGCTTTCAAGTGAGTTTAACACAAACCTTTGCTGTAAAATTCAATCCCTCTAAAGTGCATCTTTCCAATTGGTTTACATACAGTATAAACACTGATACTATTCTGACAATATTCAAAGGGAAACACAAAGCTATAAATTACACCAGAAACAATTTCTTGCAATACATTATGTGCAAATAACACATTAAAAATTCTAAATCATAACTGATTTTGATACAGGCATGCAAGAAGAAAAAAAAGAATATTCATCAAACTTCACAAATTTAGTTTAAGGATATTCAATTAGTCGATGTTTTCCACCACACTTGAATGCAATAAATAAACAAATCTAAACAAGAAAATACCATGAAATGAAGCACATGATCAATGAAAACACTCCAACCTAATATCACATTTTGTAAAACCTTAACTCACATGCTTCCTCATTTTAAAATGTCAAAAAAATTACGTTGGATTTGTTACAATTGTTTTCCCTTGTGCCAGTCAAGACTTACTGCTGAATGCAAGATGATTTCCTGTTCGCTCTGTTTAGTTTTGAATATGTACTGCATTGTGAAATGCTGTCTGGTTGCTGGGTTTCACTGGTGACAGTTGGTTGTCATGGACTATAGATCATCAACGGTAAAGGTGAGTCCCGTGGCGGAGTGGTTCTCCAGAGTCATGCAATATTCATCCTCGGTAAGCTCCTAGGTGACAAGAAGTCAGACAAAAAAATAAACCTCATATTTTTCATATTCATAGTCTATTTGTTTACAGCAGGAAAAGTCTGGATTAAAATGTTTAGACATTTGACCATGATTGTTGGACAATGCTTTTGTTCTAATCAGCACAACTTTTTGTTTTTGAGTTATATATTTGGCGAGTCAAAACCATGCTGACAAATCTGCATTTCAAAAGGTTTTGACTCGACAAATATATATGAAATATTCTTTAAGTGCCAAACTTAAATGATCCCGTAGGCTACTCATTATGCAGAATGACCCATTTCCGAATGACATATTACACATGCATTAACATGATTGATGCATTATTGTGTTCATCACTTGAATACTGTATCTGGTAGAGGTAGAGGTACATTTAATTACGGTGTACCCTGCTGGCTAGCTTAACCCACATATAATAATATATCACCCTTTTTGTTGTTATACTTGTTTTTAATGACCTGAATCTGCAAAGTAACTGGTACAATATTGGCCTCTGACATGTGGAGAAGTAGAAATACAAAGTAGCATAAAATGGAAATAATTCAAGTAAAGTAGCCTACAAGTAGCTCAAAATTGTACTTTAGTACATTACTTGAGAAAATGTAATTTCCGGCACTGTTGTCTGTAATGGGTTTGTCTGAATGATCAGGCATCACGTCAGGGCTACTGAAGTTTGTTAGGTTAGGTCACCTTATGACTGTTTGATGTGACTTATTGCACTTCAAACAGAAGTCTGGTGGTTGCTCATTGGATTTTTATCATCCTTTTTATTGTTAGGTTTTCCTTTTATAATAAGTAATTACCTTTTAATAACTACCCTCCCAAAGAATACTGCATTTATTTCAAGGAGATAGCTGTTATTTGTTGGTCATGTGTGGAGTCACTATACATACACTACCATAATCTACCGGTTTATTCAATTTTGAAACGTTATCGCTGTAAACATCAGTATTCACTTAATTAGTCAAGACTGATCTGTAATCAGTTGGATTCAAAACGTGCGTATATCATATTTACTGTTTTATTTTATTTGAAGCATCATTTAGCTTCGAATCATCTGCTTGCTTTATATTATCCTTTTTTGTCATGGTTTACTCTTTCTGATTTCATTATGACAAGAGCATTGCTTTTCTTTCTTTATAAAGTTATGTTTAGGGTCTCAAGTGGAATTGTGCCTTTTTATATAATCAATTCTATGTCGGTCTTTAACCTGACAATTCGAATTAAAGATCAAATTCCCTGCAGTTTATTTGTACAGACAGTACATGTGTGTTGCTTACCGGGTCTTTGATCCCCTTCTGTCTGTAGTCTTTCTCGGAGCTGCGATAGGACACCACATGGATCAGAGTGTAGACTCTGCGAAGAGAGACAACAAGTTCATCATATGGGAGTGTGAGGAAATGGATTTACAATACTTAAAATAACCACAGGAGATGTCTTAATAATTCTTTATAAGTCAGCAATGTATTTATCCAAATGTCCCTGTTTAGGGTGGGGGTCATCCAGCCTATAGACTATAAATACGTTGGCATTTCTTTGCCACAGAATCAAACCTGCAGTATTTGAAAGTTGAGGGATTTCTCCGCCTAGCTTTCAAAGTCAGTCTGTTAGTAAGCTGTGAGGCTGTCAAATACAAGCCTGATATTACAGCTGCAAAACAATGAAAACTGAATGTAAAGGGATTTCCGTGTTTTTGCTGCAAATACACAAGTCGATTCTTACCTGTGATATAACATGGCCAAAAACTGGACTAAGAGGAGAACAGCAAAAGACAACAGGAACATCAAACTGAGCGGCTCCACCTGTCAACAGAACATGAGAGGAATGGCGATTACCTTTAGAAGCTGCAGCATTCAAAATATGCAACCGTCCTACTTTAACTTTTTCTTTATCTGCAGCACATGCATATGAAACTGTATCTGCGTGTCTGTCCAAACCTTGAGGATCTCTCCAGATGCACTCCCGTTCGGAAGGTACTTAGGGATCTTGATGCTGATTACATCATTTCCAATGGCCTGTAGGAAGAAGGTAGCTACGACCCACAGCACGTTGATGATGAAATACAGGAAGACTGCCTGTTGAAGGGAAGGATCATTACAAAAGTTTTACTCCTAAGACTTTTTACCAAAAAGTAATTTAGTGCCATCAATTTAAAATGGCTAAGTTAGGTAGTAGTCGCCTTTTTGTAGTTGACCGCTCAGTACGGTTGCTTGCTACCAATGCAGACTAATGATTTATGAAAAACTTGGAAATAAACTGTCTCTATACATTATCAGTACAGACATCATTCTTGTATTAAACACAAAAAAAGAGACACATTTGCATAAACAGTGAATGACGTTAGCTGACCTTGTTGCGTAGTGACTTGAGTTCTCTGGTGACCTCATCCTTATGTGCTTGAGAATCATTAATAGGCGTCAAGTAGCGATCAATCAACTTGTTCCAGAAGTCCTGCTCACCCTAAACACACACACAACACACAAATATTGTCAGGAATATATTTGCAAAAGTTGAAGTAAATGTCAGTTTTTCAAAATGATAGACTTATTGTATTTTTTTTGGTGTACCGAAAAGTAAAGTATCCAAAAATGTACATCTTCCTGTGTTTGTCACCTTACCCTCTCTGTTAGGTCTAAACTGTTGTTGTAGCAGTACATTACCTATTTAGCTTATTTCTTGTACATCTGTAGAAAGCCAACCGTAAAATTAACTACCTGTTCTCCAGCATTTTCCGCTCACATAGCCGGGGACGAACAGCGTCTTACCTCTTCAAGTTTCCGCAGTTGCGGTGCAGTGAGGGTTTTCTTGATGGCAATGGCAACTTTCTTCTGCAATTTCTCCATTCTACTGGTTTTAAGGATACGCCGAGCCTGGGAGATAGGGGAAGTCATTACTCCCTAGTCAATCAATACTTCTCTCCTTTTTTTTTTACGATTTGTTTTCATAAAATAAAAAGCCTCTTAGATAGATTATTACATGCTCTTCCAGTGCGTGTTGTAACTCCTCCATCTGGCTTTCTGACAGAATATCTTCAGGCCCCACTGTACCAAGCTGTTGATTGAGAGTATCTATTAACATAAGGACCAGCTCTTCACACACATCTTCTTCACTTATGTTAGGGAGCGCATATCTGAGGACAAATAAAGCACAAAACAATTAACTATCATTTTACCTTTTTGATATTGTACAGTTTTAGCTGATATAGCAGTGTTACTTATTTTGAGACACAAGAAATACGCAAACACATGTAATGAATAACACAAACACATATATAGTGTTTTAAAATGTATGCTTAACATGCAATTATCTTTGTAATGTTAATTATTTACCGTATTTGTTGTTGTAGATTTCTCTTCAGGTTGGCATATGTCAGTTTCTTCAAAAACTCTTCTTTTACCGGCAATACCCAGTCTACACACACACACACACACACACACACACACACACACACACACACACACACACACACACACACACACACACACACACACACACACACACACACACACACACACACCATTAATGTCAGTATTTGTATGCTATACAAACCTAATGAATTGAATACATTACATTATGCAATTATCAGAAGAAATACACATTAAAGGGGCTTCTTACCTTTGATTGGGCGCTCCTCTGGTTCAGCATTCATTACGTCGTCGTCTTCCTCATTATCCTCTGCACTCTCTGTTAGGCTCCTTTTTTTGAAACTGTCATCACTGCACACAGCCACACACACATTTTGTTAATGTTTGGTAGAATGGATTACACAATTCAAGTGTATAAATGCTTTAATCCTTCTAGAAGGACAGATTAGCCTAAATCTAAGCATGTAGAGGTGTTTGTGTGGATTAAGGTTAGGGCTGATTAATATTTAGATATTGTGATACGAGACTGTACAGATATAGTCTTTGATTTCGGATATCAACACTTATGTGTCTTCTGCTGGTTTAAAAGACGGCATTACAGTAAAGGGATGTAATTTTCTAATTTCACCAAACTGTTCTGGCTATTCCATTAATCGCCTATTAATGCCCACAACATATTATCTATCTCACTTCTAATTATTTATCAAAAATGTCACCATTAATCAGCCCTACAAATATGTTGCAACATCGATATAAAGATATTTGATCAGAAATATTAAAATGTGTGGTATTTGATATTCTCCATATTGCCTAGCACTAAATACTGTGTTAATAATCGTCATTAACACAGTATCGAGCTTTGGTTTGGCCTATATTTAGTAAAAAGCTTATTTCCTAGGTGGCAGTACAGGTTTCCATGAGATCGACTGAAACCAAGTTGTGACCAAATAGATTTTTTTATAAGAAGAGAGGAAGGGGAAATGAATACCTGCTGCAGGAAGCAGCGTCGTTGAGATTCACCGCCTTGTTGGGCTTTTCAGCTTCTTCTTTGGTTGTGATGGTGATGAGTTCCACCTGAGGCTCAGCCTTGTCAGCGGCCTGTTGAGCCATTGCGTCCTGGCTGGTGATTGGAAGAGGAGAGCCTTGCTCTGCAGTCTGGCCTTTGATCTGACGAAGGATCAGATTCTCTTTTTCCTGTGATACCTGTAAAGCAACAAGAACAAATTCATATATTCATTTGATGGAAGGCTTGTCCGTATCTGTTAAGCAAAACAAGTACCTGTATCTTCACGTCCCAACAGCAGAGTCTGCAGTTTCTGTCACACAGCATGTTATGGTTCTTCTTCACTTCCCCTTCTCCCCTGAAAGAAAGACACAATGAAAAGTTAGAAATAACATACACTCAGTAACATGTGAACACAAGTATAACACAAGTGGTTATTGGGAATGCAGATTGGCATTACTTAAACAAATGACTTCCCTTCTGCCTCCATTTATCTGTCAGATAAGTCATCAATAAGCTAAACAGTAGAATTCTAATGTACATTATCACAAATCGGTCTATACGTCTAATTGTGACTTTGACAGTGACAACTTGTATTTCTTGTTTTGTCTTATATTTCTTTGTACGTCTTTATTATATTAAATATCCCATACAAATAGTGTTGATTGATTTTAATGTTTTTTATATCACTTTGACTACATTGGTGTTAACTCTTTGGAGTGTTATTGCATGTTGAGCAGAGACCAACTTCACAATATTTAGTTAATATATAATAGTAACAGAATTACCATTATTGTTGCTCATTGTACTGGTAGGACTGTTTTTACTGCCTTTGCTCCTTCGAATGCTACTTTTACATTCCCGACAGTCATCTTTACTGTTACAACTATCACCATGACTGCGTATATCCAAAGTCAGGTCATCAACAAATGGATTGGCTTTAGATTCATGGATGATAAGGAATGAATTAGGACGTTTGCTGCTTCTCTTTGCTCAATACCCTAAACTAGGAATGAGTCATTAGAAGATCAATACATAATGTAAATGATTGTTTTCAGCAGAAAGTAGCACTACTCCTTGTAATAATGATCAGTGCATTACTTGTTGGATTCCCTTGTGCCCCAGGACACGTTGTTCATGTTAACCAGTGAGTAGATGGTCAGAAGGAGATATCCACTGGGGATGCAGATGAAATACATCAGACCGTAGATAATATTCCCTGAAAAAAGGAAAACAAATGTATAACATTACTGAACATCAGCTGTTAAACATACCTAAACAATTTAAACACAATACAACGCATATTTTAGTAATATAATATAATCATACCCCACTCCTCTGGGTGTAGTATAGCTGTCACTGCGTACATGAGTGTCATAGAAACCAAAAACAGGCCAGTCGGGGTCAGGAAGGTGCCCTGAATCACCATGTCACCTACAAAGGGAATTTGATGTGTGTATTTGCATTAATAATAATAATAACTTCGATTCATATAGCACCTTTCAGGGGACCCAAGGTCGCTTTACAGAAAAAACATTGCAAGTTTAAAATATATTTTCAAAGGATAATTTGAAACAAAATGTTGCGCACATTAAAATCAAATCAAATGTTTTTATTTTACTCACCGATTATAGAAAACAAGATGCAGTCATGAGGAACGCATACAGCACACTCATGATGGCAGCGATGGTGATTTGGTTATTTGACTTGGTTGTAAAGCAGATGATGACGTAGAACACTGGAGGAACGCTTGCGATGATGATGGAATTTGTACCGGCAATTTGGAAGACAAATTGAAAAGCACCTAAGAGAGAAAGAGATACAGAGATGCAGGCTCTTTGAAGAAGTCATTAATACAGAAAGATGTATTAATAAAAGACCTTCAGGACAAAGTAGGTTTCCTAGACCTCACAGTGTATTATAAAGCCTGTTTTAATGAAGGCAAAGTCCTTGTGTGTTTTTATAAGAACTGAAGGCAGACTTCCAAGATGTTAGCCAATAATAAATGATAAGAATGATAAGGGAAATGGATGAAACAGTTAATCAAACACCCTGAAAACAAAAGGGCTTGAGTTATAAACTAGACCTACCTGCTATCATGAGAGTCACAGAGGCTGGACCAAGGATCGAGGAACCGACCGTGAACATCTGGTAGAAGATGTAAAGCCCGGAGATGGATGAGTTTCTTTTCGATGTCTCCTTACCACTGCAATTCAAGTCACAACCACAGAAAAGTTCATATTATTGTAGTTGATATAGTGTCATAGTAAACAGCTGATTGAATATGTATAGTCTGTAGATATCAATCTAAAACATCACATTGAACATTTTAATTCAGATGTTTTCTTAAATCAGTTCAGTGAGAAAGATGCCCCCTTAGTACTAACAATGTGCACTAACCTGTGCAGAAGGTCCAGTGTGTTGGCCAGTGTAGACGGTCCCCATCGTCTCCTCTGGTTATAAAACTCCTTGAACTCTTCTGGTGAGTTGGTGTAAGCATCTGATGCAGCATTGTATTCAACACGCCACCCTTGTTGCAGTAACAAAGTACACAGCCAACGATCCTCTCCTACAAACATAGCAACATGTGACACGTGAGAAATGGTACTGAACTGTTCCAAAAATAAAGGTAAAGAGACATAAAAAGGCACATTTTAAAATAGTTAGTCCAATTTCCAACGAACCTTGGTCATATTGCACATATTCCGAAGCTCTCTTGGATGTTGTTGTGTATTTTTTCAATATATTGTCATCCATTATGGCCGATCCTCTGAACAGACTGAAACATCCTGGACTGCACAGCACGGAGCCGAACACGTGCTCTGCAGTCTTCTGCAGCCAGTGGCCCACTGCGTACTCAAACTTCTGGTACCACACCATGGGACCTGGGATGGCAAAGTGATAGAGATAGACATAGGACTTAGAGAAATGAAAGACAACACTTTCAAAACATTCCCAAATGCCTATTTATTTAATGCTCTCTTTCTTCTCAGTCATGTTGAGGGGTGAGCTGGAGTCCATCCCAGCATATGTTGGGTTTTTGATGGACATGAGCCTCACACTTAAACAGACATTTTTACCAGCCCCTCTCCTACGCATTCGAGAAACACCCAGCACCTTTGCTAAGAACTTAAGCAGGACTTTTTAAACCTGTAACACCTATTGATTACTTGTCAGATTAATATACACCTATTGTGTTGGGTGAATATTTAGCATATCTGCAGTTGGCTGAGTACATTTTTGGTTGTTTTTATTTGGCAATTTCGTCATTTTATTTTGCCTCCGAACAGCTGTGAGATGGTCTGCTCGTTGTGAGGGAACAGAGAAACGTCAGTTTAAAACAGCTTGGAGAGATAGGGGCCTATTGTCACATCTAACTGTGAAGTAAGGGGTTATTTTGGCACCCAATTGTTGCAACAGTGAAAAGACTAACCAAAATGTTTTTGATGAGTTTAAATTTTTTTGCCCATAAGTTTGAATATAGTTAGTTGTAAGATATAAGGCAAAGTGGCAAAACACACCAATATTTGTAAGGTAGGGATAAAACAGATTTAACATAATGCAACCCATGACTTGATGTGAAGAGCCTTTAAGAGCTTGTTCAAGGTTTCTTTACCTTTTGCAGTTTCAAATTCTGGGTAATAGATAATCCTCTATGCTTAACTGTCTAGAAAGGCTCCAGTAAAGGCTTTACATATCATGCACAGAGCAGGCAACTTTAAAGGTCACCTATCATGCTATTTTTAGGCAATAGCATAGGTCTCAGATATATACAAATATATAAAAACATGTCTATGAAGTGTTTTGCTCAAAATACCAAACAGATCACCCATTCTAGCCATGCCTCATATCCCTCTATTTCACTTCCTGTTTCAAAAGTGCTGATTTTGGTATAAAGCTTTAAAAAAAAAGGAAATTGATAAAAAAGGAGGGGGCTGAGCTCATGCGGGACCCGGCAGCTACTGTCTAAACTAAATACTGCCGTGATTGAACGCCATATCATGGATTATCAAGGTTTATTTCTGAAACAGTATAGGAGCTCAAAGGCTTTCTCTCTTGCCGGTTTATACCACAAGGTGGGTTCCTTTTTATTTCCTGCTTCTTCACACACATGCTCTCCAGTACAGGTTAGCTCTGAGTGTTAGCGATGCTAATGTAAACACAGACCATATTACGTCCAAAACAGACGGGCATTGGTTCTGATAGCAACTTTCTGATAGTGCCGTGGGTCCACATTTCCGATATTACGTCATATCGGACACAAATCTGGATCAGCTCCGTTGTAGCCCCGTTTTTAGAGATTTGGGTACGGAGGAAAAGAGAGAGGGTTTTATTTTCTGACGCTGCGTGAGTTCCCCGACACACCGGGGACACATATTTATGTATAAAAGACATCAAAAAGTGCATTTTGCATGATAGGTCCCCTTTAAGTAAAATCAGTCTGAGTATATAGGAACATTGAACTTTGTTTGATTAAACTTCTTTACCTTCTGGTATAGAGACCAACCCACTGTATACAGAACTTACCCATTCCTGTAGGATGGATTCTTCCACATGCTGCCCCTACATTGAGATACATCCTCATCCTATGAGTGAAAATACGTTTTTTTAGTTACTTTGTTTTAATTTAATGTTGCATATCCATTAATAACATGAAAAACAACTGCAGATTGCTTTGTCACTGACCTGTCTACAAGCAGAATCACAGCTTTGGGTTGGAAGTCTGTGTCCCCGTCCAGAGCCAGGATGTAGGTGTTGTCATCTGAGATGAATTTTCTCTTGAAGTCATTGTCATGCTGAGGCAGCAGAAAAATCTCTCCATTCATAGAGATCATACTGTCTCTGTGTGGGTTGTTCTGGCGCTGGACAAAACATGATAAATATATTAAATATTAGAATACTTTATACACATACACAAAGATAATATGTAGGCCTTTTTACACAAAGTTAGAAAAGTCTTACTGTGATCTTCTGAGGGTTCTTGACGATGTAGCCCTTCCAGCCGAGTAGATAGTACATATACATAATCTGAAAGTCACATACAGTGTGGATTGTGAAAATCCAAACACATTGGTGCTATTTAAAAAGTGTATTTGTCCAAGACAAACTTGGATTACCTGGGACCATCTTTTCTTGTTCCTGATTAGATCTTTGTCTTTTAGATGAATATAGAGCATGTTTCCTTCTGGCATAACAAACATCAGCCTGCCACCGTAGGGGGTCTCAATGATCGACACATCATCTGCTTCTTTGTTGGTAAACACCCTGAATGGATGGATGGATTGTTGGTTATAAAGATAGATAGATAGATAGATAGATAGATAGATAGATAGATAGATAGATAGATAGATAGATAGATAGGTGAAAAGTTGGATGGATGGATAGATGGATGGATGGATGGATACATGTAAAGATAGATAGATAGGTGAAAAGTTGGATGGATGGATAGATGGATGGATGGATGGATACATGTAAAGATAGATAGATGGTGAAAAGTTGGATGGATGGATAGATAGATAGATGGATGATGGATGGATGGATGGATGGATGGATGGATGGATGGATGGATGGATGGATGGATGGATGGATGGATGGATGGATGGATGGATATAGATAGATAGATATATAGATGGATGGATGGATGGATACATGTAAAGATAGATAGGTGAAAAGTTGGATGGATGGATAGATAGATAGATAGATGAATGGATGGATGGATACATTTAAAGATAGACAGTGAATGGATAGGTAGTCTCACCTATACACCTCAATGACAACATGGATCAAGTCAGTGACATAAGAGTTAACCAGCCTCTTGTTTGTCTCCTTATCATTCATGTAGGCATCGTCTACATAAATGTGACACTCAAAGTCAAAACAATCGTTGTGTTCCTCATTTGGATCACCTCGATAGCGGTCCAACCTGAAACCACAAAAAACAACTGTAACAATACTAGTAAAAAGTTTACTCACCGAAGTACTTAAAGTATATATATTGAAGTTTACCATCTAAAACATCATACAGCATAAGTGTTTTTAAAGCCCTTGCATATTTTCTTTGATGCTGCTACACATAGGTGTCTGCAGTAACAGCGTCTCTTACCTGAACATGGAGGTGAGAATTTTCAGCATTTCATCATAGGTCTCGTGCCACATGGTGGCACAAAGATAGATCACGCATTTCTGCATGTCATCTTGACTGTAAAGGAGAACATAGGGAAAGGGAGAGGTTTTTCAGCAGAAGCTTTAAACAATTCACGATGTGACCATGAACGTCTCTCAGCAGCAGTCTAGGAAACAATCTTTGATCTCTTTTTTGCGCCTGGGGACTGTTAAGGACCCAAGGTGGCAGTTATTTCAGACAACATCCACATTTGCATGTACAGGTATTTTTATAATGCATGAAACTTTATATTTTGTTGTTGTTGATTCTAGATCATCAAATGTTTTCATCAAAACAATGTCTATGGGGAAACTGCAGAGGGAACTGTATTCTCAGACTCCTCTCACCTCTCTTGGCTCTTGGCCCGGGGCACCTTCATCTTGGTGTTGAGTAGCAGAGACAGGTCGATGAAAGCAGATTCATAGAGGCGACGAACAAACAGCTGAGAGGTTCTCTCTATACGCTGGACCTAAAACATGGTGAGACATAGAGGCATTTAGGCCTATGTCTTTCTGCCTGATCTTGACATAAGAGGTCCCTGGGTTAATACATGACTAGTCAAATGTGCCATTTGGTGTTTTGATTTTAAGTTTGACTCTATAGCTGTAGGCATTAGTTGAGCAGTTTGATTAAATAGATTTTTGAAACGTACTTATGATCTGTCCTTTTTAATTGGGTCTGTTCATCCAAATGACAAATCAAAGAAACTGGTATCTGCAGACAGATATTTGTAGTTTTTTTAGCCAGGTTTTGAGTCCACACCTTGATTTTGATATGCTAATACAATGGTGTGATTGTGGATTAGACTTGAGAAATGACGTTTTAAAAACTTTAACAGCAATAACTCTTTTCCAGTCACAGCGTCTCTAGACATTGCTGTGATCATAACATTTCTTTTTAATATTTTTATTAGTATTTCCGATCGCAACTATGCTTTGGTTCATCAATATTTACAGGGGCATTGTTTCTGGGGAGAGATTTTGCTGCTGACTATTTCAAATCACAAAATGTTCCTCCTGTAAGCAACACAAAGAAAAGTTATATCTTACATTTTACAGGGTGCTGAATATCTCTTATTATATCATTTGAGTGAACTGACCCTTTAAGGTGCTTATCGTTAATGGAGAACATGGAGGTGTGTGTGTGTGTGTGTGTGTGTGTGTGTGTGTGTGTGTGTGACTGTACCTTGATCTTCCATACATAGTAGGTGCATGTGACGAAGCCTGACCACATGCATACTCCCTCCAGTGCCAGCATTGAAAATGGCCATTGCAAGTAGTAGCTGTCAATCAAATAGTCCATAAACATGTTGGTAAACATTTACATTGACTGATTATATTTATCGATTGATTTGCAAGTCAGTTAAGGTCATTTTATCATTACATTTCTAAACCAAAGAGGCTGGATCATTTGTGATGAGCAAAGGTGCTAACATACAAAAAGGCATACACATTTCAAACCTGATACAAACACACACTTACCTGTTGAGTGAAGTTCGACAAATGCTCCTCGTGATTTCTAGTAAAACCACAGGGGTTGTGTTTTTTTGGCTCAAGTAGAACAAGCTTTCACAAAACTCTGCAATAGAAACAAAGCGTTGTGTTATATTTGTAAGTATGTTACTCATTCTTATCACACAGAGCTTTCCTTCCTAAGTACAGAGACATGAGTAACTTGTGGCCAAAGATCTTTTGAAATTCAGGCAGGGTCAGAAAGGATAGAGAGTGTTGAACGTTATGTGGAGTGTAAAGAAACCTTCATTTTGTGACATTTGGCCATGTTAAAACAATTGTTTTAATTAACTACATCACGACTAAGCAGGTGCAATGATTTTTCAGCTTTCTGATGTATGGCTAAATTAAACTAACTTTGTTTCAATAATTATGAATATGTTTTAAATAATACGTTTACCTTGGATGCTCCCCTGCTTTGCCCCGTCCAGTTGTTTGGCCTGAGTTAAGAAAAGTATCATTCCCAACAGAAGCACTGCGGGTCCCGTGCAGCACACTGGCAGCGCGAAGCTCATCCTGACCGCATGGATCTTACAGGCCACCACACCGAACCAGTGGCAGGCCGCTGAGCAGAAGGCCTGAGAGAGCGGGCAAGAGGGACATTTATTTAGCCAACAACTAACTACACATTACTGTCAGCTGTACAATTATCATTATAATTACATTTCTCTCTCCTTTACTTCTATGAACATCTAAATCCTGTGTTTTCCATTTGCTCAAAAACACACTTTTGGCAGTGTAACTTTTCTTAAATGTTACTTGTGCTAGTTATTCTAGATAATGCAATGTAGCAGAGGAAGATACCCTTGACTCATGCAGTTTGTTTAGAGTCCATGCATACCTTGTGCGTGTCTCTGTTTAATATTAGTCTCATTTCTACCTACCTGTAAGAAAAACAACACTAGTCCTATTTGCAGTAATTCCCAGTCCGCATCCTGCAGATTAAAGTCCGACCAGGTGATGGATTTCTCAATTAGCACATGGTACAACAGGTATACTCCTCCTGCAACAGAACAGATGGTGTCACTGATGTAAAAAGACAATCTGATCTGAAGTTAAAATACAAAACAGAAAAACAGTAAGATTGAAGTAAATATAAGAATATTATGCTCTTCTATATAGAGGAATAAAAGCATTTCTTGAGCAAAATAAAAAGCATATCTTTATAAAATTGAAAACTACATTTGAAGCCTTCATCACAGCCGGAGAACATCCTCTGCAATCCTTATTCATCTCTAACATCACAAGCCTGTTTGTTCACAGCGTGAATGTTGGAAATATGATAACCACAAAGCCTGGCAACCACAGTGATGCTGGTTTTGTACATATACACTTGTAATATTATTTTGCATGCTTTTATTAGTCGTATATGTTGACACAGACATTGATGTGAGAAAATTACCTATCACTATTATCCTCAGAATACTGCTGATGATAAACACAAAATCCCTGTATCCATCCATATCTTTCAAGAATTCCTGCAGGGGGAAAGAGGAGAAATATTCTCTGATCATGTCAAGTCAATGATATACACTTTTTGTTTATATACTACATATGGCCCGAAACGGTTTAAAATCCAGCTAAATCTCTATCAGACCTAGTCCACATGTACACAGATATTTTTTATACAAAATGGAAAGTTGCAACAACTAAAAAGGAGAACATTTTACCGGCATGCGATTAGTAGCTTGCAGTGGATTTTCCCACCAGCAGAGGGAGATGAGGAGTGAAGAGAAAATCCCAATGGCAACGTACACAAAACAGTCGGTGCCCTGTCGATCCACAAATGATGACACGCGAACATAGTAGTCGACCCCCAGGAGGCAGTAACCTGAGGGTTTCACAGTTCGTTAGTTATTAAGTATCAGAAGTTTGTATAACTCTCATCAAACCAGTCTAATAGGAGTGACATTTATAAATGACAGCATTTTGAAAGAAAACATAATGTCGACAAGACTGTGTCTTCTACTAACATAATGTTGAAATGTTGTTATTTAACAATACCATATCTACCATATCCATATCATCGTTTTATGCCACTCATCAACCCTAACCAACTCAGGTGGACCCCCTATGATTGTATGGAGTTTCATAATAGTACATACTAGAGATAATAGTTTGAAAAGAATGGGTGAAGCATGCTGAAAGTTTTGCAGAAAGACAGTAAAGTAAATGGTTGTACCTGTAACTGTGAGAGTGAGCGAGCAGATTGGGAACAGGATTTTCCATTTGTGTCCCTGCAGTCTGTATACTATCTGCAGAATGGCAGACACAATGCAAACTCCTCCGCTGATGAAGAGGTTAGTCAGCACGTCAAACTGAGGCATAACTACTAGCACCAGGAGGGAAGTACCAAGAGACACCAGACACTCAATGCCACAGATCTGAAAAAGACGAAAACACATCATATTTAAAGAAGTTATACGTATCAAATTGAAGTATCATCGCTAAGATTTAGATTTACATTCAGCCTGTTTATTTAAACACTGTTGCTGACACTGTTTTATAAACTATGTTACATTACTTGAATTTGCTGAAGGTATTCATATTGTCAGTTAGGAACTTGTTTCTTGCTTGTTGCATGTGCAGCCTTTTAGGTTTTGAAGTTATTTATAATCATGTTTAAGGTTTAGTATGGCTGCATTTTGTATTTAATCTGGACCATTTGAAAGTATTCCCTAAATGTTCTGCCTCATAAAGATGAATGATCTGAGTAGTAGAGTATAGCAATACATAATGAATGACAAGTAAAAGAAATGGGTCTGTAAAGTCCTACCATGTAGTTTGTAAATAAGGAGTATGATATACATGTTTCATCATCATATTTGTTGCAAAGCACATCAGATATTATAAGAGTATGATTTAGAAAAACGTACAAATGCCATGGTCTTCATTGTTGGCCGGATGAAGCTCTTGAAGGCACACCTCCACAGTGACTTCAAGAACACCAGGAAGTTGGGGCAGATCAGGCAGAAAACCAACATCAGCATGTAGAACTGTTTCTCCTTCGGGCTGCGCATGGAGGTCGGACTGGACAGTGTGGACAACACCAAGAAAGAGCCCTGATTCAAGATGTGGAAGAAAAAACTGAGTTTGGGACAAATGCAACAGAATGCCAAAATGAAGCGTAATATTTGCTATGTCATCTCAAATCAAATGTTATTTATAAAACCAAAAGTTACACTCTGGGTTCTTTACAGTGTATACAGATCAACAACACATAACAACACATAAAAGAACCCACAAGATTACAGCATAGACAATCCAAATGATAACAATTCATGAATATATCAAAAAAATAGCTAGCCCTTTATACAGTTATGCTTTATCATAAAGAACATTCGTAAGCCAGCTCTTAAATGTGTAAATGGTTTCTGCGTCCCTGACAAAATCACAGAGCTTGTTCCACAGATAACTACTCATAAACTAGTTATTCAATTATTTTTCTCACTCGTCTCTCCCCGAACTCAGATTTGTATGGACCCTAAAAGAGTGCACTTGACTTGTCACTGCCATTGATTTTAAGTGCAGTTACAGTAAATTCCTTTGTGTAGCGGTACTTCCTGTTAATATGAAGAAGACTGGTAACTTTAAGGACATCTTGTTGCTTTCTTCACGTCATTTACTTCCCATCAATGAGGAAGTTCCTTGGGTTTTACACTTATCTCTTCGCTTTGATTATATTGATAAACAGAGACAGTTATATTTAATGACTGAGCATAGTCCTGTGATTCATCATCAAGAAAAGGAGAAGGCCGAAGGAGGAAGATGATGAATTGAAACGGGAATAGAGGCAGAAACTGAGGGGCAGACGATGCAAACGCATGCACATACTGCAGTTACAGATTGATAGAGAGTACATGAAGATGACACCTGCAGAGAGAGAGAGAGACAGACACAGAAAGGTTTGGTACAGAGAGGTCATTCACTCTAAGCCCTACCCTGCCATAAATAGTACTAATGTTTTTCATGTCGGACACAGACACACAAGGTTTTTAAAGATTACAATTCTGACGGAAAAAAGTTTGAAGTACAATCACTGGACCAGGATCACATTTCGAATGAACACTTTTAGTTTCATGCTGTTTATGACTGAGTTATACAGCATTACATAAACAGTTTATATCCATTTACAGCCGTTTATAATCCCCAAGGGTCAGTTAAATATTTCCCAACTCTCAGATGTAGGCTACTCTAAGACAAGACTTGTATCATCATTTACAGCACACTATAAAGCCACAATACAAGAAGCCTTTTATCTGCATTAAACAGCTGCTAGTAAGACTTGTGTATATAATGGGTATTTAAATGAAGACATTTCATTCAATTGCTGTAGTTACAAAAGGAATAAAAAGCACATACAGAAACTTCAACCTCATCAAGAAAAGAAGTGTCTGAACCAATCACTTTTTGACAGACAAGGGAATCAAATACATTTGACTTTCACGCAAAATGTCACTTTAAGCAGAATAACTGCATCGTGCAATAGATCAAACCACAGACATAGAAATCAAATATTTCAAAAAGAATGCTTTTATTTTAAAGGCTTTCTTGGGTAGACCAGAAAGAAAAACAATCATTAAACTTAAAAGAGATGAACGCGTACCTATACTTTTTTTCAGAGTCTCCTTGCGAAAAAAACGACACACTGGCTTTTATCAAAGAAGTCTGTGAAGCTAGAATGTGATCATTGTTATAAACGTAAGGCTTCACGTTTAGTGTCAGGAACTCTATGATGTTCTGTCAGCCTCAACACCAGTGATGAAAATAGGAATTACATCATAAAAAGAGTCGTAGACGAACAGATAGACGGACAGATAATCCTACCTTTGAGACAATGGCACTGGCCAAGACGGCCAGCCCCACAAGCACAGCCACCAGGTTCTGAGCCAGCCTGAAACATTTTCTCTTACTTTCCTTCTCCGCTCCTATTGGGTTCAGGTTGAACGGATCCCATGTTTCCCTGAGATACACACACGGACAGATATTCATTTTATGTATCATCAAAGTTTTCCACTGTATCAAGGCCACACTGTAACTTAACTATAGATTTGGGTTTTATGTATTCTTATATCACGTTATTTGAGTATATAACATTACAGTAGTTGGTAGTGTTAGGGTAACCATAATGTACCTTGTAGAAGTTTAGTTAATCAAAACTGTGAAACTGAAATGATCTTAAAATGGGAGCTTGTAGGTTCCCCAGAACAAGTTTGACAGTTATCAGGTGCAACTGAATGCAAGCCTGGCTTCACTCAGTGTAATATATAAGTTACATTTGATTTTAAACTAAACATTAAAACAATCTGACACTATACTGTCCCAAAGGGCTGGTCATCATGTAACCAGAGTATTTCCTTATCCCGGGTTTTACATAATCACTCTCCTCCTTCATTTCTACCCAAAACAGATGACTTGGTTTAGCAGCTAGATCACAACATGGCAAGATGTTGGGAGAAAAGCCATTCACAGTAAATACCATATTGTGGAATCTCTGCCAGGAAACACATTCCCACTGTTGCACGCTATTTAAGTGCAACATCGAGTTCAAACCATTTCCCAACTTGGGATAAATAAAGTAATTATCTTTTTCTTATAAAACAAGATTGAGTTTATATCCATATGATATCAGAGAAACCTACTGCTGTCTAATTGTAGCCGACTGTGCAATTGAGTGCCCTAAATGTAGAGGTCATCATAGGTCATAAGATGTGGTTATAAGGAAATGTTTGATACACGGGAAAAGTAATACACAGGAGAACATTCTGACTTGTCACAAGGAAGCTAATGGGACCAGATAAAGATGTTTAGTATCGTATAACAATGATAATAATAATTTGATGATGGGAGTCATGATCAGGGCGGGGTTTTGGTTGCCTCTTCATAAGGTGCAATAGAGCATTATAATTCCTTTATTAGTCTACCCTAACAACACAGACAGCACTCTCAGAGGGTCGGGGTGCAGAATCATTTCATACAAATAGAGTTGACATTTTTGTTTATATTCTCTGTGCCTCCCCACCAATTATCAGGGTGTGGTTTGTCTTTCCTGGTTTGATAACGCTTTGCAATCTTTGACTTTGCCATGGCAACTATCAAAAATACCAGCTGAAATGGGTGCACTCTGCAGTATGTTTGAGCCACGCTGGCAGAAGATGCAGAAGATACACTGATGTGTGATGACAATAAATATATTCTATTCTATTCTATGATGGCAGAAAGCAGAAGGCTAAAATGGACTTGCAACAATTAAATCAAAGATATTCTATTCCATTGAATAAAAACAGGTCAATAAAATATGGGTTTGACCCTTGATGCGATCTAATTTCCGAGTATTGCCCCTACACAGTTGGACACACCTTGTTTAGATAATTACAGTGTTAGCTGCTGACGGGGCTGAAATGTGTCCAAGGGCCAGTGTGTTGACTCAGAGTTTCTAAGGGAGGAATAGAACTATTGACCGCCTGAGGCAAATGACCTCCTGCTGTGCTCTGTGCTGAGTCTGTGTGGCGTCAGTCTTACACTGAATGGACTCCTGTATTATACCGTCACATTCCTTCATGTTTACAGAAGAACTAACTGATCAGATTTTTTTCTCTCCCATACAGCGGGAAATAAATCATCTTCTAGTATTCTCAGAGTTTACATATACTATTCAACACATATTATTTGCTTTTTAAAGTCGAGGGTCTTCAAAATCATTATTAGTTGATGAAAATCTGAGTTGTTTTCCTATGAAAGTTTTACCTAATCATAGGAGCAAGCAGAGTATAATTATATTTAAAAAAATCTTAACCCAGAAGCAACCCCATTGTTTTGACCTGCGAGAGATACCAACATGCAGGATGTGATTAAAACTGTGGTGCGTATTTAACATTTGAAATGGAGCAGCACTCCCCGAGCAGCAGTCAGTATCTGCGGGGATGATATTAGCCAAAGCAATAAAGAGAAGCACAGCATTGCACGAGGGAAATTAACTGCTTCCTTTTACTGTAAATTATACTAAATAGAAACCTGGTAATACAATACTTCCTGAGATGTTACTCTGCACACAATTTAATGATAATCTTTATTGCCAATATCTATCTCGCTAACAATTAGCCTCCTAACAATGATGAAAGTGGCGGGGTGCCTGCAGACAGGATGTGAAGAAGCTGCCTGCTTTAAAGCTGATCGTTTTATTGAATTTCTTTCTTTCTAAAACTATCTCACTAATACAGGCAAAAGCACAACTTTAAAGCTTTAGAAAGAAGGACATGATAAATGCATTTTTAAAAATGGATTATAGTTAAGCACATTAAAGCTAAATTGTATATTTAACCTCTTTTTTATAACTGTTGTACTTTTCTATGTTTGACCATCTGGACATAACGTGGATAAATTCTACCTAAAAACTAGGGATATAAACGAATCCAAATGTAATTCTATACATTATAAATGAATGATGCCTCCTTAACATCATTTGTTATGGTTTTCTTTATGGATTTGCACAGTAACATTTCTAAAAATAATGTTTTCACTGGGTTAGTTGAGCAGCATACAGCTCTTATGGTGTGGTATTTTAAATGTGATGTAATAATCAAATCATAAAATAATCATTTAGTAGTTGATGGACAGAAAATATACTTGATATTTGATCTATTTTGATTATTCAACTATTTTGGATATCAATGATCGATTGTTTAAGTAGTTATTTCAGAAATACCTCAGTAACATTCTTTATAGTTAATGATGTAATAATCTATAACAATGTGAAGCCTCTGTGTCGGCCCTGCTTCTTTAAAGTCTTAATCCGGAAACAAATTGGGAGAGATTTGACGGACATAAACAGATTTGTGTTAAACCACTAGCATTTGTTATGCCTATTGCCACCATAGGTCATTCCTATCATGCGTTCACATCACAGAACCAATTTAGTTTGAACCAAAATGCTTCACAAACACAACATGGGTTGAACAAATACAAATAGAAGTTTGAGTTTTGCTGCTTAAGACAAATAGTTTTCCAGTTGTATAATTGTAATCAGACAGGCATATTAAGATAAAACAGTGGTAGCTGGGCCTGTCATCCACATAAATACATTCATATGATTCCCCCATCTCAACTTCAGTCACCACATTTAATAAAGCATAAATAACACATGATGAACTTGTATCAAAAAGCAGCATGTACTGAACGTTTTTACCTGTGTCTTCCCTCTCTTTTCTTGCCTCTGAATTTCAGTTCCTCCATCTTGCTTGTCTACTCCACTCCTTATGGTAGAGTCTGTGTGTCAAGGAGGAAAGGTATTCAGAGTTTTTACGATGGATACAAAGTGTATTTTAACACATGATCAAGATTAGAATGTATTTCAATTATGATCTCATTCAATCATGTTTAACTATAAGAAAAGCAAAATCAAATTACCTTGATATATTTAATCCGGAAGTCTTTGGCAATCCACCCTGAGCTCCTTTCTCTTCTTCACAGACCCCCTACATTCAGTTCTCTCCCAACTCAAAAAGAATCCTCCAAACTCAGATCCAAATTGTTATCCGCAGTAAAGAAATGTGTCTTTAGGTCTAATTAACTTATCTAAAATCCCACTTGTACGTTTTTAAATCATGTCATTTAAAAAAAGTTTGCGGAGTCAACTGGCGACCGACTGTTCCAAAGTCTCATTGAATCTGTCAGTCAGTTTTTCCTTTGTTCATACTTCTGTCTGCGTTATCACTAACTTATGAAAGAGACACCCATATAGACAGTAAGATCCAGCCCCCTGTGTTGAGTGTGTGTGCGTGCGTGCGTGTGTGAGTGTGTGTGTATATGTATATGTGTATGTGTTCTGATGAGCATAGTTTATGAAAGCTTTGCAAAACAGAAAGTAGGTATGTGGGTTTGTCTGATATTGGAAGGAAACCATAGGCACAAGATGCCGTACACACCCGTCATGAGTAATGCTCCTAATGTCTGTTGCGTGCATGACAACATGTATAGTGTGTGACTAATCAATACTTGTCAGTCATCCAAACATTGTCCAGTCATATCAGTTTAATGAGTGGCAATAAAAAGGTACAAGGTGCATTTGAACTGACACACACACACACACACACACACACACACACACACACACACACACACACACACACACACACACACACACACACACACACACACACACACACACACACACACACACACACACACACACACACACACACACAAATCTGTACTCTGTATACTGGTGTACATGAAATGTTTTTGTAAGGCTGGCTGAGCAATTATCTTGTCTTTATCTCACTGGTTGTAAAGCTGATATCCTAACCAGCACCATGGAAACCATGACTCTGTTCTTGCAGTTATTGTTGTTGATCCATCCTTACCTAATAACTGTTTTCACCCTTAGTGGAAACAGGCTTAATTGCCATAGCATTTAACATTTATATCATTTTTTGTAAACATGGTCAAGTTTTATACCATTATAATATGTAATACATAAATTATCTGTATGTCAAAAACATAAAATGTTTTAAGCACCTAACACAAAGCTTTAATCAGTTTGTGTCAGTTGGACACACATTTAGTGTGGACTGTTACCACTGGGTGTCAGTACAGGGCTTTCATTTTAGCTGCTCCTATATGCTTGAAATTTTTCACTGTTTTCAGTTTTGTGTGCTTCCGTGTAAAGAAGACTTTGTACAAAAGTTTGGTGTGTGTGTGTGTGAGAGAGAGAAGCCGTGCCTGCATGTTAATGTATCTGCATGTGTGTGTGTGGGCTCAGAAGACTCTCTCTGTCAGGTTGTGGACTCTCATTAAGATGCTCTGCCAGTGCATAATAAGCCGGCCATATGGTCAACATGGCAGAGGTATCTTCCCCCAACAATAATAACACACATCAGCTTAAGGGCAAGGCTGGAGAAAGAGCAGATGACATTAGTTTTACTAGTACTTTCCAATAAAACAATGTTCATGAAAGGAGTTGGGCTAACACAAATTGTGTAAGAACAAGGGTTTGGCCTCAGTCATTTCTTAGTAGCAGTGATCCCAGCTTGACAGTCCTGCTTCATGATCTGTGAAATGTTGTTCACATCACAGTAGTAATGTCACCGAGGGCATTGTTACTGCTATTCACAGCTGATGCCTCTCAGATCGACAGAAAGGTCAGGAGCGAGGCACACATCCCTGGCTCGGATTTGGACACACTGAAATGTCCGATGCCAAACTATAATTAGTAGCCATATGGGTTGTCTGTTGAGAATAACTACCTGCTGTAGATACACATGGAGGGGCTACTGTCTGTAATGTTGTCTCTCACTATTGGCTTTTCAGAGCCTGTAAAATGTTAAGGGAGGGCTGGAATAGTGAATGACATGTTCAAATAAATGTACTACATTATCTTGTAATATGTGGTGGGAACAAATATCCTCTTTGTTACCAACTCTTTCACAATACACTCAAGCTCAATTACTCGAGAAATTCCATTTGAACTTCTTACGTTTTCCCTCTCCCTCCTTCATCCCTTTTACACATAATTTCAGTAAGAAGAAGTACGAACATTTTTAGCGCTTTTTTTAGCCCTTTAACTATGGCATAAAATGGACGTAAAAATCTTAAAGTGTCAAAAAGTGACAAAACTCAAAATGACTGACGCATTTAACCCATACAATGTCTGGAAGGAATCAGAAGGTCCAGTTTTCACATTTCTGACACCACCAAAATGCACATCTAGAACAACACTTACAGATGAATATTTTTTCTGCAATGATAACGGTATTTAGACAATAGGACTCACGGTTTTCACTGGGAGAAGGGCCTTGAGAGGCAGTCAGTTCATTATCACAATATCAAACACATACAGTGGAGGAAATAAGTATTTGATCCCTTGCAGATTTTGTAAGTTTGCCCACTTACAAATAAATTAACAGTCTATATTTTTAATGGTAGATTTATTTTAACAATAAGAGTATCAATATCAAAAAGAAAATCCAGAAATTGAATTATATAAAAGATACAAATGTATTTGCATTTAACTGTGGGAAATAAGTATTTGATCCCCTTTCAAAACATGTCTTAGTACTTGTTGGAGAACCCCTGGTTGGACACACAGAGGTCAGACACTTCTTGTAGTTGGTCTCCAGGTTTGTGAACATCTCAGGAAGGCTGTTGGTCCACTCCTCTCTGAAGATCATCTCCAAATCCTTCAAGTTTTGAGGCTGATGCTTGGCCTCTCGAAGCTTCAGCTCCCTCCACAGATTTTCTATGGGATTAAGGTCTGGAGACTGGCTAGGCCACTCTATCACCTAAATGTTATTTTTCTTTAGCCACTCCTGTGTGGCCTTGGCCGTATGTTCAGGGTCATTGTCCTGCTGGAAGACTCCTCCATGATCCATTACAGTGTCCTGGCTGAGGGAAGGAGGCTATCGGCCAAGATTTTACGGTACATGGCCCCGTTCATCCTCTCCTCGATGCAGTGAGTCGTCCTGTCCCCTCAGCAGAGAAACACCCCCAAAGCAGAATGTTTCCACCTCCATGCTGGACGGTGGCGATGGTGTTCTGGGGGTTATAGTCAGCATTTCTCTTCCTCCAAACACGAGTTGATGCCAAAGATCTACATTTTGTTCTCATCTGACCACACCACCTTCTCCCAAGCCTTCTCTGAATCATTCAGATGTTCATTGTCAAACTTTGTTCCTTCTTGAGCAGGGGCCCGGCTAAAATAACTGGATGGCCTACCTGCCTGTCAGCCTTCCATCTGTGCACAAACTTATCTCGTGCCCTCATTGGTCATGTGCGCGTTCGTGTGTTGGAGGAGGGGCTCTGTAAGGAAGTCTGAAGGAAGAGGCCGATTTTTTCCGGTTGTGTACTTTCAAATTCTAGCGCACTCGAGCTGGTTTCTCCAAAATTACCTACCCCACCTTTAAGTAAAACATGGTTTGAACAGAATCCAGGATTTGATACCAAACGTTTTCTTGGTGACTGTGGTTCCAGCTGCCTTGAGATATTTACAAGTTCCTCCCGTCTAGTTCTTGGCTGATACCTCACCTTTCTCATGATCATCAATAACCCAAGGGGAGAGAGCCCCAGACCGAGGGCGATTGATTGTTGATTGATGCCAATTTTTGTTCTCTTCCATTTTCAAATAATCGCACAAACAGTTGTTTCCCTCTCACCAAGCGGCTTTCTGATGGTCTTGTAGCCAATCCCAGCCGTGTGCAGGTCTACAATCTTGTCCCTGAGGTCCTCAGACAGCACTTTAGTCTGGTGGAGAGGTTGACATCTGATTGACTGATTCTGTGGACAGGTGTCTTTTATACAGGGGACAACGTTGATATTATGAGTACTTTCCTAAAGGAAATGGACTTATGTAACCGGTTTGTGGGAGCCAGAATTCTTGTTGGTTGAAAGGGGATCAAATACTTATTTCCCACAGTTAAATGCAAATCAATTTGTATCTTTTATATAATGTCAATTTCTTTTTGATATTCTTACTCTCGCTGTTAAAATAAACCCATTAAAATGAGAGGCTGTTCATTTCTTTGTAAGTGGGTGAACTTACAAAATCGGCAAGGGATCAAATACTTATTTCCTCCACTGCAGATGATGAGTTTTTTGCCTGTGAAAGATCTCTCATATTAAAGAGTAAACGTTATACATCATTGTGTCCAGGGAATCCTCCTTACTGCTCACAGTTAAACACCCCTCTCACAACCACAACTGTTTTTCAAAATAAAGCCCCGAAAAGTCCCTGTATAGTAACAAGAAACAATGAACTTTATTAAAAAAGTGCTTATAGTTCAACTCTTATCAGGTCTAAGTTCTCGGCTATACTATTATTTTTTTCTATCCCATTCCCACCTCTACTATTCCTAATACTTGACCTTCTTCTTAGCGTCAGCAGTTCAGAATCATGCATTTGGGCTTTAACACTTTTTAGGCAAGCCATCTCACATTGTTGCTTTTTCAGCTCTGCTTTGCAATGAATTCGTATTGCTTCCATTGTCATACGCGTTTTCAGCAGGTAATGCAATTTCTGGAGAGAAGCAGAATGGTGCCGTTTCCTAACAGCGCTGCGCTCACATTCTTCACACCACCAACATGAAATCTAAATCAACGTGTTCAGCAGCATTTCTCCCTCTCATGATGATAGTATTTTGACGATAAGACTCATGGTTTTGTCTAGGAAGAAGATCTTTGAGGTATTCTTTGCACAAAATCAACTGTTATGAATGATTTGCTCCATTTACTGACACCCTTCTTTTTACTATCACACTTGCAAAATGCAAACAGGCGGTGCGCGGTGCTAAACTGTGAGCCAAATGTTTACAATAGCTAAATAATGAGTTCCTGACAAAGTATGTCATCATCGTGTGTATCTTATAAGGTGTCAATGAGGAAGTGTGAAAGCTGAAGTACAGGAATTAAACGCCTGCCTTTTGGATATACCCAGGCCGACTTATTGGGTGACTGTTCCACGGTAATGTTATGTGCAATTGAAGCATGTTCTATGCACCGAGCTCTCTCTTTAATTTTAGAATGTTACTTTTTTTTTTTATTGTAGATTCTATAATAAAGCGACTTGTTTTGTGAACCACTGAATATTTTGTAACTTTTTATTTCTGGATGCTCTAGCCCTTTCTAAAGATGCAAACCATGCCATGGTCAAGCAGGAGCACATGAAGAGCCTCAGGGGCTACATCCTTAACGGACTGATTGGGGCACAATAATGGCGCTTTTCCACTGCAGCATGTAGCACAGCTTTTTTTTGCTTTTCCACGAGGGGTAGTTCCGGCTCAGGGCTACTTTTTCACCTTTTTTCTGGCCCAGCTAACGGCTGATGTTTTTGTTTTGTGGTTCGCATTGAAGATCGCCCCGCCAACACTGCGTTACTATAGTTACTACCCCAGTAACTAAACTGTAATGGAAATGCAGCATAAAGTGAGCCTGGCCTACCAAGGCCTAACCATACCGTACTAAGCCATGCTAGGTCCTGCAGTGGAAAAGCGCCATTAACAGAACTTTTTCTTTTGTCTGGCTGTGAAAAATCAAGGTATCCCTCTGTTTTAACAGTCATTTCGGTTATTTTATATAAAATAATTTGTGACCTCTGCAAAAAGTACCCCAATATCTTGGTCTATTTAAGCTTGCGTAAGACACACTTTATGTGTCCCTATTAGATTCACTTTATCTTTTTACAGAAATGTACCTTATGATATTATTTTGTAAATAAACCAATAGCTTCCCCTTCTCCTCTCACACTTTTTCCAGACTTTTGTTGCATATTTAAAAACACCCTTTAAACTACATGAACTCATTGTACATCAATGTTTCAAATGTGCATTTAATGACCTGAAACTGACTTTATACATTGGTAATGGTGACGCAAGATTAAGTAATCATTTCAATGCTCAGCAAAGATGTGCATGTTATGTGCTTGAAGCACATTGCTAAGTGTGAAGTGCATCTCTTTAACCATGATCATGCAAAATGTACAATATGTTGAACTCATAATATGGTTTCTGGATTTTGTTCAGGTGACCTTAGCAAGCAATCACAGAAACAGTGAAAACCGATACATACAGCTCTTTTCAAAAGAACCCCCCCTCCGAAAGCAACAATACAGCGGCTGCTATCATTACCTACTTAGCTCAGGCATTGTTAGCATTTGGATGCGCAAGTTCATTAGTTAACTTAACACGGTGTAATGGTTATAAAGGACTGTTGGTAGCTTACAAAGTCACACCAGCTGATGGTAGAAAAGCTGTGAGTGAAATGGTGGAGAGCTAAAGAAAATGATGGTCTGGTAAATACTACACACACATTGAGTATTTTCACATTATGCTTCCTTTTATTGTCAGACTATATTTTGTAGGCAAATGTTAACAAATTACTTAAATACATTAACCTACTTGAGTTAATTTGCAGATTTAGGTTATTAATACAAAATACAATCAATTCATGAAGTGTGATAAATCATTATAGTTTAAGTGCACATTTGAATACTTTTACTTTTACTTAAGTAAAACATCTGGTTTGAACAGAAGTATTAAAAATAACTGCCCTTCTTGGCCTGGTCGCTGTTGGAAAAGAGATGTAAATCTCAATGAGACTTTTACCTGGTTAAATAAAGGATATATATATATATAACTTTCAATCCAGTTTGGTTGATGCACATGAGTCACATTTTACTACCACCTCCCCTGAAAAAGGAAAAGGTGCAGTTTGATGTCTGAGGTCTGCCAAAACAACTGCGTAGCAACTAAATATAGACATGTCCCTGCAGGACACAGAGACGTGGCCCTCAGCAGAAAGAGAGGGCAAGTTGTTGAGAGGGTTATTATGGTAAATGTTCAGAAATATCAAAGTGTTTTAGATCTGCACTCTGCAAATGTGGCTGTACGTCGGCTGAAATAAAAATGAACATGAGGACAGTCTGCTTTAAAAAAAGAAACACCTTTGATGTAGCATTGCTTTATATGAACTATGATGACACTTGTTAGTCTCAAAAATCCCAAATAAATGAAAGGAATTGGTTGACAGATTGACAGAATAAAATGGACACAATCATAATAATAGAATATCAAAGTTAAGGTGCTGTGAATTCAGAATTGCAAACTACTATTTCTGTGCAAAGGTTTGCAGGCCGGGGAGTAAAATAAGATGAAGGATGTTTTTTATACATGGAGCAGCACAATAATTCTCTACCTGTCCAAAACATGAGTCTGGTGGGAGAAGTTTCTAATTCTATGAAAATGCCATTTTATCACATAATAAATGCTGTTAGATAATAAGATAACGTTCAGTCATGGTGGCCATTAGGAACCATTCATGTTACTTTTACACAGTGGTAAGAAACGGGGAAACTTGTACAATATTATGCAAAATATTTAACAAAGAGCCAGCAGATCCTACCTGAAAGTTGAGATGTATTCGTCTTAAAAAACTGTTCCAACATTAGAAAAATGCTACCTTATCAGACACCATGCAAATTGCAACCAGAAAAATGTTCTTAGCAATAAATCAACTCGTTTGTGGTTCATGCTGTATTTTGTGGTGTTAAAGTGACAGGCAGTACACTGATAATAATTATGTCCCATCAAAAAAAAAAAAGGGCAGCGCTGTGGCTCTCTAATTCACCTTGACCAAAGCCCAAAATATACATGATTGAATTTCTGCACTCAATGACACCTTAGACAGTGTTTTTCCCCTTCTATGATCTGATTTCAAAGTCAAAACGGAAAAGAGGAGTCTAATTCTCTGAGGAGACTATAAATCAGTCTTTAATGACAAAATAGGCTCTTAAGCAGAGCAGAAAACGGACCTTATTATTCCCAGCGAGTGTCTGATGGCTGACAAATACTAAACATTGTCAGGCTGAATGTTAGAAAAGATTAGCGTCTGACTTTTACAGATATACAAAGACAAGTTTTCCTGACTGTCTTTAATGCTCTTGAACATACATTTTAAGAAGTCCATAATGATTTTTGTATGTATCCATCTGCGTCTTGTAATGTGGGAAAACATCAGCTGACAACATGGTGCTATTGAGAAATGTAAATTGTATTTATAGGGTTGTTCATGGCCTACAAAGTCAAATGGTACAGTGGGCTGTTCAATAATTTGCAGTTCAATCTGACTACAGTCGGAGCGCCCTTGAGCAAGACGCTGTAATCTGCTGTGAATGAGCAGGTCAATGGTATTGTCATTTGATGTAATGATGTGACTTGTCCTAGGCCTTAGATCTAATGTGCAACTCATCATTATTGACTTCAGATGGCCTCAGACATTACTCAGACTGGATAGTAAATTATCAATGAGACCACAGATTACAAAGTCACCTCCAGCAACACAGAGGAAAGTTGTTTCTCAGGACACACATGACACCCACTTAACATAGAGCTGTTTTAAACAACACTGCATTACATTTCATAAAAAGTATGAAAGATGTTAATTCATTACATAAAGGACGGACAGCTTTCAGTCATGAGCCAATGCCTTTGCTATTTCTGTATTGTCAGACATGTTAGCTATCTTATTAACTTAAATCAAACTGTGCCTGAGTGGAGGTAAATATGAATGTTCAATGGACAGATGGTATTTGTTTGCCGTTGTTTCAGAATATTAATGAACCTGTGTTTGTGGGGGAAACTTCTGTGTAACAATGCAGGAGGAGTCACCGACTCAAAAGGAGACACGGGGAGAGCTGGAGCTTTGATGTCAAACACTGATGGGTTTATTTGGAGCTTCGGCCGGAGAATTCACAAGACAAGTCAAGAGTCAGAGGTTCTGACTACACGGGAGTTGCCACGATCAATTCTGAAGAACTCTACCCCAGACCCATGTATTTAGCTAGTTCTCAGAGAATAATCAACATTGTGCAATAGATAGACTAAACAGCTGAGGGACACTGAATCACATTTGTTATCGCTTATGGCTCGGGGTCATCTACACCCCGGGAAGGATGTGTTCCAGGTGTCCCATAACAATAACTCTAATCTCTAACCGAGAGTTGCCCGGTCATAAACTGGTAACATCAACAATATGCTATGGCAGCCCCTCCTTAAGGGAGATAACGGCTGCTCAAGGTTGGTCAGCTGCGTCAGATGGCGAAGGAGGACATGCAGGGCAAATGATTCCCCAACAGTGTTGTGTTTCTACCACACACTGACCAGGTGTCATTGATACTGATCATATTTGTGGTTGAACTATAATGTTAGTATATCAAGATACATTTTAATCAAAAAAGATAGGACACGTCATTTTAGTTGAATGCTTTCTCTGGTTTTGAAACGCTGCTGAGTGTATTTGACTTTTCTAACTTCAAATGAAAAACTAAAATGAAGGCATTGATTTAGAACAGACTAGTCCTTAGGGAAATTAAGGAATTGTCTTCATATAAAAGATGTCATTATGGACAGAGTACATTTTTCTAACAAAAGTGAAATGCAAGAGGACCTGGACAAAAAGACAGTCATTTTAATTTGACATATATTTTGAATTATATTAACTATATTTCAGAAAGTTAAGTGGCCGGACATTTAATTTCAGATGGAAATTTAAAGCAAATATTTCACATTAACTGAAAGACCTCTGAAGGAAAAAGAGGCAGGAATGTCATCAGTTCCTGTGAAACTGTATTTAATACTCAAGGAACATTTAAGAACTCACTCTGTAGCTCAGAACTTAGGTCTGTTTGTCTTTTCTGGGTTTCTACTAGCAATATTATTAATGTTAAAAACATTTTAAACACATAAAACTGTGTTAAACTGTTAAGGAAACACCATATGTGATTCTCTGTTACAAGAGTGCGTGAATGAAGCAACAGTTTAATTGTACTCATTTAGCCACGGCTAGTAAGCTAGCTCTAGCTTGATAAATAACCATGCTTGAACAAAATGTTGAAGAAACACAGACCAAGCCCTGCAGTTCATGTGATGTTCTTACTGTGACCTATTCACATTATTTTGTGTTTTGGATCGTTCTAAAAGTTAAAGATGGAATCCACAACGTTTAGCCACTAGATCCCCCCCCCCCCCTCTTCCATTACTTTCAAGTCACAGCACTTTTGCCAGTTTGATGCACAACCTGCATTTTATTGACCGTGTTGATGTAGATCCTCTTTAACTTGCTAGCAAACCGCTTTGTCTTACTGTTCAAAAAGAAAAGAGGCCACATCAGCATCGGCTTTTCAGGCCTTAACACTCCTTTGAGTTTTAAGGCCTGAAAAGCCGATGCTTTTGCTTGTTGAGCTGAGTTCAACGAGCAAAGGCACAACCAATGTAAGACCCTCTGAAGTCCTGAAGCCGGGCGCTTACTGCCTAATTTAGACATTCATCTGTTGGTTTTTTTCACTAACTGGAGACTACTGAGATCTTACACAGAGGTAAACATAAAATCATATTTGACCTGACAATTTCTATTATGTTTATATTTCATATTATGCTCTTCATATTATTATTATTATTATTATTTTCAAAGCGATTATTTAATTTAAAAGTGAATCAATACTGTTTTTTGGCTGACATTTTTCTGCCAATAGGCCGCCAGTAGCAGTGTACATTTGAGATTTACTTTATACTTTTACACACAGAGCAGGATTTACAAGAAAATAAATACACATAACACAAAGTGGTGTTTAGTTATCACTATTTTGATTGAGCTTCTGGTAGAAATGCAGAAGTTGGAGAAGCTCTCAGAGAAAACATCTCTTTTCGTCTCTCAGCACGAGGCGAGGTTCCACTTAATTAACTGGTATCTGGCTCATCGCTACAACATGCCATTAGAAACAATGCAAGTGTTTAAATTACCATTTTAGTCAACAAATAATTATATATTATTCTATGCCATTAGTCTTTCACAAAACAGCATAGCATTTGCATGACTTTTTAATCATAATATTGCACAAGAAACAACTCAAGAATTCCCAAACCCAAACCTGCTTTAGTGTAGGTGAAGGTGTTCCTGCAGGGTAAACATCGTACTGTAAAGAATCTCCTGTTATGAAGTTATATCTTACAACAGCTTCAAGTCCATGGCCACTGAACACAGAGGACATGAACTGTGCATTTTTTAACAGTAATTATAATAATATCACAAAGTGCTCCGCATATAATAAAGCTAAAGTCAGCACTAATTAAAAGGTAGAAAAGTAGGAAAACAGATACCACTATAAACAAAGCAAGCGATAAACAAAGATCGCAATAAAGAACACACAACCTAAGTGTGTTTTAAAAAAAATAATATAACGTATTGAAACAAAGGTCCTGCAAATGTAACGTTCTACTGAGTGTGTGTGTGTGTGTGTGTGTGTGTGTGTGTGTGTGTGTGTGTGTGTGTGTGTGTGTGCTGTAATGAAGAACAACAAGCCAGATGGCGTCAGCTTCTTTGTTCTGGTGTGTTTTCAGCATACATTTTGAGAAGGTAGTTCATTTTGAGGAATTTTGATCAGTTATATCAAAGGAATTTTGTTGAACACAAATAGGAAGTGTTTCTGTTGGCTCTCTTTCTTTTTGTTCCTGTCTTTGTGACTCAAAGACACAGGTTTGGGTACATACATTTTCATTTTGTGTCATGGATTACAAGATATTTGTATACATTGCTCCTCATGACGACTGTTAAAACCCACAGGAAAACGTGCACAAAGAAAATGAAAACTCCCAAAACAATGGTCCCAGTACCCTCTTTCTATTGAGTGAAATGAATAACCATTAAGCAACGATGCCAACCGGAAGAAATATTGCATCGTGAAAGTGGAAAATATGTTTTAAAATTCAATGTAGGATTTTCTGTGTTTTATATGACCAAACTTTCTCAGCAGGGAATAAGAAAATCAAGTAATTTATGTTTGGATGACAGGTGGAGGGTGGACAGAGGAAGAAGAGGATGAGAAACCGGATGAATGGAGGGAGATTAACTGACAAATGAGAAGGAGAGACAGAGGAGTTGTGCCAAACAGGGAAAATCAAATGAGGAAAATTAAACAGGGAAGCAAGGATTGAAAGGATGAAGGGAGAGAAGGAGGAATTAAGGCTGGTGATAAGAAATGGTCAAGAAGACTAATTGAAAGAGAGCGAGGGAGGAAACTATGGACTTGGGTTTCTGAAAACGTGTTTGAGAGACAAAGAGAGTGTGTGCGAGGGAGATAAGGTAGCAAAACAAATTAAGAAGGGAGAGAAAAAAGGGAAAGTATGCTAAAAGAGTGACAGAATGAAAGAGTGAAATCAGATGGAAAGGCCTCTTGTTCATCCAGGCTGAAAGTTGAATCACGGTTACAAGCTTCTGGCTTCAGATCACCGTGTTTTGTATATGCGTGTGTGTTTTCAATTAGGCAACGATACAGGAACAGATGCATTGTAGCATATGTTCGTATTGTTCTATCTTCTACTACACTGGGGTGCACCCAAATGCACACTATTCATATCCTGGGCCTGTATATATTCTCCAATCACCTGGGTTGTGTGTGCATGGACATCTTGACTGACAATTATACCCTATGAACAAGTTTAGGGTACTTCAACTCAACTTTGCTCAAGTATTTTGAGCTTTTTACTACTTTATATACAACTCCACCACAGTTTGGAGTCAAACATTGGACTTGTTACTCCTCTTCATCGATTCGTCAACATAAGCTTTTAGTTACTCTGAAGGTTCATGGTATTAACAATCAAATAGAAATCAACTAAGGAATTACCATGTACTATGGATAAAGATACCTGGCAGTATACAACTCATTAAAGTCAGCTTTACCATTATCAGTTGCAAAATAAACGATGTACTAATGGATCACTAATTATATATATATAATTATATGAATAATAATGGCCATCCTGTATAATGAGTACTTTTAACTTTGGTATTCTAAATATAGTTTGATGTTTATGTTTTGTTGTTTTACTTAAGTGCTTAGGAAAATTGATTTGATGATCAACTTGACATGCATTTGCATCACTGAACTCTGCTAAGCAATGTGGTCTATACAAACACAAACACAAAGATATGTTTCAAAGTGCCAATCCAGCCGCTGTTGCTTAGGTGGAGGTGGAATGGCGTCGGATGAGTCTGGGTCTGTGGTCTTAGCTACTAGCTTCGCTACTAGCTTCGTCCCAGCATGTTTTTTCTGCAGATGTTTCAACAGATTTTAATTGCTGTTTTGGGCAGTCGATAGGATCTTTGACCCGCCAAGACACAACTTACATTTAACTAAAACCTTCTTTTCTTTGTGCTCGACAAAAGTGAAATAGTGAGAATATCTCCAGGCGGAGAAACTCGACTTGAGCTCTGCCGCCGCCATGATAGTCTTGTTAGTTAACACAAACACAGTGGCGTTTATTTTTCATAAACAATCTACGAATCTACGAAACAATGACACCAGCCACTCACCTTCATCTTTTGGGAACAGAAACATCGCCACTTCGGCAGACTTCACATTACCACAGCCAGCGGCAATGCATCGCTTCCCGTGTGTTTTTCCTCCCTTTTTCTTCACTGTCGCCTCCATTGTCAGCTTTTCTCGATTGGCAATCACTTCCAGTCGACTGCGAAACACTTTCCAATCAAATACTCGCTCAAAAACGTTGGTAAATTCGACTTTGAAATAGAGACAAAATGAATGGTGGTGAATGTAAACACTTCGGCTTGGCCCATCTTCTGACGTCACGCAGTAGATCGCAAGCCACGCCCACGAAGGCGGAGGTCGATTGCGAATTTCCCAGCGGAAAATTCAAACTCGTCAAATTCGTTGCTATTCCAACATCTTTGATATGGGTTCCAATGGACAATTTTGGTCATTACTATACGTATTAGCATAAAAGATCATGCACCGTCGCACACTTCAGTGGGTCTTTAAGTAAACAGAGTACGTATTCCCCATATGATTAGAGCAAAGTGCAATATTAGAAAGGTTATGTTGTGTGTGGCGGTACTGGAAGTAGGCGAGGATCTGTTGCAGCTTTAATTATTCACGACTTTTTTTGTATTTACATAATTCATTTCTTACAACTTGCAGTCACCTAATGTGGCGCTTGCACATGCAAACGATCTCATCTGTCATAATGATTCTCACAGAAAAGCACATGGAGGTGTCAGGGAGTGATGTATAGGAGAGGGCACAGGTCCACTATACAAAGGCTGGCCCTAATGCCAGACACAGCTCCACAATAGGAGTTTGTAGATGATGCTGCGGCAGGAGACGTTGCACTGTGCAAAGGCCCAGATGTCCTCTCCTCAGTTATGTTCCTTGAGCACAGCAAAACATCTGTAAGGTCATATTTATGACGACAGGTTTCAGAGTTATGATCAACTTGTTTAAGCAATGAGAGGCCATAACGAAACCAGATGGAAGAGATGGGAACCAGATTTATATGTTTTGCAGTATATTATTACTCAAGTTTCAGTTATTCAGTTAATATAGTATAGTAGTGGGGAAAATACAAACACAATTCTAAATTGAAAATGAATGAGACTATTTATTTCAATCATCAAAATCAAAAGCACAACTGGTATAGCTCCCAGTATTTCTATTCTCTTCACCCCTGCCTGCCTGTGTGTCCCAAAACAAAAAACCAACACCATTTCAGAGAGGACACAGCGTATTTTACTCGGAGCATGCATTTCCACTCATTGAGAAACCACAGTCATAGCAAAAAGTTGGAGGTTGTTTTTGTTAATGAGTTTCTTGTTTTTCCTGTCTTCGGCTTTTTTTAATAAAGCTCGCTTTTTGTTAACAAACCTTTTTGTATTTTTTAACTGCACTTGGGTCCTATTTTCCCCAACCTGACAGTACGAACAGACCAGAATGGACCCAGCAGTTTTTTCCCCTCAAGAGTTGGATCCGCTGATGTACACTCTTGAGTATATTTTTTACAAGTGGATGAGAGTCTCATCCAGAGCGGCCAAGGAGGCTGCCCTGAAGGAGGCACGCATGGAGGTGGCCAACAAGCCCTGGCTCTGGAGCTTGTTGCCGAGTGGCTTAAGGTTTTTACAAACAGCCCTGAGTGCCTGTCTCAAGCCTCGAACCCCTTCCTGGGATCTGGCCTGGCCTTAGGAGGTCCACAGAGTCTCCAAAAGGTCTCTAGGAGACGCAAGGCCAGGATTCCAGCCCGTGCCCCAGGAGCCATGGTTCCGGCCCCAGCAGCCATGTTTCCGGCTCCAGCTCCAGCTCCAGTTCCGGCCCCAGCAGCCATGTTTCCGGCCCCAGTTCCGGCCCCAGCAGCCATGTTTCCGGCTCCAGTTCCAACTCCTGCAGCCATGTTTCCGGCTCCAGTTCCGGCCCCTGCTGCCATGTTTCCGGCTCCAGTTCCAACTCCTGCAGCCATGTTTCCGGCTCCAGTTCCGGCCCCTGCTGCCATGTTTCTGGCTCCAGTTTCAGCTCCAATACTGGCTCCCCGGCCGTCGCCAGCCCCCCGTGTCCTGTCGGCGTTCCGACCGACGCCAGTTCCCCGTCTCCTGTCGGTGTTCCGACTGACTCCAGCTCCCCGTCTCCTGTTGGCGGTCCGGTCCTCTCAAGTCCCTTCTCTAGTCCCTTCTCTAATCCCCTCTCTAGTCCCTCCTTAGTCCCTTCTCTAGTCCTTCTCAAGTCCCTTCTCACGTCCCTTCTCAAGTCCCTTCTCAAGTCCCTTTCCAAGTCCCTTCTCAAGTCCCCTCTCGAGTCCCTTTTCAAGTCTCTTTTCAAGTCCCCTCTCGAGTCCCCTCTCGAGTCCTTTTTGCCCTAGTTATGCGCCCCCCTCAACGACCGGCACCGGACGGTCCAGGCTCGTCTGGATGATGCCTGTGGAAATCCCGGATGAGGTCTGGGTCGACAATGTTCTTTGAAAATACCCATTCCCTCTCCTCAGGACCATAGCCCTCCCAATCCACCAGATACTGGCGTCCACGACCCCGCCGGCGAGCCGCCAAGAGCCGCTTGACAGAATAAACTGGCCCTCCATCGATGAACCGGGGGGGCGGTGGGGGTCTGGAGGCAGGGACCAGAGGGCTCTCTTTGACCGGCTTGATCCGAGCCACATGGAAAGTTGGGTGCGACCTCATGGACCTGGGAAGCTTGAGTCTCACAGCAACAGGATTAATAATCTTAGACACAGCGAAGGGACCGACAAAGCGAGGAGCCAACTTATGGGACTCGACTCGAAGAGGAAGGTCCTAAGTGGAGAGCCATACTCTCTGGCCGACATGATAGTTGGGAGCAGGGATCCGTCTGCGGTCTGCTGCCCTCTTGTACCGAGCAGATGTCCTAAGCAGCACTTGTCTAGCCCCAGTCCAGATGCGTCGGCGCCTCCGAATCAGTGCCAAGGCAGAAGGAACCTGACCTCTCCCTCCAGGGACGGAAACAGGGGCGGTTGCTAGCCATAAGCACACTGAAATGGGGAAAGACCAGTAGAAGAGCAAGTCAATGTGTTGTGCGCATACTCAACCCAGATAAGAGACAGAGCAGACCGGTCTCTAACTTCTGGTTGAGCCGCTCGGTCTGTCCGTTGGACTGAGGGTGATGGCCGGAGGAGAGGCTAACGGTGGCACAAAGGAGAGCACAGAACTCCTTCCAAAACTTGGAGACGAACTGGGGAACCCGATCCGACACAACATCTTTAGGGAAGCCATGTAACCGGAAAACATTGGACAGGACAACCTCCGCCGTTTCCTTGGCAGAGGGTAACTTGGGCAGAGGAACAAAGTGCACCAACTTCGAGAATCTGTCGACAATGGTCAAAATGGTTGTGTTACCTTGGGACAGGGGAAGACCCGTTACAAAGTCCAGAGAAACGTCCGACAAGGGGCGAGTAGGTACAGGAAGGGGACGTAGGAGACCAGGGGAAGGCAGACGAGAAACCTTGTTCCGAGCACACACCGGGCAGGCAGCAACATACTCCCCCACTTCCCTCTCCATTCTGGGCCACCAGAAGCGTTGCTTGACCACAAACATGGTCCGTTTGATCCCCGGATGGCAGGAGAGAGAGGACGCATGAGCCCAGTGGATGACCTGAGAGCGAAGAGGAGAGGGCACAAACAACCTGTTCTGAGGGCAACCACTCGGCCCTGGGTTACCAACATTTGCTTCTCTGACCTTCTCCTCAATAGCCCAGGTAACAGCACCCACCCTACATGAGGGAGGCATGATGGTAGTGGGGGGAGAAGGGTCAGAGCCCTTATCAAAGAGACGAGAGAGAGCATCAGGCTTAGTGTTTTTAGAACCAGGACGATAAGACAGTGAAAAGTTGAACCGATTAAAAAAGAGAGCCCACCTGGCTTGATGAGGGTTGAGTCTCTTCGCTGTGCGCAGGTACTCCAGGTTCTTGTGATCGGTCCACACAAGAAATGGCACTTCAGCTCCCTCTAACCAGTGATGCCACTCCTCCAGTGCCACCTTAACAGCCAACAGCTCTCGATTCCCCACATCGTAATTCCTCTCAGCAGGGGAAAGCTTCCGGGAGAGGAAAGCACATGGGTGAATCTTGTTGTCATCTCTGGAGCGCTGGGAGAGCACAGCACCAACCCCCACGTCTGAAGCGTCCACCTCCACCACAAACTGCAGATGTGGGTCCGGGAGGATCAGTATAGGGGCCGTGGTGAAGGCTTTCTTGAGCCTCTGGAAGGCTTGGTCCGAGTGAGAGGTCCACTGAAACCTTGTGTTTGGGGAGGTTAGTACATGCAATGGAGCAGCAACAGTGCTAAAGTTTCTTATGAATCGCCTATAGAAGTTGGCGAACCCTAAAAACCGCTGCACTTGCTTGCGGTTTGCAGGGACAGGCCATTCAGAGACATCATTAACCTTAGCCGGATCCATCAAAATATTGCCCACTGACACAATAAAGCCCAAAAATGAAACAATGGAAACATCAAACTCACACTTCTCGGCCTTGACAAAGAGGTGGTAGTCCAGGAGGCGCTGTAGGATGCGGCGTACATGATCTCTGTGGGTCGTTTCGTCAGGGGAGAAGATGAGGATGTCATCCAGGTACACGAAAACGAAGATGTTAAGCATGTCTCATAATGCCCGCTTGGGGTGTTAAAGGCGGTTTTCCATTCATCCCCTTCCCTTATTCTCACCAGATGATAAGCATTTCTAAGATCTAACTTGGTAAAGATCTTAGCACCTTGTAACTGGTCGAAAGCTGATGACATAAGAGGAAGGGGGTACCTGTTCTTGATGGTAATGTCGTTCAAACCACGATAGTCAATGCAGGGGCGAAGTGACTTGTCCTTCTTTGCCACAAAGAAAAATCCGGCTCCAGCGGGAGAGGAAGAAGATCAAATTAATCCAGCGGCTAGTGAAGACTCCACATATTCCTTCATCGCCAGTGTCTCTGGAGCAGATAGGGACAGCTGGGGCTCATTGAGGCCAGGCAGGTGATTAACAGGGAAGGAAAACACACCAGGTGAGGGAGTGAGGCGATCAGCCAGGGCCAGGATGTGACACTCCTAGGTTGGAAAATAAAAAAGAATTAAGAAAAAATATTAAACAAAATGCCTCTTGAGGGCATTAAGAGACAAAAACTTGTCAAAAATTCAACCTAGCTCCCCATAGACTCCCATATAAACAATTTCCGGATCTTTCTTCAGAACAGGGAGAAGTAAACCTTAAACAAACTGCTCCCATCTCCACATTTTACACACAAAACCAAAAAAACAAACATATATCAGTTCATTGGGGTTCCCTGATGCTCATGGTCTGGTAATTTTTTGATAGGAGCCATAGTTTTTGAACAGGTGGCAAAATTGTCAGATATAATCCTCAATGCATTCTTAATGGGACTCAGTGCTGCAGCTGGTAACCATGGTGTTGCTGGGCAGATTGAAACCTTTGATCTCTGGGCTCACACAGGTGTTATGATTATTTGTTATGATTAGGTGCTAAGCACTGAAACAAACACTGACAAACACACTGGACTTTAACAGACTGTCTCAGCCTATTCTTTTTCTGTCTGATGGAGACTTCATACTGACTTCAACATGTCCCACATATTTTATACATTATTGGTGACGTATGGTTTTAGTCGAAAAGTTTGCAGTCAAAATATTCTGCTGCTTTCCCAAGCCTTTTAACTTTCTCTTTTCTCTTCTTAATACACATTCATTCACTACTACTTACATCTGATATTTAACTCCTTCAGCCTACTTTCAGCTGCAGAAACCATTCAACTATTACATTGTTCAGCTATTTCAGGACATTGAGGCTATACATGTTGTTGTTTATACATTTTTTAAACCTTTTCTTTTAAATATTAAGCTTCTTCACTATTTTTCCTACTCTTCCAGTTTAACATTTCACTTTCAAGTTTTCAACAAGGTCATTGCAATGCATTTGAGCTGTAACAATTTGATTCAAATCATTTCACTTTTCTGCATTTCTCCGCTAAGTTCAGCAACACACTTATTTGGTTTTTGTAGCTAAAAGCAGCTACGATTCAGCTAATAACATATTCAGCTTTTTCTGCATTTTCAGCTAAATTCAGCCACAAATGTTCACAGTTTACAGCATTCGCACGCATTTTCTGCAGGAAATGCATTTTCTAGTTAGTCTTGTCTTCCCCTGTGCTCCATGTCTGTTCGTCGTCATTTCATGTCAATGCTACCTGTCGTCTCTTCGTGTCCATGTTCCCTGCCTCGCCTATGCTCGTCTATGCTTGTCCATGTCTCCTGCCTGTTCCCGTCTATAAGTTTTCTTCCTGTCTGTCGTGCTCCCCGGTTTTGTTTTTGTTAATTAGTTTCTTGTTTTTCCTGTCTTTGGCTTTTTTTAATAAAGCTCGCTTTTAGTTAACAAACCTTTTTGTATTTTTTAACTGCACTTGGGTCCTATTTTCCCCAACCTGACAGTAACACGGGTTGAGGATAAGGTCCTTTGTGATATTTTGGGAAGCATTGGCACAGGTTCAAAGTGCAGTCAACTGCAGAGATCACACAGGGCGGAGTGTATGTCTGCTAGCTCTGAGACCTGAGCCCTGAGAGCTGAGAGCTGAGACCTGAAACCTGAGACCTGAGACCTGAGACCTGAGACCCGCCTGTGATGCACGGAGAAACTAAGATGGATTTTGAGGAACAACTTTTCAGTGGGTTTGTTTCCGTCAGGTTTTGGTATTTTTTCATCTTGGCAGTGCACTCCCCACCGTGAGGAAATAACTGTTTGTAAAGGAAAAGTAGTAAGTACTCGTCAAACTCACTCTTCATGAATTCATGATGACAATTTACAAAGATCATACATGAAACTGTTCTATGTGATTCAAAGTAAAGATGCGTTTTGAAACGATTGAATGGACTTGAGGTATCCAGCTCATGTATGTCCATTAGGTAGCATACACTTAAACAGTAGTAGAAAAGAATAAGTCCCCATGACATCACCAATTTATCTATGGGTTATGATTTTGAAGCCTCACATTTAGCATTCTGACCTTTTACATCTTATATCTTCGTTTTTTTGGAACACTTTGTAACATGAGAGGGTGGACTTAAGAATACTGAACAAGTTATTTTAGGAGAACAAACTATTACAATATCCTTTCATGAACTGAACACACTGTGAGAGGATTGAAGATTTAAACCTGACCAAGTTGTGGTAGAAACCTATCAAAGAGTAGCCAAAAGTCCTAAAGCCTAGATTGCTTTATGGTATATTTTACTCTAAATGGGCCCATCATTTACAAAATGAACATCATGATGCTTTTATTAAGACTTGAAGCTAGCAGTTGAGACCATCAGCTCAATATCTGTTGAGTCACTTCCTGACTTTTATACATCCAGACACCTTTTGCAGCCACTGCTCCCCCTGATGGTCATTAGAGAGATTGGAAGTTTAAGGCACTTCTGTGTTTATTTTCACTTTTTCGACCCCAGGTTGCTTCATGGTCAGCAGTGATTAAGGTTATACCTACTAGGGCTGTGTATTGGCAACATCTGGTGATACAATACGAATCATGATACAACAGTTATGAATCAATATATTGCAAAATTCTTGTCAAGACGCTGTATTTAAGTTTAATTCTAATTTATTTTATTAAAATATCATAGTATAACAAATAAACTGCCATGTGAATACAAATTAGAGAAAGAAAAATCTCATCCAAACATGGGATCTGCATTTGCATTTATAACAGTCCCCAGTCCCTTTTTTGTGCAATCTGAGCAAAGGTTGGCCTTGGCCTATGTGACTCAATTGTTAGTGTTCAGTGTTTTTCAAATGATTTAATACAAATCAATACATTGCTGTAAGACTCAAAACAGTATCACACACACACACACACACACACACACACACACACACACACACACACACACACACACACACACACACACACACACACACACACACACACACACACACACACACACACACACACACACACACACACACACACACACACACACAGCCAGCCAGCCAGCCAGCCAGCAATGACATGCTGCACGCTGAAACCAAACCAAAAGAACAGATAGTAATAGTACATACTTCAAGAGCAGAGGGATTTTAAATGTTTTAACATACATTATATGATTTCAAAACTGTGTATATATGTGTGAGAGGACAGGAAAAAGGGTGAGGGTGTGTTGAATGTGTGTGTGTATCAGATTCAACTTGATTAATGTCAGCGCCATTCCCTCTCATGTTAGTATTTCGTGCTGTACGCATGGCAGCTGATACAGCTCTGAGCCGTAATGATCGGAGGCAACAAAATGTTCAGGGTTGGCATTCCCTAATGTCAACTTGTAAACATGAGACTTGGTGTGTGAAATGGTGATTGGAATGGCCTTTTTAAAAAGTTTTTTTGGAACTGATACTAGCCAAGACCTTTTACTCACAAGCTTGAGGCTGTTAACCCTAGCTATCCTGAAATAAAAAGTGTGAAATAAAAAAAGAGTGTGTTCAAGTGCAAATCTGAGATAATGAGAGTCTTTGTAAAAAAAAAAAAAAGTGTTAGTGGATATAATCCTATAGCAAATAATGGATTATATCATTTTATAATGCAATATCAACATTTAAAGTGATATAATGCAATCTAACCAAATGTGAATGTCTGTCTTTGGTGAAACCAGCAAATTATCTGACATATCAACTGATTTCAAAGTTCAAAATTGCCTTAAAGTGTTTCCAACATCGCCCGCAGTGGTTTAATACACCTATGTGAAAGATACCACTAATTTAATATAAACAATATGGGAACATTTATAACAGGTTGGATTACTAAACTGACAATGCCAATAACTGGCCCTGATTTATAAAACTTTTATTTGATTTTCACATGGACTGACACTCTAATATCTCTGGCCAGCTCTTCACTTGTAGTTTCGCTGTGACTCTCACTCAATTTGTCTGGGATAGACATTAAATAATTGAGTTGTGGTCTGCTAACTGTCTTTCAGGGTGTAATTCAATCTGTGTGCCGACCAATTACCATAATGTATAATCTGATTTCAGCTACAATGAGACACGATCTGATTACACTCTGGGCATTATACATTTATCATTACAGTAATGCAACACCTGGAAAGCCCCTCTTTCGTTTTTTCAGTGTGTGTGTGTGTGTGTGTGAGGAAAAGAGAGAGAGACAGGCAGAGGGCAACAGGTTTACAAACAGAGAGACAGGGGAGAGAGAGCTGTATACAGAGACACGCAGAGTTTTTGCAGGAGAGAACTTGATTAATTTCATTGGACCTGACCCCCCAAAACAAATCCAATATAACTGTCTACTAGCTACTTCTAGAGCAATCCCAAAGGTGTGTGTGTGTGTGTGTGTGTGTGTGTGTGTGTGCCCATATGTGTTGTGTATGTGCATTACTCTTTAGATTGCTTTGTGTGTGCAGGCCTAAGTTTGTCTTTGTTTGGGTGTGGGTTTTTTTTTTGTCTGCTTGACTGTGTTTCTATTCAGTTAGTAGCCAAACGGTCAAAGCGTGGGTCAAGGTGACTTAGTGAATCAAAACAAGCTAATTAGCTGCAAACTTAATAAGCTTGTCTAAGAACAAGTATAAAGAAGAGGCAACATTCACCCCTTCCTATGCCTCCCTTCTCCCATTCCTTAATGAAATATGTGTCTCATCTCTCTCCTTTCTTCTCCTTATCCTAATCAGTCTCTTCTGGGCATTGTCTCAGAGTTTAACCTCCTCAAAGTCAATTTACCTTCCCACCCCTCTCTTGTCTCTGCTTCTCTGTGTTCTCCTTACCAGTCCCCCATTTGTCTATGTCTCACTTTTCTGCCTCTTGTCTCCCTTTTAACTCCCCCTGCCCTCAGTCTCACTCAGGGGGTGAGCTTCTCTCTACCCAGGGTCTGTGGAGGTGATACGATGCTTAATCCCCCTGGAGTGTTATTAATGACCAAATACTGAGAGAACACCACATTTAGTGGTAGTAGTTGTTTAATAGTAGCTTTTACATCCTTACTGCATTTCACTTCAGACTGCAGAGCAGTTATGAAATGAAGGTTGAAAATATGAATCAGCTCTAACACTTGGATGAGCAGATCTGGGTGAAGTACAGTCATGCAACTAATACATTAAACATATTTGGTAATTCAAATGGAAGTAAAAATGATCTTTTAGATACTCGAATGTTAATATTTGCTGGTACTTTCGACTTCTACGATAGTTAAATGAGGTCATTAGAAACGTAATTGTCCACAATGTGGAAAATTGACCAATATCAACATGAATAACAAATGGGACAGTAGTAACACACAGTAACACATTGGGAGAGCTTGGAATTTAATTTGATGCAAAAGGTCTACTACAAAAACAGCAATCGGTACATTTCTTATGCCGGATACTTTTTAGTTTTTTTGTCAATTGTTGTCTGGCAAAACAGGCTTATTGTCTATGTCAGCTTCTGCCTTTCTCTCACTGTGGTTAATCGACAAATTAATCAACATTCGAAAACAAAATGAACACAACGAGGCACAGTAGTCTAATCAAAATAAATGTAGAGACTGCTGAAATTAAAGATTATGGGAGAACACAACAGCCTGGTAATAGAGTCAAAGTAGAGCAGTTTAAAATCAATGAAAAAGGCGTTATGAAAGCAGATTGCATTTGAGTTTGGATAAATGAAACAGGTTGCATAGATACTGAGTGTGTTGGAGTCGAATTGATCCCAGAGCATCAAGAACCTGAATAAAACATCTTAATCCAAATGAGACAAGCACCGTTTAACCTGATTTTTATCTTTCTGAAATAACATCAGTACGATTTTATAGTAGACTGAAGCCTGGCAGTTTAATGCATCATTTAAAAATAAGACTTTTCACAAAGTGTTGCATCATAAATGCAAAAACAACTTAATACATGCATGTCATATTTCATTAAACAAGCCATTACTTTCAAATGGCTTCTGTAATTTACTCTAGCTTCTTTAAACGGGACCATTAGATTCTATAGGTCTTAACGGCATCTTACATAAATATTAGTTGCGCAATTCTCCCCATCATAATACTGGAACACCTTGAAACAACACGACATCCTTCATTATCGTTCAACATGTAAACTTTACTCTCCAGGAGGCAGAGGGAGGGAGGTATCGAGGGAGAGAAAGTGAGGGAGGTAGCGTTTCTGCAAAGATTAATTTACAATATTAGATTTCCTTGTTTGAGCTTCATCAGAGTCATGAAGCTGCAGCATCCAATCAAGACTCAGTCAACATTCAAAGGGTGGCTCTTTATTATCTTAGATTATATATTTTACTTCATTTAGAAATATTATGTATACGTAAGATTGAGGGATAAAGAGGAAGAAGGCAGGATGAAAAAGAAGTGTGATGAAAAAAAGGAAAGAGCGGGGAACAAAGAGAAAGAGAGAGAGAGTTAGGCGGCGTGACTTGTACGCTTAAATGAGTTTCAGTCAGATAAATGCCAATATGAGAAAGGTTCATTTTGGAGTCCTGAGCATTAACAGATATTGGAGATCTTGTAAATATCTGTGCTGTGCTACACTTCTTTCATTAACTTGTTTACCAACTGCACAGTGAAATCTATTTTTGTAATTTTGGGGAGGCAAAGATAAAGGTCTCAGAGCCACCAGTGAACCTCCAGGAATTCAAAAGACTGCTCCATAATGCCACACGCATGAACTAAACACACAAGTCTCATCTGCTTGTAACATTTGAAGGAAAGTAACGGTTTAAGATAGGAGAGAAGAAAATCCAGCTACAAATTGATGATTCAATTGCAGTAGAAATCTTGAAAAGTATGTCAATCAGCAAAGGATTTTGGAGTTATGTGTTTTTACCATCCATCACCAATGCATTTATCTCACCAGTCACATATGAACTCTCTCCCCTTTCCCTCAAACATCTAAACCAGGCGTCATGTGTTTCATATAATTAGACAGTCAGGGAAGTCTGAACACTTTAATAGGAATAAGGTCATTCTTGTTGCAGTCATATTTCTTTGCCAGCCTTTTTTATTCAGCATCTCAATCGAATTCTGGCATCTAACCTTGGTAATTATGGTTGATAACATGTATCAAACTTAGAGATTTTCAGCCAATGATGGCACATCAGTGATGTTTGAGGCATATGGTTACTACTGACCTGCTTTGAACAAATAGTTCAATTTAGAAAGCTGTCATACTTCATGATCACGGGCCATTAGTCCAACCCAGCAGGGACCTCAACAGGCCTCTTCTAAATGTTTGATTATTAGCCGAGGGCATGTGCAAGATGCACGGAGAAAACAACAGACCAAATGTTTTGAAATACTTCCCAGGAAATGGGGATTGCTGTTGATTACATCATAGTCTATGAAAATAAGATTCAGTGAGGATTTCACTTTGTGTTCCTTTCCCATGGCGGCTCCATCATGCCTCTAAGTGATGTCAGATAAATTCACGTCATCTTGCTTCACATGATTCCAACCTGCTGGAAAATTGTATTGCAACTAGGCTTGCAAAACTTAGGAAATAGTTAAGGTAGAAACTTTCCATGATAATTATTATGAATTTATCACAATTACTGTATATAACAGGATATAAAAAAAAGGGAAATGCATTGCTGGTACCAGTGTTTTCCAAGTCCATCTGCAAATAACCAAAATAACATTTAACCAGCACATAATTCATGTGACAATACAGATGGTGGGGAACTGAAGTATCATAAGTAATATAATCAAAACTTCTGAAAGTATGTTATCCTTTGGCTTTCACAGTGTTGGCTGCACACGTGATGGGAAATGCACCGTGCATGCAGAGGGTTGTAATGCTACTGAATGAGTTAGATGGTAGCAAATGATTGTACATGTGATGGAATAATGCAATGCTTAATTAAGTGCATGGTTGCAAATCAATTAAATGGGCAAAACACCCTTCCTGATCATTTCTGTCCCTTCTACTAAATGCTTTGGAGCCCTGCTCTTTTCTATATTATAAAAAAACCTCTTACCTCCCCACTGTAAGCCACTTTGTGTGACCTTTTGCGTCATTACACTGGTGAGTTCTTATCCACTGAGCATTGGTTTCATATGAAAGTGTTAATTGCTTTCTAATAAAGAGAAACAGATCTGATAGGAACACCATTGTGCTGTGCTCCTAAGGAGGTTCAGGAGGTTAGTTAGCCATGTGTCATATTGATCACTATGATGGTGTATCGACCAAGGTTAGATTATACTTCTTAATCTACTTAAACCCTCTTTTCAGCTCCATTGTAACCCAGGTCTATTCTTCGAGCTTTGCAAATCCTCCGAAGGAAGGCAAGCTGAGATAATGAGAAAATGAGATAATCATCGCTCTCTAAAAACAATCAAGCTGAATATTTTGTGTTTAAGTGTCGGCTTGCACTGCTGGAACAATGAATCACCTGCAAAGCAAACTTAATTTTATTGAATCGAACTGTGACTTGGCGACACAGTGGTATTTCTTCAAATTGGATTATCCTAACGCAATGAGAATAAGTCTCTAATAGACAACAGGCTGTTCCATCCGACAACCTGATGTTGTTTCATCCCTAAATAAGTCACAAATGAGTTAATATGGAAACATAATAGGGTTGTAGTTAATTGTTCCAACACTAATTACAAGAAAAAGTAGCCTGATAAATGAACAAACTAACAAATAAATTCAAACGGGACAGATGCTTGAAGAAACCATAAGGTTTGGTTATCAGAAACAGAGGTTGCTTTGACCTCTTCCCTTATCTGGCTATTGTTCAATCACATGGAAGAATTCATAATAAAAATACTTTCTAAGGGGCTTTTTGAATTTACTTAACCATACACACATTTTTCTGAATAAAACGTGTGCCAACAAATATTTGTACACACCTGATAGAGAACTGTCTTTGAAGTCCTTGTGATGATGGACCAGGCAACTCTATGCATTAAAGGATCAGTGTGTGTGATTAAGAGGGATTTATTGACAGAAATGGAATATTAAATACACAACTATGTTAGTGTATAATCCCTGAAACTCAAAAATGTTGGGTTTCCTTAAAGGGGACCTATCAAGCAAAATGCACTTTGTGATGTCTTTTATACATAAATATGTGTCCCCGGTGTGTCGGGGAACTCACGCAGTGTCAGAAAATAAAACCCTCTCTCTTTTCCTCCGTCACCAAATCTTTTAAAAACGGGTGTACAACGAGCGGATACAGATTCCATCCGACCTGACGTCAAATCGGTGGAGGACCCACAGAAAGTTGCCATCAGAAACAATGCCTGACGTGTTTTGGACGTAATCTCGTCTTTGTTTACATTACCAAGCCTCGCTAACACTCAGAGGTAACCTGTACTGAATTGCACATGTGTTTAAAAAGCAGGAAATAAAAAAAGAACTCACCTTGTGATAAACCCGCAAGAGAAAAAGCATTTGAGCTCCATTCTGTTTCAGAAATAATCCTTGACGTGGTTTAAACAGGATGGCGTTTTATCACAACCGAATTTAACTTTATCTCCGGTAGAATTCTGATCAGGCATTAGCTCCGCCTCCTCTTCTTCTTTTGTTTCAAGCTAAGGACCCAAAATCTGTCTTTCTCTAACAGGGCTGCAAAAGAGGGGTTTGAGCAGTAAGAGGCATGGCTACAATGGGTGATCTGTTTGGTATTTTAAAAAAAAAACTTCACAGACATGTTCTATATAGGTATGGCCACAATATATTTGTCAAATATAGCATGATAGGTCCACTTTAAGCTATAAATTAGCTCCTAATATCTACATAGGGAGCTGGTCCTCTTCCACAGAATTTGCAATGTTTCACCGCCATGTTTCTACAGTAGCCCAGAATGGACAAAACCACAATCTGTTTTTTTCCTCTTTACATTTCCTAAAGGCCAGCGTAGGTTTGCTGACACACTTTGAAAGGGAGGGGTTGTTTTTCAATCTCAACTTCACTTCTGTATGCCAATTATTCCCACAAACTACTCCTATCTCAGTTTTATTTGACTATCAGTGTCCCCTGCAGCTACATGTGACGTGAAACTTGATTTCTGGACACATTTCAGAAAACTTTATTTTACGGATCATTGACATCTCCAATGGCCTTTATTTTAAAAGATGAATGTGTCTATCTTTCATTTCTACCCTATATGTTGCTCACTGATTGATGATAAAAAGAGGAAAGAACCAAACAACATACAATAGCATATAATTGTTCCTACTTCTAGTCTAAAGAGACGTATGCCACTAGATGCAAGGATTCAGTACAATTAATGATGCAAACACAGTCACATATTGTGAACCCTTAATGCATGGTGTCACAATACTTGGCTGATGTTAAAATCATTGAGATTGCAGCATTAGCGTGTGTGGGCATACACGGCATCCTAATGAATCCAGACACCCTTGACAGTGAAATTATCTGAGTGGAAAGTTTCGTCATAAACATTTAAGACATTTGATTTGCCTTTTAGTGTGTTATCAAGTCTAAAAGGGTCAGCAGACATTAAAATCAATCTTTCTCCGTCTCACCCTGTCAGTCATATACAAATGCAAGCACATACACATTCTTAGATGCTTTTCCTTCCTTGTAATTAACTTGGCACGATGACTTCAAACAAATGATGTGGCTTCTCTCTTAATATCTCATTACACTTTAAGATGTTGTGTCCTTTTTATATGAGGTTAATTTATGAGTCTGCGTTCATTAAAGAAGGCGATTCCCTAACGCTGCGATGCTCTGTCTCGTTTGAAGGTTTTGTTTATGACATTCACAGAAAATAAAAAAGTAGCTGTAGTAGAGTAAAGGTAAACATAATCAACAAAAAAACACGGGAAAAGACATCACTCTATACCACCCATGCTGACTAATATGAGATCTAAAGGATTTTCAGAGCATAAACATCACAGCAGTGACAGTTTATCCCCCAAAATTATGCCAAAAGAGAAAAACACTCTTGGATTAGGACGCTTAGGTAAATAAATCCACTTCTATCATCAGGAATAAACTCACAAGCATACAAGTCAGCAGACAGGCTGCAGGACAGGTAGACACGTGATCAAAGAGACAGGCAGACAGGCAGACAGATATGCCCCGCTCAATACAACTTGACAATGTGTTCAACCCCGCTACAGGGTCAATAGGTTTTCATGGATTGGAAATGAACTTCATTAAATGAGGTGTGTGTGTTGAGGTTGGGGGTTAGTCGGTATTAGAGACAGTCAGAGCACACAGAGGTGAAAGGGGAGGCTCCTATAGGGGAGGGAACGTAGAGATAGAGAAGAGCAGAGAGAGACCTGAAGAGATACAAGAGGAGGACACGAAAAGGAAGACTAGGAGACACACAGAAAAGAGGAATATATATAAAAAGGAGAATGGAGAAGGAGGACGAAACCAAGGGAGCGACAGAGATCAATATAGAGAAGTGGGCAGTGTAGAGGAAGAGTGAGAAAGGCTGAAGAGATGAAAGGCTGTGTGCTGATTTGTTCCCTAACTGGAGAATTGAAATTGATCTGAGAGACAAGGGTGTGTATGTGTGTGTCAGTGTCCTGTGAAGTGTGTATACAAGCATATTGGTGCACAGTTGTGTATACCTCGATGAACTTTGTGTGGTGTGTGCCTGTGTTCATGCAGGCGTTATTAGAGAGAGGGAGAGAGGGCGTCAGGGCGTCAGGCTGATCGACTTAAACAAGCTGAGACCGAGCAGCGCACACATCTTGACTTTGGTCAGATACGATTTAATAAGGGTCAGATATTTTCAAATGGCTATTACTGCTGGGTCACATGCTATCTGATTGAGTTTCATATACTGAAAGTGCAAGGTCAAACATTTTAAACCCTGGCTGAACTTAATTTCCCCTAAAGTAGCTTGAAGGAAAATACAAATAATTTGATCTGTGTTGTTATGTGCATGTTAAAATCAAACCCTTTCTTTGAGATATACTGATGAGAAACGATTGTTGCATATTGATTGTTTCTGTGTGAGAGGCTGTACTGCATAGAGATCATACTATAATTATGAGTCATAAACAAACATCAAATCACATCCTCCATGTCCCCACACTTTGTAGGCATAACGTACATTTCACAAAGCGGATTGTTAAGGTAATTAGACATCTGATCATCACTGAAACACCTTCTCTCCCTGGATCATGTTGTGTCTTTATATGTAATAAGATATATATTATTGTCAATAATGTATAGACCTAATGTAACTACTTCCTCTGCTATTATATTGGAACACGATTATGCCAAAAGACGGTTCACTTTATAAAAGACTAAACCAAAATCTAAATCTTTTAATTATTCATGTCCGGCCTACATTTGTACTTTTTGTACTTTTTGTGAACTGAGGTTTTAACCCCACCTTTCCAAATATCTGTCGAATGCATTTTTTTTATTGCATGTTCAACGGATAGTTTCCATAATACCTTGTATGATTGAACATTTTAGTGATCTGGCTTGGCAGATTTAGTAGAGCGTTCCTACATCTTCCTCTGAAACATCCTCTGTAGCTATGCATGGGTTTCATTTTTTCATCGGCCATATACTTTACTATAACCGTTTTTAGCTGTTCAATTCAGAAAAGTGCTTATACTCAGCAATGCTTCTTTGCCAAAGATGTTAACACATAAGACAAGACACTTAATTACACAGGACATAAACCAGCATACTCCCTGCACACACACGACTCTGTAACCACTTTTGACTCAAGCACATCACGTTTGCAGATCTCACAGCTGTGGAGCCCTATCTCAGATTATACCGAATGAAGGGAGGAAACTTATACAAAATGTACACCACCCCAAATTGATCATGTTGTTGATAGTGCTACAGATGCGCTGCGAATAAAATTAGACTCTGTTGCTCCTTTGAAAAAGAAGAAAATAAAACAACATAGACTAGCTCCATGGCATAATGCCGAAACTCGCAAAATAAAGCAAAAGTCGAGACAACTTGAAAGGATATGGCGTTCCACTAAACTCGAAGAATCTCGTTTAATTTGGCATATTACTCTCAATGAATATAAGAAAGCACTGCGTAAAGCAAGAGCAGCTTACTACTCTTCGTAATAGATGAGAATAAGAATAATGCAAGATTTCTTTTCAGCACTGTAGCCAGGCTGACAGAGAGCCACAGCTCTACTGAGCCTTCTATTCCCATAGCACTCAGTAGTAATGATTTTATGTGCTTTTTTAACGATAAAATTGTTACTCTTAGAAACAAAATTAATGACCTCTTGCCTTCGACCAGTATAGTGTTATCAACAGCTCCCGGAAACGTAAGTTCTAATATTACACTAGATAGTAAATTAGAATCTAAACCTTGAACAATTGAATTCAATGATTCTTTCTTCTAAACCATCAACGTGTATCTTAGACCCGATTCCAACTAAGCTGTTAAAGGAAGTTTTTCCATTAATTAGCACTGTTTATTAAATATTATGAATATGTCTTTATTATCGGGCTATGTTCCACAATCATTTAAAGTAGCAGTGATAAAACCGCTTCTTAAAAAGCACAACCTCGATCCAGAGGTTTTAGCCAACTATAGACCTATTTCTAATCTTCCGTTCCTCTCAAAAATTCTTGAGAAAGCGGTCGCAAAACAGTTGTGTGATTACTTAAAAAACAATGATTTATTTGAAGATTTTCAGTCTGGCTTTAGAACACATCATAGCACAGAGACAGCTCTGGTTAAAGTCACAAATGACCTTCTAATAGCCTCAGACAAAGGACTTGTCTCTATTCTTGTCTTACTCGATCTCAGTGCTGCATTTGATACTATCGACCATGATATCCTATTGCAAAGACTAGAGCACTTAGTTGGCATAAAGGGAACTGCTTTAGGCTGGTTTAGGTCCTATCTATCTGAACGCTCTCAGTTTGTATGTGTCAACGATAAATCTTCCATGCAAACCAAAGTTAGCCATGGAGTGCCACAGGGCTCAGTGCTTGGACCTATTTTGTTCACATTATATATGCTTCCGTTAGGCAATATTATAAGGAATCATTCTGTACAGTTTCATTGTTATGCGGATGATACTCAACTATATTTATCAATCAAGCCTGATGAAATTAATCATCTAAATAAAATTCAAGACTGCCTTAAGGACTTAAAAACGTGGATGACTTTAAACTTTTTGATGTTAAACACGGCCAAAACTGAAGTTATTGTACTCGGCCCAAAGAATCTACGAAACAAATTATCTAAAGATATACTAACTATGGATGGCATTAATTTGGCCTCCAGTGAGACTGTAAGGAATCTTGGTGTTATATTTGATCAGGATTTATCCTTTAACGCCCACATAAAATCTATTTCAAGGACCGCCTACTTCCATCTACGTAACATTGCAAAAATCAGGCATATCTTGCCTCAAAACGATGCAGAGAAACTAGTCCATGCATTTGTTACTTCAAGGCTAGATTATTGTAACTCTCTATTATCAGGGTGTACCAAGAAGTCAGTTAAGTCGCTTCAGCTGATTCAAAATGCTGCAGCACGTGTACTAACCAGAGTTAGGAAAAGGGACCACATTACTCCTGTTCTGGCTGCCTTACACTGGCTCCCTATAGAACATAGGATAGAATTTAAAATTCTTCTTCTCGCCTACAAAGCCCTTAATGGGCAGGCGCCATCTTACCTTAAAGAACTCATTATACCCTACTGTCCTACTAGGGCATTGCGTTCCAAGAATGCAGGGTTGTTGGTTGTTCCTAGAGTCTCTAAAAGTACAATGGGAGCCAGAGCCTTTTCTTATCAAGCTCCACATTTGTGGAATCAGCTTCCAGTTTGTGTTCGGGCGGCAGACACCCTATCCGTTTTTAAGAGTGCGCTTAAGACCTTCCTTTTTGATAAAGCTTATAGTTAGGGCTGATTAGATTCAGCCCCTAGTTTAGCTGCTATAGGCTTAGTTTGTCGGGGGACACTTTACTTTACTTCTTCCTTCTCTCTGTCTGTACCTGTGTACTCTCATGTTCCGAATAACCCAGCTTCCCCAAATTTCTTTTTGGTGTCTATCTACGCCGGGACCCTGAGTCGTGGCTGATCCTGTTGCTGTGGTCCTGAGTCCTGGATCGCGAGCCCTGGATCTTGAGTCGTGGCTGTGCCTGTTGCTGTGGTCCTGGATCATAAGTCCTGGATGGATATCCTCGTGGATTCATCTTCTTATTATAGACACATGCATTTCCAAACATTTGGACTACCCATGTTGTAAATGTATTATCTTCTCAATTTACACACGGCATCTATTGCACGTCTGTCCGTCCTGGGAGAGGGATCCCTCCTCTGTTGCTCTCCCTGAGGTTTCTCCCATTTTTTTTCCCCTTTAAACTGTGGGTTTTTTTCCTTTTTCTGGAAGTTTTTCCTTGTACGATGTGAGGGTCTAAGGACAGAGGGTGTCGTATTGTCTACTGATATTCTGTACAAACTGTGAAGTCCACTGAGACAAATGTAACATTTGTGATATTGGGCTATATAAATAAACATTGATTGATTGATTGATTGATTGAAGGAGGAGTAGAGGACCTGACCCACTGGTTTCAGGACAACAACCTACTCCTAAACGTCAGCAAGACTAAGGAGAGGACTTTGAGAAGAAGTAGGGAGGAAACTATCTCCCTTTAATATCCACAGGTTCTCTGTGGAGAGCGTGGACAGCTTCAAGGACCTTGGGTTGTCACCAAGGACTGTGCGCTGCATACTGACTCACTGGAGACAACGTCAATGCAGAGACTGTTTCACCTCAGACCCTTTAGGGAACTCCAAATACTCAAACAGTGAGGCATTTCTATTCCTGCATCCTCAAGAGTGTCCCATCGACGAATAACACTGCCTAGCATTAGATATAAGAGGTCATGATCATAAAAAAACAAACATTATTCACTAAAAGGATCTGACCAAACAAGGATTTTCAACAAGTCCTGAAATACCTTTTGTTAGACCAGGACTTCTCTGCAGCACCACACAACTTCATTCAGGAATGTCACACATTGAACGTTAACCAAATATCGCACTTACTGTGATATGCTGCAAGTATTATGCTAGTAAAATACTTAAGAGTCCCAACCACGATAACATTTTCTCCCTTGAAATCGTAAAGAAGGGACCAGATGAACCGGGCCAGCTCTCAGTCCCAGTTCCTACCCTCAGTCCATAGGATCCCAACCTGACTGCCTAAGACATTTCACAGGAATTGTACCTTATATGATTTCATTTGACACATAAATATTTGATTGATTAAACGATAGCACAATACACAAATTATACTTTCCTATTGTTATGCGGAGTATATCTCTCAATTATAATACAAACTGCAATGGATTTCAATCCATAAAACTACTCAATGCTAAAGCTCTAGCAATCTAATGGCTTTCTCATCATACACACATGCACGTACACACATACTTGACAGACAGGAAGAGCAGGATATTAATCTCCCCTGTCAGTGTGTCACTGCTAATGACTTGTTAGCTATCATTTCCCTGGGGATGCCTCGATCCTTTCAGACCTGTCCAAAAGCGGCGTTGATCACAAGTGGTATCACCACTATTCTGAACACACAGTTTAATCACAGTATGACTTGTTTCCCCTATCACAGGGAACATGGGGACATTGTTAATCTGTCCACTCCTCTCTGTCCTCAGACACAGACCTCAACTTGGCAAACACAAGTAATTAATATGTCACACAGAGTCTACATACCCAAATCATACATTACCATGTACGAGTTTATTTCCCGGAACTTTCAACACTGTGATATGACACGTTTTATTAAAATCCAACAAACCTTGAGGGGCTGGAATCACAAAACTAGGGAATGTTTTTCATCCATCTGTTTCTGAAATGTATTTTTAATATTTGCATTAAGTTATAAGTCAGCCAGGCATCTTCGCAGGGCATATTTTTCTTTCCATATTTCCGAGAGTTGGTTTGATGAAATATTTCCCTTTAGTTTTTATTAAAGATAGGTATAAAATAACTTTAAAATGGTGCAGTGAGTAGTACAATGAAGTGGAGAATACAGATTCAAGGGTTATCTTTTAAATGTAGCTATGTTAGCAACATGACCATACCGATGGCAGTGTAGGTGTGACAGTTTCACACCTGCTTTCCATTGTCATTGTGCATCATGGACGCGCTTATCTTTGAGCTAATCACACCTAGACCTTCTAGCATGGTTTGAGTCCTTCAAGTAGCTTGGATTTAATCACGCTGTCAAAGTATCATTTCAAACCTTATCACCTAAAACTTACATTAATTTAAAAAAATGTCAGTATCGTATTTGGCAGGATACGTAACGGCCCGGAAACTCCCGCATAACTAGAAAACCTTTATATATCTGCAACATGTTAACTCTGTACCGTACATTTTCTTAGCATATCTTTTAAACATTTACTGTCAATATAGATGTAACCTGATTAAAGTGTCCATGGTTATGTTTAGCCAACTCAAAGCCATTGATTAAGGTCAAGGAAATATCGTGGCTTTGGTTGAATACTGAAAAGGTCATTACATTCAAGACCACAATCTAAACCCACTTCCCCAAAACTAAACTAATTATTTTGGTAGCCTAAACCTCTTCCTCTAATCTATATGTTCTGTCTCCGTGCTTCTCTCCCTTTGTGTCTCACTTCTTCCTGTTTCTGTCTCCCTCTCCATCTGGAAGCAAAGTGTGCAGAAAGTCATTCTCATTCAGCACAGCGATTCACAGTGCAATCATAGGGAATATGCAATTAACGGGGAAAGCCTTCAGTCAATAGCACGTTTGTGTTCTCATACACCTCGTTTACCTTCTACTTTTCCTTCGCTCCCCTTCCTCCAACTCCTTCCCTCCATTCCTCCAGGGTCCTCTCCTTTTTGTTGAGGATCTTCTCTACTCTCCTGCAACTTTAAACCTTCACGGAAAAGCTTCATTGCTCCCTCTCTTTCCTGATCGTCTTGCAAATCATTTCTCATTTAACCACATCCCATCATCCCTTACCATCATCATCATTACCACCCCCCATCCCCTGCATCCCTTTCCTCTTTACAGTACCTCTCTCCCTCCCACCAGCCCTCACGCTCTCACAGCTTTCATCATTATCATCACCACCTCCTCCCAATCTGTTTACTCTCTCCAACCCCACTCCCTTTCCACCTCACTCCCTCCTTCAGTAACTCAGTAGCATCCTAATTCACAAGTTCTTCCCTCCTGATTTTTTACACCTATTTTCCATTTTCTCCCCGGTGCCGCTGCAAATGGCTCAGAACCAGAAAATGTGAAAGTTTCCTCTAAAATCTCTCTGGAAGCTTTAACTGGATGAGTGTCTCTCCCATTCAGTATCAATGGAAGCAGTTCAGAGTTTGTCTCTCATCAAGCAAGTGTTTGTGAGGCTCTTTTGTTTAGCTTTGGGAGGAACTTACATGTTCACAAATGTAACATTAATTCCTCTCCTCCTCTTCCTTTTAATATCCTCTGTTCTTCACCTCCTTATTTCCCACTCCTCCTCCTCTGACCTATTTCATAATCACTGCCTCATCTGAGCAATTATACTTCACCTTTCCCCCCCTCCTTCCCTCTTCCCTCCCCTTTCTCCAATACTGCAATCTCACACTGCTTCCTTCATCATTATTTTTCTTTTAGACATTTTTGATGGTTATTCTTTTCCTTTCACTTCCATCCTTCTTTCTTGCAAACCATTATGTCGGGTATATGTCATATCAATCAGACTGTAATTACGAGCAGCCAAGTTTGAAAATACTTTGACGGCAGGCTCCTATTGTAATTCCAAGTCTGCGTTATCGGGACTATCCGAGAGCGACAATATCATCCACTTGGTGAAGAAAACTGCTGAAGGGCAAATAAACCTTTGACAGAATTCAGCAACATTTCCATTCTTGAGAGTTACATCAAAATAAAAATGATTATTAATACTTACATGAACAATTACTTAATTTAAAAGGAGCTATACTGTTAGGTTGAATCTAGTTCCATTGTAGATTAAGAAGTAGCCCATTTGTTATTTTAAAATCAAATCTATTTGGCAGCTCAAAGATGCCTTACCATCATTTCCAGTCTCTTAGAGGTAAGGCACTTAACAGTTGGGCGTTCAAATGAACTCAGATGCTAACAAAACCATATTTTACCACAGTGTGCCAAATATGCACAAGTACTTAAAACCTGGTATATTAGTCATTCCTTTCATTTAGGAGTTTTGTCGTATTCTAAAATCTGTAGGAGCCTCCAGGGTTAGTAAGTCACATTGGGACCATTGTATTAAGTTGGAAAAGTAAAAAAACAAAGCGCAGATGTTTTTTAATTAAGGAAGGGGGATGTGTTTTGTTGAGAACTTGCTGGAAACACCAAGGAGCTTTTTTCTATTCTTCTCTGGTATCTTCTTCACATGTATTCTCCACTTCTTTTCTCCCCCCTCCATTTCTCTTCTTTGATTTCTTTCCCTAATGCTTTTCCATCTTTTCTTCTATCTTCACCCTGACCCACCCTGGTCTCAGTGGCCCCTGTTCATCTTTGTCTCAAAATCTGTGTCTTTTATTTGTATTTTCTACAGACATATAACAAATTAAATGAGCAGATGCTAATACAGTTACACTTGTTGTACCCTAAGTACAGTCTTTGATACCTGTTCTGGACATTATTAGGACATCTTCATTGTTAATAATAATTATCATAGAAAATAAACATGAGCTTTACATGACAAAAAAACACCCCTTCTCTTAACATCAATGAATTGACCATACAATAATTGTAACATAATCCTAACAATAACCCGTGTATCATCTAAATATATCAAAAGATACAGTGAACTCAATGTATTAAATAAGGAGAAAAAAGACAAAGAGAAATATATCTCTTTCTATCAGAATGATTTTCTCCTTGCCTCCCTGTCTATATTCTGTCGTCCCTCCCTTCACTGCCTCTAAAAGCTTCATGTTTGACTTTGAGCTCTCTTTGGTGAACAGGTGCATGCTGTATGAGCTCAGTGAAAGACACACACACACACACACACACACACCACACACACACACACACACACACACACACACACACACACACACACACACACACACACACACACACACACAATTCACCTCCAGGGCCGGGTGTTTGTATGGGAAGACTAACTTGGGTATGGTCCAGCACAGCTAAGTAGTTCAACGTTCGGTTCTCATATGAATGAGACGTCTTCAAACTTTTTCTGTTAGTTGAATAAATATAGTGGCTCACCTTAAGACCTGCGCTCATTAAAATGTGCTGGTTTTCCTGACCTGTGGGGACTCGAGTTGAGTCAATTAAGGCTCTCTTCTGTTGACCCTGTCTCTGGAAGATATACTACAATTTACTACTCCTCTTCTGCGGCTGCAAACACAAAAGGAAAAGGTTTTTATACTTGGTGCCAACTGCTGCAGTACATTCTGCGGTTGAACCTAGAGTACAGTGTTATTGGGTTCACATTTTACTTGTTTGGTTTAACCGATAAGCTTTTGACACGGCTCACCTTTTGCACTCCCTCATTTAAAAACAGCCCTTCAGTCAGATGCCGAGGTATCTGGGAGGCAGGCTTAATTAAGATGCCATAGCATGAATGTGCTGTGAAGAGCAACATCTCATATTTATGAGATATTTATCTCTATTTATTTATATTTATCAACAGCTCCTACTTTGAGACGTTTGCTAAACTTTTCCTGGTTATAGATTTTTTCTGTTTGGTATTATCCTACAATAATTATATTTGGGTTTTGGGATGTTTTGTTGTAACTTTGTATTCTTTTGTCAAAAATATGTTTGGGCTGTTCCTATTATTATTATTATTATTATTATTAATAAAATTGTACACTCCAGCCAAATATAGAAAGTAAAGGGAGAGAGAGAAGACAAAATGCACCACAAGGGCTACAGATCCGATTCGAAACCAAGAACATTTTTGCTATTTGTTAACATTTAATAAACAACATTAAAAAATAAACAAAAATAATCAGAATCGACTTAGAGCACATCGAGAAAAAAAAGTAGTTAGAAAGGGCGATTGGTAGGTCAACAACAAATTCATTTTTCGTGAGAATGATGGTAAAAAGCAAGACCTTTCATGTCCGACTGCAATACGTTATTTCAAAGGTTGAGAATACCACCTTATTTTCCAACTCGGAAAGTATCTAAATTGTTAAATAGTTATTCTAATTTTAACTTTTAGACAACACCTTCTGGTCTAATGCAGAGTAAAGCTTCCCATGCTCAGTTACCCCGTGAATCTTCCAGTAGCTCTAATATAATATAAACAGATGTTGAGCTTAGTGCCAATCGTGGCCCCTGTTGTTGTTCGGAGACTTTTACAAACTCACTGGAAGTAGAATGCTGTTTTACCAAAAGTTGAAATATGTTAACTTCTAACCCTCTGTGGTCTGAGCTGGAAACATGCTAAACTTTAAAGCTCCTGGAGACACATAACAGTACTTATTTTCCACTGAAGAGGAGAAAGAAGACAACAGAGGTCTCCAGTGGAAACACAGCCTCGCTGCCTCTGGGAACTGTGGGGGAAATGATTGTTGGTGAAAACATCGCTCCCTCCTTTCACCGATTTGTACTTACCCGTTCATTTAAAGGCTGTAATGAACCAATATCGTTACCCACCATTAAAAGAAAGAGAAGCTTCCATGCTGCAGCTTCACCCTGTTTTATACCTAATAACAAACATTGATCCCAAAAATACAACTGCTAATATGTCCTCTGTGTGTGTGTGCATTTTAATCTGTAATTACCACATTCAGTTAAATGCAGTTATTCATTCAATTAAATGCTAGAACTTTCGTTTAGGGCCTACTTTATTTGACTTTGTTGAACAATAAGGATTCCCAATTATCTTGTGTAATGATCTTTAGAATAATTAGGGTTTTGGGCCTGATTTCTTGTTTGTTTAATAACAACACTAACCTATGCATATTTACTTCTGTCAGGGTGTATTTAGAGCTGCTGTTTTACATATCTAATGTAAGTTTTGCTCTATGTATTATTCAAAGCAAGAATGTTTTCTATTTAAAAAGATAAATACACAGTCAAGAAACCAGAACACCTCATATGAAAAAGTTACAAACACCATTATCAAAGCAAGCAATCTGTTTCCTCATAAGAATCATTAAAGAGGAATATAGTCCTGGATGTACTTGCAGTTTCTGCATAATGAGGTAAAAACTAAAAAACAAATACACATCTGCAGTGGGAGGCAATATTTCCCTAGAAATGTCTTCTTTTTTCAATGTATGTCAGTGGTTTGCAATCTATTTCTCTGCTGTGAGGTTAGCAGTTCCTTGCAATACAGAAGAAGGAGAGCTCCTTTTTTTCTGCTTTGTCTATTCACAATAAGTACCAGACCTTGAACATTTTCATTAGTTCTCATAGGCTGTATCTATCTAAATGAGCTTTAATGGTTTGTTTGGTTACTGACCTTATACTTTATGGTTACAGCAGCAGATCTGAAGTTATAGCACCAACACGTGCTTGTTCCAGCTGTTGCTATATGATAAAACATGTTTGCTGCTTCATGCCTACAGTAAAGCCCCTGTCACACTGTCCCGAAATTGACACCAGATGGACACACGAATATGGAATTGTGAATTTCGCAACGAAGATGGCCCCGAACCACACACGAAGGCAACATTTACATTACATTTAAGACATACAACTGCAACGAAAGTAACAAAAACAATTATTTTAAAGTACTATGATACTCTACTGATATTTTCAGACTTTGTTCTTTACTTTCTCCGTCTTTATATGTAGAAGATATTAAAGGTTCCATGTCATGCTTTTCCGGTTATTACCCGTGCCCTTGTGTGCTATGAAGGTTTTTATGCATGTAAACGGTCTGCAAAGTCACAAACCCTCAAAGTACACCCTGTAGCGAGTAAAACTCTAACACAGAAAAGACCTGTCTATGCTGCCCCAGAACGCCTCGTTGGACATTTCTCTTTTTCTTCCTGGTACTAAGTGACGTAATGACGACCCAAATGGACCCATTGGTCCAAATGGATCAATCCGTGGAGCCGTTACGTTAAGTCCGTGGATTGGTCCAAATGGACCAATCCGCGTACTTCCTCACACACACACACTCAATCTTTTCTCAGCTGCAGCTCCACCGATTTCTCCTCCCTGAGACGGCGGGACGCGGCGAGGCTGTGAGTCGGTGTGTGAGCACATACACAAACTCCCAGCCAGGCTGCGGGTGTGTGTGTGTGTTCGGGCTGGTTTCGGGCTAGGTTTCGCTGTGTCTCGCTGTCTCGCAGACGGCCACTGGGCTCATAGAAAGGGGGGGGGCAGGAGCTCCAACAAGCCGGACAGAGAGCGAATACACATACTATACAGAGATGCTGTATGAGAAACCAATGTGATTTTGGAAAATTGCACGATATAAATCTATTTTAGTATACCTCAACAATGTAATTATGATCAGTAGAAATGGTCATGACATGGGACCTTTAAGTTTTCTCCGTCATGTTGTTTCCATAGCAACAACAACTTCCTGTCAACTCGCCTTCAAAATAAAAGCATCTAAATAAAACAGGAAGTTAACCTAAATTACATTTAAGACACAACTGCAACGAAAGTAACAAAAACAATGTAATATCCTTTTCAGTTTCACAGAACACAAATTGGGTTATTTACATGATATGTTTACATGATTTTGTTGTGCAATAAAACAACCAGATGGACACACGATAAAGGAAATGTTCAAATTCGGCCCTGATCGTAACAACATCGGGCCACCGTGAGGGCATCTTAAGCCATCGTATGACTGCCGGTGGAGTTTCTCAGGCTCCGGAAGCAACTTCGTGAGCGGTGGCAAAATCTTTGGCATGCCAAAAAATTGCCGAAGGACCTTGCGAAGGTTCATTTTCGAGTTGAATTCGTGTGTCCATTTTGCCCTTCGTAAGGCACTCGTGAGGCAATTTTTTGGCATGCCAAAGATTTTTCCACCGCTCACGAAGTTGCTTTTCTGTTTTTATAGGCTGTATCAAATTATAGAAAATGATTTTTCTCAACTTTCCAGATTTGTTCTGACTGATCTATTATTTACCTTTAACCATTTAGTCATTGCTGTATATGCATCAACAACACCAATAGTGAGAATTACAATATCAACACAAAATTGATATTGAGTTTTCGCAAAAACAAATTGTGCCCTTTCATTTTCTCAATATCGCCCAGCCCTACTTCAGAGTAGTCCATCTAGGCCAGGGGTGCCCAATACGTCAATCGCGATCGACCGGTCGATCGCAAGGGTAGTGTGGGTAGATTGCATGGCATTTAAAAAAAAAAAAAAACATTTAATTTTTTTAATTTTTTTTTTTAAAGTTAGCCTATCATCCATCCTTACTATGGCATTTGCCACTTGATTGAAGTACAGGTAAGCCAGTCTGAGTTGTATTGTGCCATACGGGTTCATGCAGTTATGAGGGGGCCTCACCTCCTCATCTGAAGCACAAATGCGGCGCACTATTATACACTTATGCGGCGCAATTAGTGTAAACGCGCCACAGTTTATCCGCCGTGTAGTCCACTAGCACCCCCCCGCCCCCCCCGCTCACGACACAGATTGGGCAGGGGTGGCCCTGTAGGTAGATCATTTGGGCTTGGTCATTTTAAAAGTAGCTCCCAATCTGAAAAAGTGAGGGCACCCCTGATCTAGGCTGAGTCTGCTTCTGAACAACTGCATGATTGCTGTTAAATGTGCATGTTACTTTAATCCATTATTATGAATGGGGACAAGTTGCTATAGCTGTGCTATGTTGGAACATTTTCTCGACAATTACCTGCCATATTTAATGTCACATTGATGCCTTTAGACAAAATTGGATTAACATCAGACTCTAATGGAAAATAAGAAGGGATAGTTTTGTTCTGATTCATCCTGAACTACCGATAAGTGGTGTATATAACCTTAAACTTCATCTTATACTATCACACTTCTGCTATCTTTCTTTTATTGCCTCTTCTTCTTTGAGTTGTCAGTCCTCTGCAGTCTGTCTGTGACCAATAGATGGCAGCCTGACTACACTCAGCTGCAGACAAGAGCTGTCCATGCTGCTGAACTGATGTTCTCCCTTTCTTTTTCTCTGTATCTGTGTCTATCTACAGTATCTGTCCATATATGTGTTCATCTGTCTGTCTCCCATCTTGTCGTCTTGTCTCCTTGTCTCCTTGCCTCCTTGTCTGTTTCAGAGATGCAGCAGATGTGTGTTGTGTCAAACGACCCTCTCGTCTAGGTTGAAAACGACAGTCATTTTATGAGCCTACACTGTTATGAAGACTCGCACCAGTAGATGTAAAAAATGTTTTTTATAAATATATATAAAATGACTAAACTAGCCCTATGCACAGAGTGCTACCAGCTTGGTGGATGACTCACAGTAATGCTGTGAAATGGCTCAACCCACACACACACAGCCACTCGCTAAAACACACACTCATCTAACAAATGCAGCACAACACCCATGCAAACACATACTGTATAAACCCATCACACACACACACACACACACACACACACACACACACACACACACACACACACACACACACACACACACACACACACACACACACACACACACACACACACACACACACACACACACACACACACACACACACACACACACACACACAATCAAATTTCAGATGGGTAACTCTCTGTAGATGGATAAAGGAGGTGCCAAGTGGAGCTAAATCAGTGTGGATTTGAATTGTCAAGATTAGCAACAAATCTATTTATGAGAACAATTTAAAGCAACAACAAGCTGCTATAGCCTATAAATGCTGTAACGTGGACTTAAAGACCCCAGGGGGCTGTTAAAGGTCTGGAGAAAAATGGGGATTAGCCTAAATTCAGTGGAGTAGCTATGTGTTCTGATTATTCCAATACCTAAATGCAACAAATCTATCTGGACACATTTGAGGAGATTCATTCAGAGAGTGACTTGTTTCCACTTTAATAAATGCTTTTGAGATGCAGTACCGTTAATGACAGCCAGGTTCCAGCTTTAAGCTTGTAAATGCATTACAAAGGTGCTGTCCAGGACATTTCCTGATATTGCTCTGAAATGAAAGAAGGATTTGAAAGGAAACAAACATCAAAAAGATATTAGGACTGAAGAAAACTAAACAGGGAGTTCGCCTGGTTGGATGCAGTCACTGCCATGCAGGCAATAAGTAGTTAATTCCTATCTAAACTCTTTCAAACAAAAAAAAACTATGGGTGATTTGACAGAAAAACACCTGCTGTGAAATACTGTAATGGGCCTAATTTGGAGTGATGTGTAATTTGCATCTGCCTCTAAAGGCTGCTGCTGCTGGTCGTCTCGGTGGCTCAGCGGGCTAAGTCTCCACGTCGTGTTTGTAGCCTTGTAATCTTGTTAGCGTGATCCTCTGCACATGCCACCAGGGACCGGGGATCAATAACTGGCTCGTGGCTCCGTTTTGGGTGTGCGCACACGTAAACACACCCACACACGCACACTTATAGAGATGAGAGAATCAAAGTGGTGTTTATTCGGTACTAAGATGATTGGCAAGAGGGAGAGGGTGGTGATTTATTTTGTGTTTAACATCATGAGACCTTCTTAAATTACAGAGTCTGATAATGTGCCTGAAACATTATATATAGTGTGTGTGTGTGTGTTTGTGTTCTCCTTTCCTCCTTTTTCTTACCTTCCACTCTTTCATCTAGTTTTTCCTTGGTTTCTAATTGTGTGGGTCATTCTCTCACTTCTTTCCTCCCATCTCCCACCTCTCCTTCTTTGTGTCCCCCCTGTCTCACTTGTTCCCTCCCTTGTAGTTCATTTCCTTTTCCTCCCACTACTTTTGTTCTCCCCTTTAACCACACTCCCCCTCTGTCTCCTCTGACTTGATCCAATCTTTTCTCTCCTTCCTCCCCATTTCTTGACTACCTGATCCCTTTTTTTTCCCACACCTCTAATTTTTCTTCCTTCATCGCCTCCCTTCCTCCTTGTCACACAACCCCTCTTGTAGTACTAATAACCAGTGGCGAACCGTGTCTATCACAACTGGACCTTCTTTTCTAACACAAAACCACTGAAATGCGTAGTGCATCCGAGAAGGACAAACAAATCAACGTAACACTGTAATATTACAGATCAACAACACAGATACAATTCTCATTTATTCCTTTTATATACATTTTATTTATATAATTAAATCGATTTTTGTTTGTTTTATCTGAGTGTTCCAGGGTATTCTCTGAATACCTTGAAGGCCTTGACGGTTCGCCACTGCTAATAACACGAAATACATTTGATAAAGTGCTTAAAACAGGTCCTCAAAGGTACTTAAAAAAAGCAACCGAAACAGTAGAAGCTTATAAAAAACTGTTTGGTTACATTAATTATTACAGCTTCAAATATGTGGGTTTTAAGTGCAGTTTTCAAACGGGGGGTCGAGGGAGAGCGTCTTAAGAGTTTGGGAGAGAGTTCCAGAGGGAGGGGGCACCGTGGAGGCCCTGTCCCCCCTCAGGTCCAAGGCTATGATGGGGTGAGGAGCGTGCATTGGAGAATCAAGCTGCGGGTGGGAGTACATCAGTGCGGTGAAATGGGAGGGGTCTAAGTAATGGAGGGCTTGTGTTCCCAGTGAAAGGGAGCCAGTGAAGGTGTTGAAGGACTGAGAGGATGTGGTGTCTGTGGTAGAGTTCTGGACGTCTTGTTTTTCACACTCCTGTCCTCCCTTTCTTCCTTGAACCTTTCCTCTCTCTTTCTTAATATAGATTTTCTTGCTAATTTAACACCTTTTCTCCCCTTTCTTTCCTCCCTGAATCTGTCCGTGCCCCTCAGCTTTCATTCAACCCCTCTTTCTCCGTCCCTGCTTTACTATCTTTCCTAAATTCTCTTTTTTGTTTCCTCTTTCCTTTCTATCTCATTTAGCTCGGTCTCTCCTCCTTTTCCATTTCTTGATATCTCTTTTAATTTTCCTACCTTCTGATCTGACTTGATCAATTAATCAATGTTTATTTATAGCCCAATATCACAAATGTTACATTTGTCTCAGTGGACTTCACAGTTTGTACAGAATATCAGTATGACAATACGACACCCTCTGTCCTTAGACCCTCACATCGTACAAGGAAAAACTTCCAGAGAAACCCCACAGTTTAAAGGGAAAAATGGGAGAAACCTCAGGGAGAGCAACAGAGGAGGGATCCCTCTCCCAGGACGGACAGGCGTGCAATAGATGCCGTGTGTAAATCGAAAAGATATAAATTTACAACATAGGTAGACCAAATGTTTGGAAATGCATGTGTCTATAATAAGAAGATGAATCCACGAGGATGTCAACAATCCTGTGGGAGCCATCAGGGAAGTAGTATGATGAGAGTCAGGCATTTGGTTCCTCCTTCCCTAGCTTAGTCATTCCCTCCCTCAACACATCTTTTATTCTTTCTTCTGAAAGTGTTCTTTGTGTCCTCCTCCCCTCTCTTTTTCCTTTCTGCCATCTTTCATTCATCGACCCCTCTCCTTTCTCCCTTTCCTTCTTTCATTTCATCTCTTACTTCTTGATCCTTCTATCCATCTGTCTTCCTGTGCGTTGTTCTTTTCTCCTCCCTATCGCCTTCATGCTCCCTCCCTTCCTCTTTTTTCCTGAAACGTCTGTCCTTTCCCTCTTTTCCATTGCTACCTTTCCTGAAATTCCCTGTTGTGTTTTTTGTCTCGTGTCATCCTCTTCAATCTCTCTTTAACCCTTTAAATCCCCTTTTCGTCCTTCTTGATTTGCTGTCTCTTTAAGTTTTTTCTTTCGTTCCATCCGATTCCTCTCTTCTTTCAGTCTTTCATCTGAAATAGTTCTCTGTCTTCTTCACCTCTCCTTTTCTCTTCCCCTCTCTGGCACTCCTTTTCTCCTCCCTCCCTCTCATCCTTCTCTCTCCCTCCTGCCATCTGTCTTTCATCCACCACTCTTTTTTTACTTTATCTATGTGTTTCATCCATCCTTCTCTTTTGTCCTTTTACTGAAATATTTCATTAATCCTGCTTCTTTTATTTCATCCATCACTTATGCTCAACCTCTCCTTCTTTCTTCTTTAATGCTTCCTTCCCTCCTTCTTCCCTGTTTGTCTTTCTTTTCTAATTTCCCTTCCTCTCTCTTTTCCTCTCATTCCTTTATTTTTCCTCTTTCGCCATCCTTTAAGTCACCATTTATTTCCCCTCCCTTTGCCCTTTCCATGCTTCCTTTCCCCCTTACCTTTTCCTGATCTGTCCTCCCCCTCTGCTCATTAATCTATCTCTTGGAAGTCTGTTTCCTTCCTCCTCTTTTCCTCACTTGTTCATCCTTCCTCTTGTCTTTCGTTAACTATTTTGTCCTCCATTAAAATCCCCCTTTCTCATCCTTCTTTCCTCTCACTTTCCCGTTTCCTCCCTCTTTCTTCTCTCCCTATGTCCTTCCTTACTCCCATACCCTTTCCCAAAATATCTGTCCTTCCCTCCTTCCTCCCTCAAGTCTGTTTCCTTCCTCCTTTCTTCTTTACCCATTTTCCCTTCCTCTTGTCATTCCTCTACTCTTTCACCTCCTTTCCCATCCTCTTCTATCACTCTTTCCTCCCTCTTCAGTTAGTCTGTTTTTACTTCTTCCAGATACCTTTCTCCCTTTTTCTCTCGGCCCCCTCCATCCCAGACTTTTCCCTCCCTCTTCTCTACTTCCCTGACTTGCCTCCCTCTCTCCTTGCGTCTGCCTCTCTCCTCCTCATGCTCTCTCTCTCTCCCCCCTCTCAGTCGTCGCTCGCTCGCCGTGCTGTGCGGACCTACACCAGCCACCTCTCCTTTCTCCCGCCCCGAATCTCTGTCTCTCTCTGTCTCTCTCTGCCTCTCTCCTCCGGTGCTCCGCTCTCTGCTATGACAGCTCACACCAGCAGCGTGTTGCCCGATCTCAGACAACCGACAACCTGTCACCGGTTATCCTGTCCAAACGTTAACATGGACATGTGTGTGTGGTATATTCGTGATTGATCTTCGGGTGTAATTATTATTTTTTGTAAAAACGAAAGAAAAAGGAGGAGGGGGGGCGGCCGTCCTCTTTTACCCCCCTCCGCTTCCTTCAGCCAAGCAGAGCGGCAAGGTGGGGAGAAGGCTTTAAAATTAAGCCAGCTTGGATTTATTTAACAGCAAAATGACGGATTTGGGAGCAACAGAGCTGCTGCTGATGAGGAGGGGGCTGAATGTGAAGAAGAGCGGCAGGCTGAGACGCGACCTCCCGCTTCTCCTCATGCTGGGGCTCCTCTTCGGGGATCTCTCGTCGTCCAAGGGTGAGTTTCGGAGGCTTTCGATTTGTCTGCGTGTGTGCGTGCGTGCCCATTCGCTGGCATGCGTACATATTATGTGTGTGTGCGCGCGTGTTGGACGCGATCTAAATATTAGCAGGTTGGTTTGTTTGCGGGAGAGGAACACACTGGTTTTTGATTCGTGCCGTGTCGTTGTTGCGGACAGCGTTAGTGTGTCTGAGAGTGTGTTTGCAAGAGGGAGAAAGAGTTACATCTATGCGTGTGTGCTCGCTCTCGCCTCTCTTGGGATGACGTGCGTGTGTCCTTTTGTGCGTGCGTGCAGCAGAGAGAATGAGAGAGCTATTGCGTGTGTGCGCGCGCGTGAGAGAAAGAGTGCAGTGCCCAACTTGGACACAGTATTACACCTGGGGAACAGTGAAGGCATCCTCATTTTTGGCCTGCTTGCTGTGCAGATATTAAAATGAATAAACCAACTTAACAATCAATCACAGATCACTTACACAGACTTCCTGCAGCTTCTTCAAGTGAGGACTGCAATTAGGGCAATCACATCTGAAACAGAAACAATTAAACATGTTGTTTGGTATCAGGCAAATCATGGCTATAAAATTAATAACCTGTTTAACTTTAAATGAGCAGACAGAGAGAGATGGAGTGGATATTTCTGCTGGAGGGAATTTAGAGAGGAAATCCCACGCTCATTGTGTAATGTGATTTTGTGGAGTCACCACACACAGAGGAGCAGTTGTCTCCGTGGAGATGCTGACGGTCTGACAGGGGATTGATGCTGTGTGTCAGCAGGTCTGTGTTGGTGAGCATTTAGTGACCATGGAGGTTCCTCATGTTACAGAAGGATAGGGGAGAAAGTGTTAACATTCTCCTCGTTTGGTGGGAGCGTTACTGTTCCTCTGTTTATCAATAGCTTCTCTGTGTGCACGTCTCCTCGCTGCTTTTCTCAGTGCTTGTCCCTCTGATTTTCTCTCTCAATCTCTCCCTCTCCCGTGAACACATCTGTCACATTTCCCGCTCTGCGATAAAGAACACAATTGTTTCTAGCAGTGTTAAAATTGTATGTGTGTGACAGCATTTTGTTCTTGTGCAGTGCTCATGCATTTCCCTTACCCACTGATCTATCTCTTTGTGTTACATTCTGTGCATTTATCCTGTGTGTGTGTGTCTTTGGAGGCGTTATCTTTATCTGAAATTCTGCCATATGTGGGCTCTCAGGATGGAACTAAAGGAATTTGAATAAAAGTGTGATTGTGGGAGAGTTGTCTATGTTGATGAATGTGATTATGGTGCGTTTGAGCTGTTTGTGATTGAGGCAACTGCATCTTATAACCTACGATTTATCTTTCATTCCAATCTATGTGCACTTGTTTGTGTCTGTTTCCTACGCTGTTTATCAGTTTGAATATCTGCATTTACATTTGACAGATTCCCCCCCACAATAATAAGCAGTTTTGTAGTGACAGTATGTACGCTGCAGATTCTATATTAGATTATTTTTTTATCAATTTCAACCGCAAGAAAATGCTGAACATGTCACTTGTAATTTAATTTTTTAATCCATTATCTGAAAACCCTGACCATGACAACACATTAAGCTTTTCCCTGTCAATTATTGCTGTGTGATGTGTGCATCCCTGCAGCTATTTAAGTTATTAAGTTATTATATTTAGAGTTAAACACAGAGGAAGACACTAGGAGAAAATGAAAGGGCAGACTGACATCTGGAAAGACAGACGGAGGTTGGCAATAATTTATTTCGTCAAACCTCAAACCCCAGATGGTTGCCAGCCTTTTAAATGTGATGTTGCACTTTAAGTTCCAACACACGACTAATTATTGATATTCTCGAAATGTCACTTAAGAAATGGCATAAAAAGTCAGGTATCTTCAGGCATGAACTGAAGAACAAATAAACAACCGAGGCATTATGAAGATTAAGGAACAAGTTCTCTGATGTTGTTGATTATTTTTTCCACATTTAACATCATTGAGTAACATTTTCTCAACCCCTCAGTGAGCTTCTGTAAGGGGATGTCTATGTTCTGCTTGTCTTACTGTAATTATAATTTGTAGTAATTAAGTAAACTACTCGTAATAATAATCAACACATTCACATTCATCCTAAATCTCAAATAAATACATTTGTTAATTCATAAAAGTATATTTTCAATCATCATTATACAATTTTTATGGTATGTGTCCTGCTTCTTTAAAATCTTGACATATATTTACCTGACAAACAGTGCGACACAGAAAAACACATTCAGCTTATCCATCAACAGGTTGTTTCAGCCAAGAAATGTCCGAAAACAGTCCCGCTGTGATGTTAATTCCTATAAAACCCAGCCAGTACTTATATCATTTCTATATTGTTAACCACAGGTTACAGGGGACTGTGCAAAAAGAAACACACACACACACACACACACACACACACACACACACACACACACACACACACACACGCACACACGCGCACAGAGACAATTAGCTGACATTGAATCAATGCCAAACAACAGATATTGGGACTACAGTAGCTGTCTGTCCCCCTGACTGGCATACTAATATCACACACATGGGAAACACACACACACACACACACACACACACACACACACACACACACACACACACACACACACACACACACACACACACACACACACACACACACACACACACACACACACACACACACTTCTCCTGTGGATGAGAAGATGGCTAATTACAGTAAAACAGGGCTATCTTCCCAATTTAAATTCACTGTAGGTACATAAAACCGAGGGTATTAGACATAAGAAGTGTGGAAATGGTTGTCTAAGGCATTGACCAAAGAAATCCATAAGTATTTTATTTAATCTTGACCTTCTTCAAGTAAAAGCCACAATGTAGCTATTCCAGCACCTTTGGATCCATATCCTGCTTACATGTCTTGCGGTATAATCTCCTGCCCATACGACAGGCTGTTATCGAAGGGAGTCGTTCCTGCCACAGGTCACATGCTGACACCTAAGGCTCTTTTGGGATAAAGCGAGAAGCTTTGTAATAAATAAGTTAGTGGACTCTGTATGTTTAATATTAAGAAAATATATTTGAGAATCATTTAAAAGGTTAGAACTCTTTATTTTAAGTCCATCCAATAAGCGTTGATTAATATCTAAAGTAATGGTTTATTAAACACTTTAAGCAGAGCAGATAAAACGATGTATTAATGTCATTTTAAAAATTAACCCTCCTCCTGTGGAATCCCGTAAGTGGACGGTGCTTTAGGAAACAGGTAATTCATGACAATATAGTATAATTGCTTAACATGGGGTATTCAAATTACATCGAATTGTAGCTTTCCTGGGATTCAACATAGGTGAAGTTTTCCGTCTAGAACAGAACAAAGGGCTCAAGATAATTACAGGATATATTCTGAAAATCAATAGGTAACGTGCTCGCCAGATGCTCAACAATCCTCATGAGGACAATACCCTGCCTCGCAGAAGAACATGTGTTCGTGTGCATATTTGCTGGTGTCTGTATTGTTGTGTATATAATACTTTTATTTTCAACTTACTTTAAATTTAAAAAGCGTTGTGGGATTCCCTCTTTGTGTGTGTTTGTGTTTTTTAATATGATTTGCTTCCTATGAGAATCCTGGGAGCACTAACTTTCACCTCTACGTGGGAGAGACAGACTAAAATGCACATGCACAGAAACAGAGACATTTGGTTCAATGTGTTTAGGTGCTTGTATAATCATTGAATCCCCTCAGTCTCACTAAAGTTACACACTATTCTTTTGAAACAATCTGAGCTTAAAAAAAGATGATGAAACTGTGTGTGTGTGAAAGGCTCGCTCACCTGCAACAGAATGAGCGAGAAATCTCATTGAGTACTGATCATTTTCAGGTACTTGAGGGTCCTTCTAGTGTTCTCACTGGACCACACACAGACACACACGGCAATACAGTACACTTAACTACGATATAGTACACAGTTCAATGGAGAGCAAAGAGGTGGTGTGTGAATGTGTGTGTAAGAGAGACACAGTGGAGATAAAGAGAGATATCTAATGAATACCAAGAGCAATGAACCATTTGTTTTCCATTCTCACAAGTTCTTCAATTTAAATATATCCAAGAATATATGTGCAGAACTGTGAAGTGAAACCGTGCTTCTGTTAGTGTCACAGAGTAGGATTAACTACCGGAGAACACACAAAGTAGCCTGCATGTTAAGTGTACATGGTTCATTATGCTTGGGAAGAAAAGGTATTTTTTAGCTCTCCACGCTAGAGTTAAAATGAGTGGGTAATCTATCTTTATAGTGTTCAAATGACAGAACTTTCAAAAGAGCCATGGCCTACATGTAGTAGGCTAATGCAGAGGGAAAAGGCGAGAATGTGTGAAGACAGAGCGATAGAGAGAGAGATAGAGGGAGAGAGAGAGAGAGAGAGGCTGAGATCAGAGCTATGTGGTAAAGAGACATTGGGACGGAGAGGAAGGAAAGACACCGCTATGCTCTGAGAGACAAAGTAAAAGAGAAAATGAAAATGTATTCCCCAGCAGACGCAATTAATCAGGAATGACTTTTCCATCTTGTGCTGCTCTGCTAGTAATGTCTGGCATTAAGTAATGACATCATAACCCTGTCTGCACTGAATTTATACCTCATATGGAGGGAAATCCAGCGGGCTGACCTAAAGGCACGAGCAAACAGGGCTCTAAAATCTGTTGATATTAATGACTGGACTTGAATATTTCATGCTTTGCAGTAAATACTGCATCACACACAACAGCATCTTACATCTATCTGTCATTTCAAATCAGAGAGGACAGCATAAAAAAGGAAATAAAAGAGCATGTGCATATCGTATGAAATAGCATGACAGAGCTTGAAATTATGATCATCATAAAAGTGCTGTTGCAATGCTGGTCCGATTGTGTTTTACAACCCATTAGTAGGCTATTCAAGAATAAATGCCATGTCCCTTTTATTTGTCATGCTCTTATTTTGAACCACCATGTTAAAGTTTTATTTTCTAAATCTTTAAATCGAAAAAACAGATTACTAGATTCATCTTTTTAACTTTTAGCGCTGTGTGCATAAATCCTACATATAATAAAGATCTTGAGTAAACTATTAAAACCCGGAATATATGTCTGATATATAAAGAAATGTAATGTATATCACTGGTTATAACTTAGCATTTGGCTGGTATAAGCACTAAGCAGCCACTTTGCTCCATGATGTTGTTGCTGTTTTCTGTACCTTGTGTTGCAGACGCCTCGCTGTTGTTCTGCTGAGGGTTATTTCATAACACAGGATTATTCAGCCAGCGAGCTCTAAAAATAAGCATGAAATGAACCTCTCAACGGGAGTTTGTAATGAAAGATCAGTAGGTGTGGCTACAAGACATCCATGACAACCAATATCCAGAATTAATTTGACAATTTATTCAGAACATCAGCAGCTGTGGATCATTTTTTACCAATTCCAGTGAAGTAATTACCTCCGCAATGTATTTCCCTTGGTTTCTCTGATGGTTTGTCAGCAGGATTACGGAAAAACTGCTCGCCCAATATTTATTAAACTTCATGGGCCAAGCAGGAATCCATTCTTTTTTCAGTGTTGCATTTGTGCTGCATTGCTGAATGTTCTTGACGTTCTAATATGAAAATGGCACAATCCAAGGAACCTGTGAATACCACATTGGCCTTGGTTGTAGGGGTTCTCAAAGATTCCAAGTTTTTTGTTGTTAGCAGCAATAGATTGTAATGCATTCTGGTAGCAGCATGGGTTCATGAAGCACATTAACAGCTTGCATTACATTGAGGTATTGTCTCTTTTATTCAAATTCCAGGTGCAAAATATCCCTGAGCATTCCTATTTTCAGGACAATAAACCTCTGTTACGTCTACGCTCTGAACAAAGAAAAAGTTAGTGTAGCATTCTTCAGCTGCTCCTCGGTTACTTTGACGTTTACCATCGTCTTTATATACCTCCTATTAAATGTGCAGTCCATAGTACTTGTAAGGACTTATAGTGGCTAACAATGCCACTGCGTAACTATTTTCCACTTGTGTTTCTGCAAAAGAGAAGAATCAATATTAAGTGAAGCTTGTATATTTAACACTTTCAGAAACAACACTACAATATCAGTTAATAATTTTGATGATCTCATTCAGCTAAAAGATATGTATGTGGTTTGTTTAAAAAAAAAAAATCTAAGCTTACAAAAAGCATCACATTCAAATGCATATTAGTAGACGTCACCAAGTTAATAATTTGACCCACTCACAGTGTTATAGTTCACACTGATTGTTTTTAATAATTACATTCAGTAAGACACATAGGCCTATATAAGCACTCAAGCAGCGGGAGTCGTTGGAGCATTTGGTTTTACCGCATCAGCACATTGGTCTCATTGATATGAATGTGGATGCTGCTTTTTTTTTTTGATGTAGTGCCATTGTCGGTGTGAATGTAAAACTGTTCCTAAATGTGGCGTATCCCCGGGCTAGCAACCTTAAATAACTCAGATAAAAGTAATATGGTAATTTCTGAATCCAGGTAGGGAGAAGAACCTTTTGATGAGAGTGCAAGGTCAGCTGGTAGTAGACTCAGTGTTTTGCTCAAAGGCACTTGGGCAACGTGAAGATTTATTTCGCTTGAATAAATATCCTGTTAGCAGTTGAATGATGGATTCATTGCAGTATAGGGCAAGTGTAGCTTCAAACCTGAATATCTGTTAGTTTGGTGCTACTATAAACGAATAAAGAGGCTAATGATTCTGTTAATGTAGCACTTTGCCATTTTATTATTTCTGCTTTGCCTTTCTGTTAGCATGACATTTTCTATGCTGTGGGCTAATGGCTGGCTAGCGGGCTAACATTAAGCGGGCTAATGCGTCTGTTAATGTTACATTAGTGTTATTTCAGTTTTTCTCTCGCTTAGTTTCATGGTTTAAGGGCATGGTGTGTGTGTCACTGTTAGAGCACACCTACGCTCTGTGTGTGTCGGTATGTCGTGTACAGGATGAATGTGTGTGTATGCGCGCTCTACATATGGAGCCAATGAGATACATTTCCATTTCAAAGTGACGAGTCAGCAGCAGCAGAAGCTACTTTCATCCATTAATGTGATTTTAGGGAGAGAGCGAGACAGTGCGACACACACAGAGAAACACATAGAGCCCCAGTAATAATTACTCGGCAGAGGGTTCAGATTGTTTATTAGTGTCTCTGTCTCTGGGTTCTTCTCTCACTGACTGGCTTTCCTTGTGTTCTTAGTCAAATGATGTGTACTCCACTTATCTGCTGAGCAGTCCAGTGTTCAATGCAGCTGTCACTCACATTAACAGGTTCACTGCTCTTCAAAGTGTGTGTGTTTTTGTATCGTTGTTTGTGTAAACAGTTGAAAAGTCTGCAGAAGATGAATCACTTTAGAGATAAACAGTCTGCAATTGTTTGTCTTGGCCTTCAAGGGAAAATGCTAAGGGTTAGGGTCAGATCTGTGTGTGTGTGTGTGTGTGTCTGTGCAAGGGGGGAGTCGTGAGGGGATTGTTTTTGTGCTTGAGTGCCCTTTTGTTTGTAAATGTCCATGCGTAAGCTAAAAGTGTGTACAGTATGACATCATGTGTGTGTACACAGTCTTGCTGAGTGCAACCATGCGAACACTTTACAAGCTGGGTGTCATTTTAATGCAGTGTTGCAACTTGAGAGTGAATTTGTGTAAGTCTTGAAAATGTTGTGTATTAGTGTTTGCCTGTTTACACAAGTTTGCGTGAGTGGGTGTATTTGCTTGTATGAGTGTGTCCATGCGAAGACATTTAAACTGTGTGTTTCAATAGAGTCTGGAAGTCTGTATGTGCAAATGAGCACAGGCATAGCCATGTGTACAAATATAATATAATATATGTGGCTGTCAGTGAGGGGATGTTTATTATTGGAGGTGTGTGTGTGTGTGTGTGTGTGTGTGTGTGTGTGTGTGTGTGTGTGTGTGACATTTGGAAGATATTAATGCATGGTCACATTAACAGCTGGCATTCTTGTGTATAAATATATGTTTATGCATTTTTGACTGAGTGTGTTTGTTCGTTTGTGTGTGTATGTGTGAGCATAAATGAATTAGCCACGGGCTATCGTTGCTCCAGTAGCATCGTTCTTATTCTATCCATTTTTAATGATTGGTAATGGTCGCTAGCAGTGTTGAACCTACATCGTAAGGACACGGCAAACAAACGGTCCCGTGGTGGCAGAGAGAGGGAGGCTGAAAGAGAGATACAGCAGAGAGGGAGATATACAAACTGGGAGGGTGTTAATAGATGTTAGCTTGTTGGAAACCAACATCTTAGAAGCACTGCTGAAATATCCCATGGTACTCTGTTCTACTGCAGTACAGCCCCACAGGGGAGGCAGTGGGAGAGGGAGGAAGGAGGTGAGAAAACGGCCTGCAGGCCTGACTGACTGACTGTCAGTTTGATTTACAGACTAAATGATGGACTGGTTGTTAAGTTGATTGACTGACTTGCAGGCTGATTGGTTGTGTTACAGGCTGGCTACGTGACTGACTAAAGCAATTGCTGATTTGTTGAAGGCTTTTTACAAAGTACCTTTGTGATAGCAGAGGAGGAGAGGGGGGAGAGATGGAGAGATGGAGGGAAGACGAGGATTCTTAAATGTGTTTAAACTCCACAAAAAGGTTTGAATTAGTTTCCAGGGTCCAAAGGCCAAAGGCCAAGTAAACTTACTAAGCACTAGGGCTGTCCCGAATACCATTTTTCGGGTTCCGGATATTCGGTATTAATCAGCAGCGCGCGCTTCAACACGTGTATTTCGGTTTATTCACGGCATTCATTTAGTTATTCTGCAGTATTGTTGTTTTATAGTTATTTATTAATGTAAATAACCCAATTTGTGTTCTTTGAAATTGAATGGGATATTGCATTGTGTTTGTTACTTTCGTTGCAGTTGTATATGTCTCAAGTGTAATTTGGCTTGGCTTCCTATTTTGTATGGACATGCTTTTATTTTGAAAGAGAGTTAGCACTGTTGACAGGAAGTTGTTGTTGCTATGGAAACAACGTGACGGAGAAAAGGAGCGGAGATTAACGGAGAAATGTAATATCTACATATAAAGACGGAGAAAGTCAACGATAAAGTTAATGGTTAAGTGTTAGCACCCCCCGAAGAGGCTCAAGCTCTTACGTAGATATTGGAGATTTCAATAAATTCAATTTGGATTCGGATATTCAGGAACAGCCCTACTAAGCACTTAATGGCTGTTAAAGGTGGGGTAGGTAAGTGAGAAACCGGCTCGAGATACACTTTTTGTTATATTCCATGGAATGCTCTTAACATCCCGATAGCAATGAATATCTTAAGTGCTTTGACAAAAAATCCATAAAAAAATGTCATCTGTGGAAGCCGTAGCGCTGTAAAAAGCACGACCAATCATTTTAGCCGGCCCGGCTAAAATAACTGGATGGCCTACCTGCCTGTCAGCCTTCCATCTGTGCACAAACTTATCTCGTGCCCTCATTGGTCATGTGCGCGTTCGTGTGTGTTGGAGGAGGGGCTCTGTAAGGAAGTGGCAGATTTTTTCCGGCTGTGTATTTTCAAATTCTAGCGCACTCGAGCTGGTTCCTCCAAAATTACCTACCCCACCTTTAAATGGTTTTTAGTTAAATTTGGCTGTTGTTTGTTTCCATTCCAAGACCACAATGCACTTTATTACAAATGCTTCCTTGTGCAGTTTTAGGAAAAAAAAACTGCATTTTATCCCCAGAAATCCAGGGGAATCAAATCAAAATAAATCAAATCCAATTGAATTGTATTAAAGTAAATTAAATAACATGGGGCCATGGAAACATTTGAAGCAGTTCAGCAATTCAAGATCAAAAGGAAGAAGATGTAAGCGGTTACAAACTGATGCTCTGAGGTTTTTCATACCGTGCTGACAACTCAAAGTGTAAACTGAGCAATATCGCCCTGTCATCTGGAGAGGAAAGAGAGATGGATGGAGAGACGGAGAGACATTTTGTGGAGTCGGAAAGGAAGAGGGAGTGACTGAGTGAATGAGTGAGGGAGGGAGGGAGGGAGGGAAGAGGGGGTTCAGATGGAGGATGTGGAAGGAGGAGAGGAAAGAGGAAGAGGGAGGGAAGACCTTAAGCAGTGTGATAAGAAAAATAATAAAGTAAAGGTTTGTAAAAGGCTCCAATACTCCAGCATAGCAATATCAGCTTCACACAATTACACACTTTCTCCCTCTTTTTCTCTCAATCTAACACACAGCTGTATGAAAATGGATGTAGCAGTGTCCTTTACAGGTCATTGAATCTGAGCAATGACAATTCCTTACATCTGTCTGGCAAATGATGGCTAAATCACACAGCTCTTCTGTCTGCCTGCCTCCCGTCTTAAGTCCTGCTCGGAAATGTAAGCATGTGTTCATTGAACTATTAACATGCTACCAATTTTTTTGGACAATGTTCTCAAGTCAAATTGTTGTTCCACTTCTTCTTAATTTTGCCAGTGAAGACAGTACCAGGGCCTTTCAGCACATCTTCAGCACATTCAGACAATAAGCTTCTTCTACGAGGAGTTTCAAGTGCTTCTTGAATGTCAAAAAGGAAGCGATTCTCTCTCTCACCCCTTTTCTTTCCCTCGCTCTCTACTCTTCCCTTATCTAATTTCTGCTCTTTTTCCCTCGCTTCATGTCTTCTGCCCTCTTTTGATCCATAACTCCTATTCTTATTTCTGCAGTTTGTTATGTATCATCCCCCACATTTTTTTTCCCCTTGCCACTCATTTTGTTAAAATGTCTTCCTCTTCTCTTTCCTTTCTCTCTGTTTAATTGCTCTCCTCCTTTTCTGCATATATTCCAATACGCCTGTGCTCCCTTTCTTCATCCATATCTCTCCATCTTTGTGTCCCTTCCTGTCCTTTCTCTCTCTTCAACTTCCTCCACTCCACTCCTTCTCATTCTCCTCCGCCTTCTTCCGGAGTCTCCTTCTCTCTCTCTGCCCTTTCGAGTCCTTTGATTAGGTTGTTGGCATTTTCATTGAGATGTCTATATGACCATTGAAATAACTCTCCTGTCACAGTCTCATCTGCCCTCTATCTACTCTGTCTCTTCATTTTGCACTTCCACTCCTCAACATTTCCTCCCCCTACTCTTCCTCTCAACCTTTTATTTTCTTGCTCCATTTGATCCTTTTCCTGTGCTGCTCTCTTGCCTCTCTGCCAATATTCCTTTCAGATTCTCCTCTCTCTCCTCTCAGTATCTCTGTCTTTCTCCTCCTCCATCCCTTTCACAGTTCTGCACCTCAGCGTTGCTATCTTTACCCCTTCTTTCTTGTTTTTGTCTGCCGTTTCGTTCTTTACGCCTTTCTACTCTCATTTTCCCCTCTCTATTTCCGTGGCTGCTTCCGAAGATCGTTTGTCTAAATGTCAGATGGCCACATCAGCCACTGTTGCTATTATAAACAGCTTTCTGGATGGTACCACAGAGAGAGAGACACAGGGGGGAGAGAGCGAGGTAGGGTGAGTGTGTAGTGGTGGTGGTAGTGGGGGGGCCTGTGCTGACGCTGCAGTTTTCTTGTGTTTCTGGCAGTGAAGAGAAAGAAAAGAAGTCTGAAAATAGAGAGAACATGTTTTCAAATGATATGGAGTGTGGGGTGTTATAGAGCGAGTTGGCCTATAGAAAAGCAAAATGAGATAAGAGGAGTGGAGGGAGAGGGGAGGGAGTGAGGCGAGAAGAAAGACAAGGGAGTAGAAGGAGAGAAATAAAGGGAGAAGGAGAGCCCGCGTGTCTACATGCCTCTAATCTGTTGATGGTTGAGGGGAAGCAGACAATAACCATTATCTCTCTGAGACTTAGCTTTAGCTGCAGCAGTATGGCACTGCAAACTGCTGGAGCCAGAACAGCTTACAGCACAGAAACACTCCCAGGATGCAACGAGACAGACAGGAGCAGGAGGCGCATCAGGACAACGTTTAAAGGAAGACGATAACATATTAACAGTTCATAATAATAATAACAACATTGAGATCCAATATGTGATACGGTCAAAGCCCAGCTCAAAGTTATCGTCTCTTATGAAGAAGAGAAGTTTCTGCTGCCAATGCCTTTGTCTCTTTTCATTCATCAGGGTTATATTTCTTCTATGGTAGCAAAACATGTTACATGAGCTGTCAAACACTGCTATTGTTAAAACTAAAGACTTTTATTGCTGAATTATTCTAAAAAACACTATCCATAAATGGACTTGAAGAAACTTGCTAGCATAGCAACATTAGGGCTAGACCACCTGTAAACAGCCCATAATGCAACAGTCTCAGTAGGACCTGGTGAATGCACTAGTTTTCTTTACATTTAAACTGAATTTCCAGAAAATAAATAATGGTGTGTTCAGGGCAAAATTATTGTAATCCTAAATTACTTTTTATCATTAGCATACTAAGGAAATATTCAATACTGTAATATATCCATCTTGAAATGCTCATACAGAACTGACATTCACGATATAGTTCCTTTGTGGCCCCTAAATATCTGCTTCTGTCAACTAGAGCGTGATTAACATTTATTGGCTAATTTATGACAATCAGAGTATAGATTAACACCTTGAGCTTTTTTAAAGAACAGGGTCCATGTTGAATGTAAACAAAGTTACATGAAGCATGAGACATGAGTTGTTTGTATGTTTACTTGAACATAAGTGAGTTTGTTGCTTCTACCACATGCAAGAATCAGTGCTTATCCAATGGGACCTCTGGTATCAAGGTCTGACTCTTTGTTTGGCCTCCACCAACTTCCACCAACTTCCAATGACTGCCACATGAAAATATAGCATTTACTCTTTCCTCGTAATGCATTTTGCAAAACAAATTATTAAGTGGGATTCCTAAGAGACGATGTTGATCAATTACAATGTGCACATTTACAGAAAAGAGGCAGTCAGAAGTGCTGGTACACAAAATGCGACTTGGTACAAACCCACAAAGGCGCAGACTGGAAATAGACACACTGTGTAGTTCCTGTGTGCCAGTAAAAAACTAGAGTTAAAAATAGCATCTAGATGGAAAAACTAATACTGTTTTTCCGTTGCTCCCGCACATTAGGCTTTTATGTACTTAATGTTGTGCATCAATAGCTGTAGAGCTTACAGTTTCCCCGGTTTCTAATTAATATTTAATTATGAACGCGATGCACCTCCATATGCAGTTAAGATTTCAACGTGAATGACTTCCAATGATTGTTATGTTCGTGCTGTTTTTCAATAAAATGATTGAACACAACTGCTTCTTTAGATATCTGTAGAGCCCTTTTAGATTTAAAAAAATCTTTAATACATTTGGCATTAGTTATATCCTTTCATTCATGATATTATATCCAGGTTGATTCAGGTATAGATTCAGGTTTTACATTTCTTCCACAAAGGAGTGAGAAACATTGATAAAGTTAATCTCCAGGCTCTTGGTTAGCTGGTATTAACTAAAGTTGCTTTTAAAAAGCGCCACCATATCCAGTGTGTTGCTGTGATATAGTCCTTCTGTAAGTGTGACTGCAGGTTGGCTATAGCATGCACGGCACACTGGACATTTAGAGGATGAATAAAACATCCTAAAGAAGGCATTACACTGCACAGGTGTCCTTGACATTTTGTCAAGATGCACTTCAGTCTGCCATGAACAAAAAGGATGATTAAACATATACAGTGAATGTACAAATAAACACGAAAAATCACTTTCTAATCATCTCTTTCAGGCTGTCTTCCTGGCACTAGAAACAGGAGGGAGGCCAGATTTGACACCAATGCTGTTAAAAAGCTGACGTCACTGTACTGACTAAGACACAGAACAGAGAGAGGTGTCACATAGCAAGCCTGCTCCTCTCCTTCCTCTCCTCTCCTCTCCTCTCCTCTCCTCTCCTCTCCTCTCCTCTCCTTCCTCTCCCTCTCCTCTCTTCTCCTTCCTCTCCTCTCCCCTCCTCTCCTCTCCCCTCCTCTCCTCCTCTCTCCTCCTCTCTTCACTCTCCTATCCTTGCATCTCTCTTCACTTTCACATCCTATCATCTCTTCTCCTCTCCTTCCCATCCTTTCTTCCTATCTTTCCTCTCTTTCCTTTCTCCTCAAATGTCCTCTCCTCTCTTCTCCTGTATCCTCCCCCCCTTTTTCAACCCTGTCCTCTCCTGTTCCTTTCCCTCCTCTTTTTCCTCTCCTCCTCTTGCCTCCGCTTCCTCCCTTCCCTCTCCTCCCCTAATTTAGATTTGAGCAGGCATTTTGTTGCATCCAGTAGCCTGCTGGTGTGACGCTGTTTAGGGCCATGAAGAGCTTTCTAAATGATGGCTAAATTTAACTAAATGACTTCCTCCACTCATATCTGATATAATGCTCTCCCATGCTCCTCTCCCCTCTCTGGATCTTTCTCTCACTGCCTCATCCTTTTAAGCTGTTGTCCTTTTTCGTCCTCCTTCCTCTCGCTCCCCTCTCTCTCTGTCCTGAAGTCTGGTTTTCTATTTCTCAATCTCCCTCCTTCCTCGCTCACATTCCACTTTACCTTTGTCATCTCATTTTGTCTCCTGTTGCAACCACTCCCTCCCCATCCTCTCGCTTCCTGTCCTCTAATCGTTTTGTTTTGTCTACTTTCTACTTGTGTCAGACTTTTCTCTGTCTGAATCATTTTCCCTTTCTGAAGTCTTTATAACATAGCTCTAGAGAAATGTCCTTTTAACATTAGATAATCAGCTGGCAGTTGTCCGTCTGTTTGATCGATCCAATTCCTTCCTTCCTTCATTCCTTTGACTGGAGGCTGGGACTAATTAGAGGATAGATCTTTACCTGAGAATTAAGGTCAGAAAATTGGAAAAAGGATAATTGCTTGTAGATCAGTATGTCAATGGTGGCTAAGCCAGCCAACCGGCCTCCTTTATGGTACTCTATCCATTCATTCACTACCAACCTCTCTGCAGTTTAGCCTAATTACCTAATTTATATGTATAAAGTATATCGCTCATTACAATATAATGTTGCCATGCAATTATGACATAATCTAATGTTAAATTGAAGCTGTAATTTACGTTACCTAATCTGCTGTATCCAATTACCATATTTATGAGTTTGTAAATGTATATACTGATAATTTCACAAATGATATATTTAACACCTCACGTTAATATAATGATGAATCAAAACTATAATTGAGTTAAATATATCATTATTTTATAGACCATATGAACCTCAGAAATAAAGTATTAATTCTATTAAAGGTGGGGTAGGTAATTCACTTCAGAAACACTTTTTGTTATATTCCATGGAATGCTCTTTACATCCCGATAGCAATGAATACATTAAATGCTTTGACAGTAAATACATAAAAAAAAAATTCATCTGTAAAAAGCACGACCAATCATTTTAGCCGGACCGGCTAAAGTAACTGGATGGCCTACCTGCCTGTCAGCCTTCAATCTCGTGCACAAACTTATCTCGTGCCCTCATTGGTCATGTGCGCGTTCGTGTGTGTTGGAGGAGGGGCTCTGTAAGGAAGTCTGAAGGAAGGGGCAGATTTTTTTCGGCTGCGTATTTTCAAATTCTAGCGCACTCGAGCTGGTTTCTCCATTCTTACCTACCCTACCTTTAAGCACGTATTCTATATTATAATTGTTTGTAATATGATACAATATACACTTGATATCATGTAATATAAGATGGTGTTACCCATCCTCAGTGGAAACACACATTAGAAACACATGAATCTTTTCAAGTGAGAGCCCACCAGGAGCAGCTGGCTACAACATAACACTGCATCAGCGTCACTTAGCAACTCTCCTTCACCCGTTGTTTCTGAAGCTTATAGCCCGTCATGCTTCCAGTATTTATCAGTCAGTGTTCAGCTTTTGGGTATGCAAGATTATCACATTTTGTTTGTTAATGTTAAAACTCTGAATTAAAGGACAATAAATAAATAATTTCCAACATTTAATCATTTTAAATATGAGGCGGTTTCACAACTCCTGTCCGTCGTTGGAATGTACTAGGCAAACGAAGATGACTTGTTACCAAAAGTAGATAAGCTAGATTAAGCGTTTTTATGAAGAGAGTATTGATACCACTCTTATACCCATACACTACATACATATGAAGCTGAAGATAGGGGATAATTAGCATGTCTTTGCTTAATTTAGCGTAAGGACGGGAAGGACATTAAGGCAGCAAAAACCTGCCTTTGATCACCTCTTAATGTCTCAATTTAACATGGTGTAGTTTGTTTGTGTCAAGCACACATGTTTTAACTACACGTTAGGGTCTTACACAAATACAAAATAAATTCAGATTGAATTGCCTCCATTTTTCTGACACCAAGGACATTTCAAGCACATCTTTGTGCCGGTGAAAAAGTGTTTCTGTATCTGACGTTCAAAGCTAACAGATCTCACTGTCAACTCCTGCTATGCTTTCTCATATTTGAAAAAGACGAGTGAAAGTTATAATTCTATTAAATAAATGGAAACCGCAGAGATACTGCATATCTCACTTGTGTACAACACAGGTTGATTTGTGCATCAATTACATACACTACTAAGCCAAGCTGCCTCAAAAGGGAATCAATCGGCAAACTCCGGCTCAGCAGGCTATTTTCTATTTCCACATTCTGCTCTGTCAACATGACTGATATGTTAATCAGAGTATTATTTACGGTTGAATGTGGAAATCATTGATTAATGCAGCAGCTAGAATGTCACGCAAAATGTGTCATCTGCAGTCTTGTTTTATGGAAACACTGCATAAAAGTTAGGTTAAGCCATATTTGATGGCATTAGAAATCGCTGTTTGTGATGACTGATTAGTCATCTTGCTTACCAATTGAAAATTATACATTTGTAATTTGTTTTTAATTACATGGTACAGTAACATATTGTCTTCATGGTACAACCCTGTAATGTGCTTTAAGAAAAATGTGTCAAATCATTCCTATAATAATTTGCTTTATATATAACATCATAGAGACACCTAAAATGGAATTATTTCTGCAAAGGAAGGAAGATTCAAAAGCAGCTTTGACTTATGTGACTTATTTTCCCACATTCAAAACATTGCATTAGCCTGTTTGAGCTAATTATAATTGCCATGGCTCTCTCTAGTGGATCCAACAAAAGTCTCTTTACAAGATCAGCAAAGAGCAGCTTGGTGGCCTGTAACCTGAAGCTATTTCTGATTTCCTCTTAGCCATAATGACCCTAACCATAAATCACATTAAATGAAAAGAATACACAAAATAAACAGCACCAAAACAACAAAAAAGATCCAATGGCAATATTTCCTTAAAACACAATATGGAGAACAAGTAGAAAACTACCCTGGACCCCTAAACCAGTGGAGACAACAAAGACCGTCTCAAACACTCAGTCCACTTTAAGCCTACCCTGACAATATGATAAAAAACAATGTATTGCTATCGGAGCGATGTTATGGCCTTTTCCTTACAATTATACCTAATTCACTGTTTACAAGCTCTCTTTCTTAAATGTCTCAGGAGACCATCTTATCAAGTTTTTACATCATATTTACATCTTTAGTCTTATACTTAACATAAAAGAACATAACTTGAATAAAATGAAATTAAACTAAGCCTGCCTTAAATCTGTTTTTAAAGGTCCCCTATTATACTGGTTTTCATCAATATATTATAGGTCTCAGTTATATACAAAACATTTCTCTGAAGTGTTTGGCTCGAAACACCAAACAGATCACCCATTGCAGCATCCCACAATCCCCTCTGTTTCAGCCCTGTTTCAAAAGTGCTGATTCTCTGTCTGTTACTTTAGATGAAAATAAGGGGCCACTCCCCACGCTCCTCTGAGAGATATCTGGTTAAAAAGAACACAATGGTGCTCTAGGAGGAGATTCAGGTGATAAGGTGGGGGGGGGGGGGTGGTTACCTTGGTTGGTTATTGGCTAATGGTTGCACAAGCCAAAAAATCTACATTTTTATATAGGGACCTAATCAAGGTTAATAGCAATAGACTATCTTTTTCATTAATGCAACATTGCTGTTTTTGATAAAGAAGATTCCTCACATTTAGCTTTGCTGTCATTTCTTACATCATTCTTAATTTATGATGCTGTATATCAGAGCAGTTATGTTTTAAATATATCCTGCCTGATGAGGTCAGAGTTGAGAGCCATCACCAGGAGACATGACAGGTGTGTGTCCATATGGCATATGTGTCTGCAAGTGCCTCACTGTTAATCCTTTATGAGCATACATCAATATGAATATGGTATATGAAAACATACCAGAAGTGACATGAGTCAGATAGTCTGCTTACTGCAAGGCTCGCAGAAAAAAAACCGTTGACTCTGGTCTTGTCATCCACAGCTTATTTCTTTCTTCCACTCCTCCGAGATATTACAACATGACAGGAGTCAAAGACCTCTGGCCGGCTGCACTATTACTCAGAGTGCAACTGTCAATGTTCATATCCAGTATTTTCTCTTCCTCTCATTCCTTTCTCTTTAATCTTCTGAGCAGCAATGATCTAATTGAGATTGACCTCTGTTACCACCACCTTCGCCTGTTGCTTCTCCATGAAGATTAGTGTGCAGTATATCCAAACACCATTGACATGAGCTCACACGCACTGCTAGATATGATAACTCTCGGGGCCTAGCTGTGAGCTGTAAAATCACTGCATCCATATCACCAACGTCATAATCAAGAAATGACCACCAGTGCGTGATTAAAAACAATTACACACCCACTAGGTTCATATAGTGTTTGTACCGAGGCTGACTTTGATCTTGTCTTATCTGCTTAGCATTTTGGGCAGAGAGAGCTGGTGAGTTTTCCAACATATCAATCTCCTTTGTTAATTTTTCTCACTGATGGCAGCAGAGATATTTGGCTTCCTGTTTTGGTTTTGTTGCAGGCTGTAACAATAAGCGTCCTCCTTTGTAATTGATTTGTCTGGGGAGAATAGAAGAATGATTGTGCATGCACAGTCCTTTTTACAAATAAGTGCTAACCAGTCAAATGTATTGTGGCTCGCTAAGGTAATGTATTACCTAATTAATGATTTACCTAAACATTTTCAAATGCAGTCTATCTTTGTGCGTACTGGCAGTGTTTTGCTCTAATGACTCACAGCCACTGCAGAGAAATACAGAACAAGAAGGATATAAACAATGTTTTACACTTATTTATTTTTCTGTGTGTGATTGAAATTCTGCATAACTTATCTCACAGCTGTCAATCCTGGATTTGTTATACCCAGTGAACACCAGCGAATCAGCACTATGGCTGGACCAAAAGGATAGCTTCACCCTTCTACATCCTGGGCCTAACATATTGCTTATCTTTATGATTGCACATGATGTCAACCAAACTCTTCTGAATGAAAGTTTGGATAAGATCAGATGTTCTTGGTTTGCAAAGAAGCAAAACAGCAGAGGAGATGTAGCTGGCAGTGGCCCTGTGTGTTCTGTATCGAGGAGCAGTGCATCTCCTGTCAGAGGGCAGGATCTTAAAGCAGATCCTGAGGTTGTGAGTTGAGTCGATCTTAATTTCTTCCTTCACCATCCTCCGCTCATAGAGCTGCTGGAGGATTGAGCACTGCTCCTCCTTTGGCTTCCAGGGTGATCCCCCTCCACAGTTACTCTCTGAAAGCTTGCCGTATAGGACCAGCAAGGAAAAGGTGAGGAGGGTCTCTATATGGAAGATGTAAAAGTTGCAGAGGATGAAAGGGGCTACATCCAGGAGCCTCAGCCTCTAATGAAGTACAGTAAGTTCCAATGCCAGCCTCTTTTGTAGATCTTTTTTTATTTTGTTGTTGAAGAAAAATACATAGTGGAAAATACATTTCGCCAGGAGCCTATCCTAAAGTATAGTTCTGATAAAGGAAAAGTTGTGACTTCCATCTCAACTCACATTTTCCTCAAAGTTTAAACATGCTCTGTGGTTATATAGCTCCTCCAATGACCTCGCTCTTACAGCTACATATTTTCCACCCAGGATGCTATATGTGGCTGTGGTGTGATAGTGATGCTGCTGACATGTTCTGTCATGGTTATCTTGCCAGCCTACATTTCCCGGGGCCCACGCATGACAGCTCCATTAATGGTTTCACAAATGTACAGCACCATATCTTCAGGATTAAGGGTACATCTCATAGGGTTTGTAATTGATGGCAATATCAAAGAAACGCAAGATACTTTGGATGTTAAACAGTGGGCATTCAATAGGGAGATACGATCTGTCTTGTGTTGTCCCCAAGTGACAAGGTCATATATTTCTTTCTTGTCTTGTTTTCTCTTTTCTTCTCTTGTCTTGTCTTCTCTTCTCTTGTCTTGTCTTCTCTTCTCTTGTCTTGTCTTCTCTTCTCTTCTTGTCTCTTCTCTTCTCGCAGCCAACATGTCACCCTTTTCAGTGATTTACTGACTCCTCACACATTTGCTCAGTGACATTAATTTTGAAAAGTGACAAGCAACAAATCAAACTTTTTATCTGGGGTATCAAAGAAAATCTCATCGAATGTGTGCAGACTTGATTAATATGTATATTAACATATGATGGCCTCAAAGCATCTCCTTGAAAAACCAAATAGAGCTTTGAATAGTAAAACTTCAACATTGCCTCTCTTCTGTGTTTGTAAATGAAATGTAACTGTGGAAGCACACGGGATGATATTTTAGACCCGGGAGGCTGCTCCTTTGAATGATGATGATATTTCAAATTCAGACTTTTTACTGCTAATAATATGGAATAAGGTGTTCATCATTCTAACAACTGCATCATTGATTCTTAATCTGGTGGATCAAGGCACTGATTCCAATTCAAAACAGGAAATTGGATTAAATTCACCCCAATACCTTTTTTTAAAGACGTTATCCTCTCAGGGAAGGTGACTGTGACAGAGGCCAGGCTGTATTTCTGCAATATGGCCACTGCAGCACCATGATAAAAACTCTCTTAAATGTGAAATGATACTTACACAGTTGGCAAGTGTATCATGTTGCTAGCCTACTTCTAGTGAGTCCTCACATCATAAAATTAGTGATCTGATTTCATGTTTTCTCCTCTCCTCCACTCATTCTCCTCTCCTTGCTTTCCTTTCCTCCTGCTTTCCTCTATAGCCAGTGCTAACTAATGTACCATCATATAGCTTGTTGAGGCAGAACTTGGGCAGGTGAGAAGACTATTACAGTTATGACTTATATTAACATACAATGCTCTATAGAATGTGCATTATTTGTTGCCATAATCCCTTAGATGAGGATGCTTCTATGTGCCCTGGGCTCTGACCTGAAAACTGTAGCATTTGACAGGTACAGTATGTGTAGTGTGCCTCATCTCATGACTGTACCAGTGACGGGTGTAACCTCAGTTTTAATGCCATACTCCATAATTCAGCCAGTCATCTAAATTATATACAGATTGTTGCAAGATTTGGACTTCTGCTGAACACTGAAATCCTTTTTGGAGCTGTCATAATGCATCGTTACTCAAAATAGAGATAAGTCACTGTTGGCAAACAATATGATTAAACAAACCTTTTACATCTCCATCTTACATAACCACCGCATCTAGCTGCCATGTTTAGCTTTGTAAAAAGAACTCTGTCAACCATTTTTGGAATGGAAATCTCTGTAATTCGTTAAATCAGTGAATAATACAAGCTGCAGCATTGTAGTGACAACATAATAACACGTTGCTACAGTTCTGTGGTAGTTCTATTCTTCTGGTGAAGCATGGCCTTTGAGCCAGAGACATTTGAGATAAATGTTTAAAGACAAACCTCTCTTAGGTTGAACACACAGTTTAGCAATAGAACCAGACATGCGTGCATTGGTGAGGACTAAACTTCACCCTGAATGACAAAATATCTCAAGAGGGGGTGTTTGCTCCAACAGGTCTGTAATCATTCAGCTCGATGCTGCAGGGACTATGCAGAATTAAGTATATTACTGTTCTTTTTTACTGACTGTTTTTAATCATAAAAAGTGGTAACTTTTAAGACATTACATTCAGCCATCTCTCAATCCACAAGAGTGAAAGACAGATTTTTCCCTTTTTTAGTTAACGAAGCTTTCCTCAAGCCTGCTGGTACACACATCCAATATTTGTTATTTATCTGGCGTTAGATTTTCAAACTGGGAAAATGCAAAGCCTTTGTTGACTGTGTCTAGAAAAGAGGAAAACACATTCAGAAATAACTTTTCATTACATGCTTGGTTAGGTTTGCATGAAGAAATACACAGGAGCCATCTGGCATGAAGATCCTGTATGTGTTAAGGCATTGTACAAATGCGGAGCTGGCCCTTTATAGATTTGCAACTTCAATCACAAATCATTAGCACTTTGCCAGCGGCTCAGGGGTACATGAGTGGCAAGTTAAACGAATCCATCCGGGGCTTTTATGAGCAGTACATTAGGCAGGCCAGAGAATATTCTCAGACAACACGCTCCGTCTCCTCTCTGACCACCAGCTCTCTCCCCGTGGTGGAAAGTGAGGGATCCGAGAGGAGACTGAACAGATATAAAAACGAATTTGTTCCTGTGCCCAATGCGATTTGTAATTCCAGGAAGTAATACATGTGGGTACTGACCACTTGCAGTGCGTCGCCTCTGTACTACTTACATGCAAACGCTTTTAAAGATGTACATTAGTATTTGAGTGATGTCCTAAATTAAGCAACTATGTCATACTTTATTTGGGGGTTTTGGGGGGGCTTTTTCTGATCATTTTAATTGTAATATTATACAAGTGTTTATTCTTAAAAATCTAAAACTATTTTCCCTGTACTTTGGTTTGTTTGTACAACCACATGATGAGCCTGTAAACAATTGTTAACTACTAAACAACAAACATTGAAAGAGCAGGACTCAGTGAGGAGCAACAATACTACTAAATACAATTTCAGAATGTGTGTGTGTGTGTGGGTGTGTGTGTGGGTGTGTGGTGGGGTGTATGGTGGGTGGGGGCTTGTAAAAGAGAAAGAGAAGGAGAAACAAATCTAGCTGTCTTTCACTGTTGGCTTGGTCAGAATCAAAACACCCTACAAATCAATGACCGAAAAACAAAAAAATAAAAAACATACGAGAAATAGAGCAAGACATGAACAGCCAAGCAGAGGGAGAAAAGAGGGAGCACAAGAGACAGACAGAGAGTTTATTAGTCGCTGTCAAAAATATAACTTACCGCAGGAACTCCTAAGAAACTTGGAGGAATAAAAAAAATGTAAAAATAGAAAACCCAACCCCGGCTTTCATTCATTGAGGACATTTCCTATTCCAACCCAGCAGTCCATCAGGGAGCATCTGAATAGATATTACTGGAAATATGATACTGACATGAGCGAGTAATTCTTAAACAATTCTATTAACATACGGTATGGGAGGAAATCCTATCATCTCTAGCAGGACCGCTAAATCTGCATGTGCCAAGATAAAACCTGAGACCAATCCTTTTTTTTTTTTTAACATTGTTCTACTATTATCTTGCTTTGTGTGTCTGCCCTGCATACGTGTGTGTTTGTCCACCTGTGTGACTACATTGTGCAGGGAACTGCTATGTTGCATCTCCAGAATTGCCGTCATTTCCCCTCATGTGTTTTTTCATCATGGGGGGAAATAGTGGGCATTTAGCCATGCCTGCACTGTGTGTCTCAACCTATTAACTAGCAGCTTAGATATAACACAGCGCACCTCAATTACTAGGCACCACAACCCATTGCCTGACAACATAACATATTAGACAGCTTAGCTCACTTATACGTGTCTGAATTTATTACCAGTCTCTTACGATATAGAGGATCATTTGGTATCTGCTTGGCTTGTTAGGTGTTTATTTGCTTCGAGAGGTAGCATTTAGCTAATGAAGAAAGAGAGAGTCTGAACTAGGAGACAAGCGAGGGATTCATTCTGTCTTTATCCAGCTCAGTGTCTAATGATGGGAGGATATCGACACAATCTGTAGGTGTGACTCACTACAAGTGTCACTATTTTACTTTTGTTTATTTGCATTCAGTCAAGTAGTATTATATATCTCTAGACATTTTTAGAAGATACTAAGGTTAAGACTATCTAACTTTGATCTGGGATTAGACTCCTTATTTAATTTGAGGTTTGACTAGTCAAGAGTGCTTCAGTTTAACCCTTTTTAGATCATGGGATACCCTCATAAAGATACATTCAGTTCCCAGTATGTTAAGGCCCTGACACACCTACCCGATTTTGGGAGTCAGAGGCCGTCAGAGGCAGTCGGGCATTCGCGGCGCCCTACTCAGGTTGGTGTGTCCCGCACCGTCGTCCCTTTACGGCACATTTTCACACCTCCCGCGGCCTCCCGCGGCCAATTCAACATGTTGAATCGGTAGACAGTTGGCCAAAGAAAGTCGGCCAAAGAAATCCCTCTGATTGGCTGTTCAGCTTAGCGAATCAGTGCATCAGAAGCGAAGTGGAAGTGAGGGACCCAAACAACTATTAAGAAGGCAAATCTGAGATTTCATTTAACTCCAGCTCTCGACACAGGTTCGGGAAAGCCCCATGAGCTTCTCGTTGTAGAGTGAAAATGGAACGCACACGCGATTTGTTGTTTGTTTATATCACGCAGTCTGTTCTTCTTCTCTCGGTGTATAAAACTCAGTCTGTCTTCCGGTTGTTGCCTCTTTTGAATGACGAATACACACTACCGCTGCCTGCTGGTAAGGACAGTTATTGCCACTCGTCGACTGAAGTCTTTGCGGTGTGTTCGTAGGCGGGCGGCGGCGTAGCCGACGCAGGCGACGTAGCGGACGTAAAAGTCGGGACGCCTTCGGTACGCATTCTTTGGTCTCAGGTAGGTGTGTAGCGGCCTTAAGCGCACTTAAGATAGCTACAGTAGTGGTGTCAGGATCACGTTTTTTTAAAGAGAAAACATGTCACTCTGATGGAATGTTACAACAAAAAATGTACAATTGTACTGTGGTGTTTAAGAGTGGTGGTCATTGCTCAAAAAAGATATTTGGCTGAGTGCATCCACCGGCTGCAGGCAGACACTTTTGGCCTGACATCAAGTATACTTATTAAGGTTAATTGGTGACAGCTGGTATGACCTGCCACAGCAACATTTGTCTTCTTAACTGTTCAAAACGCCAGCCAGCACCAGCCATTGGAAGAAAGAGATAGTCTGAGTTTTGTACATTTGCAGATTTTCACATTCACACATTCTAATTGTCACTCCCTTATGCAGTGATAATCTGTACTGTCGGCTTAGAGGAGAGCAGAGCTGCAACACTGCTGTGTTTTATCGCGGCCTGAGAGAGTACAGTAGAGAATAACTGATTTGATCACATTTATTTTCTTGAGCAGATTCGGGCATATGAAATAAAGTCTGATCCTTAGGATCGGCTTGAGACTACACCGAGGTAAAACTACAGTCCTGCAATAAATCCTAACTTTATGAAGGTTATAATGTTGAGTTTTCTTGAAACAGTTATAGAGAGGATTTGATGCACTTTATGGTCATTTAGAGGCAGTTATTCATAGTGCTGCAATATTGTATCATGACAGCGAGTTTAGACCTTTCAGCGTAATGCAATTAAACTCCAAACAGCAACACAAGACACAATGAAAGCCACCAAAATGTATAGACAGTAATAATGTTTGATCTTTACAAAACTGAAGCACAAACCTTTATTAAAGTAACTTACTGGTGTTGTATAAGGCTGTATTGAGGTAAACCTAATGACAACAAACTGATTGTATTAAATAATAATGTATACCGAATTGATACAATAGGCTTAATTAATAAAGACATTACGGCTGCTTTTTATATAATAAATTATATAACAATGACACATCTTTAATGCAACCACTTATACAACAAGTGTTTCTATGCAATATAAGTAAGTATGCGATAAGTAAGATTACACCCCCCCACACACACACACACACACACACACACACACACACACACACACACACACACACACACACACACACACACACACACACACACACACACACACACACCAGGCAGTGGTCCGGTTTAGCTTCAGTGTTGCCTTAAGCAAATGAGAAATAGAGAAAATGAGGTTGGGGGAAGTCAAAGGCAATGACGAGGAGGGTTAGGCAAAGAGAAAAGCTCAGAGGGAGAGATGGAGAGGAAGAGTGAGTGTGAAGAGCAAACGGAGAGGGTTGAATAAAGCTTCCGGGCCCCAGAAGGCCGAGCTCTCAGACATTTTAATCAATAACCGCAGCTCTATCAAAGGACGGCTGATAGGCCAGAGACAGAGGGATTGTTCTGCACTCACTGCCTCACCCCTAAGGAGTGACTCAACACTCTGGGACAGGGTGAGGAGGAATTTGGCGGCAGAGACAGATGGATGATGAGAATGACAAGGAATAGGGGAAGGACAGATAGCACGGCAGAGGGAGGCAGAACAGAGCCGACAATAGAGACACAATTATAGAGACACAGGAAATATTTCTGATAGATATTCCGTGTGTGTGTGTGTGTGTGTGTGTGTGTGTGTGTGTGTGTGTGAAGCTGTTATCTGAAAGTGGATCACTGATAAAGAGATGAGGGGGGGTGGAGTAAAGTATGTGTGCAAAGGCCTGGTGTGTTCTTAAGGCCCGGACACACCAAGACCCTTTCTCATTTCACTAATTTCCCCTCCTCGACTCCTCGAATCCTCGGTCCTCCGGTAGTGACCTGGAAATGGATTTCAGTGTGCCATGTTGAAGGACATCTAATTTCTCTAAATGCACTTCGAGGACCGAGGATCGAGCATCGAGGAGGCTCTCTGGAGGAGCTATAATCGAGGATACACTGATGGGTCCTCCGCGCCAGTCCGCGGATCCTCCGCGGATGCATTTCCGGCAACAGTGATGTTTAAAAGAGTGACGCACGGCCGGACTTATCTCAGCCAATGACAGCTCTGCATGCATCCCCTGGATATTATTTTATTAACTGCTTTCATCGCAACGTGATGTTTACAGTGAGAACAGCTGTGAGGTCCGTGCAGAAAGCAGAGCAGTGTGTATAATATATATCACTCAGTATAACAGGCCTACATTACTTTCTTTATTTGTATGCTTTAGTTTAGTAGATATCTACAAACAAGGAGTCGATATTTTTCTAAAACCATTTAGTGCTTCACATAATAAAATACACAACGGCTGTATCCTGATATTATATGCTTTAGGAGCTGTAGGTGCGTGTTGTACAGTGTGTAGGTGTGTGTGTTGTACAGTGTAGGTGCGTGTGGTACAGTGTGTGTATGTGTGTGCGTAGATGCGGCGGACAGACAGGTCTCAGTTGGTTTGGTGTCCTATGCTTACTTTTAATACTTGTAAATAAAACTTTTGGCCCGTAATTTATTATTTATTTTCCTCATTGTAGCGACCAGAGAGGGGGGATATATCAAGTCTCTGATAGTGTTACGTTATTATGAGAGTGCTCTCATACTTGTTTGAATCTGAAATTGTATATATTTATATAAATATATATATAAATATATGTGTGTGTGTGTATATGTCCGCATCTGTAGCCTGTTATTGTCTCATTATACCGCACTGTGAATTAATTAAAAGTAAATATATAAGTCATCATGAACACAGTTCTGTCCATCAGACAGAGTGCTGTGCCTCCTGTCATCATTAAGGGACGTCTCTTTAAAATGACCGCTCAGAGGAGAGGAATTCTCATTTCTCTAACCGCCTGCTGCTTCCCCTCCTCTCTCCTCGGTTCCCCTCCTCGACTCCTCCGCTCACATCTCCTGTGGGCGGGGGACTAAGACACGAGGATAGGAGTCGAGGAGGGGAATTAGAGAAATTAGAAAGGGCCGAAGCTGATTTCGGCCGTCGATAGATGTCTGGCCGTCGATGAGCGTCCTGTCGCCCTACTCAGATTGGTGTGTCCCGCACATGGATGTATAATAAGAACTGGATACAGCGTGGGAGGCGGGCCTCGTTCATTCCTATGAGAGTTGCTCATTGGTGCATGAAGACAAAATGGCCCAACTTTTGAGAGAGCGAAACGTCACGAAAGTATTCATATAATCATATAATCCGTTCCATCCATGGGTAAAGGTAAAACTCATGTAGTACTGAACACGTCACATGAACGTGCCGGGCGGCGCGGTCCCGTGGGTTAGCTGCGCATTCATAATGCAGAGGAAAATAACTCTCAGAATAACGTTATTAGCACATTTTGCAACTTGAGGACCGAATGTTTTTAATAAGGTCTATACAAATGTTCATACTGGGTAGTTTATTTAGTTTAAAAAAAAAATATCCAACGATTTACAGACGTCTCTTTCCCATTGTTAGTCAATGGGAAAAGTATTTCCGGGCCCAGCGACTGATACGGAAGTGTAGTACCGCCGTTTGGCCACAACGAATATTTTCCTCAGAGTCCGGCGCACTTCCTGGGGGCTTGGTCCCGCACCGTCGTGTCTTTTCGGCCGTGCCGACACCTTCCGCCTAGGGTGACCAGATGTCCCGCTTTGCGCGGGACTGCACAGCATTTTCACGACTTTTGGTGCGTCCCGCAAATTGAGACGATGTCCCGCATATTTCATTTTGATTGGCTAAAACGCTTTTCTAAAATCAGATTTATCCAATGGCTGTTGAGAAAGCAGGGAAGGCTATCATCATGGGGCTGTGTTTGCTGTCAATCACACTGTAACACACGGCGGGTGCTGGTAAAGTGTTAACCAATGAGAGTAAGTCACTCACACACACCCCCCCCGCGGCCCCAACAAAAACAACGAAAGTCAATAACGCAGGCGACGCAGCAGGTTATGGAAAATGGAGGATACTGAAACTACAGCTAAGAAGAAAAGAAGATGCACATACAACAAAGACTGGGAAGACACTTAGGCGTGGGTGAAGCCAGTGCAGGGCGACTCTCAGAGTTTTTTGCAATCTTTGCAAGAGTAATTTTTCAATTTCACATGGCGGTGAATACGACGTCAAAAGACACCGAGAATGCGATTCTCACAAGAAACGTGTCGCTCAAAAAGAGACATCCCACTCTATGGAGAAATTCCTACTCAAACCAAAAAATGATCGCCACTCAGACAAGGTAACAGCAGCAGAAATAACCAGTGTTTACCATACAGTGCAACACTCCCAATCATACCGGTCAAATGACTGTGGTAACAAACTAGCGTCGACCATTTTTCCAGACTCTGAGATAGCAAAGAAAATGTCATGTGGTAGTACAAAAGCAGCGTCCATAATAACAGATGTGCTTGCCCCTGCCTCTGTGGAGAGTTGTTTGACAGAGTTAAAGACACCAGTGGTTCTAGGTGAAAAAATAGCCCACACACTGTGGGGGGGCCCACCTGCTCTGTTGCTGTGATGGACAAAACTGAAAGCTATTTTATTTTATGTATTATTATGTTTTTGTTTCCTCCTGGCCAGTTTTGATTTGTAATTATGGTTTTATTTTATCTATTAATTTATGTTGTGCCTACTTTTACAGGTAATACACTAGTTGAATTAGGAAGATGCATTTCTAAACACTTGAAGTGAATAATGCCTGCTGCCTTGGTTAGCCGTTTACTTTTCTTTATTAAGATACTAAATTCTTACTGCATTTTGACTTCACTTTCTGCTCTGTTGTTATATATTTGTTAAGTTTTTATCTGCATTATTTATTGGATGCTGTTGAATAAACCAAATGAAACTAAGAACTAGAAATTAAAACAAATTCCGGGGGGGGGGGGGGGGGCTGTTGAGAGGGTCCCACATTGTCCCACACAAACATACTCCTTGTCCCACATTTGGTTTGTTGGGACCTGGTCACCCTACTTCCGCCGCCGATTCGACATGTTGGCCGCGGAGCCTGCGGAGCCTGCGGGCAAAATAAATCACTCTGATTGGCTGTTCAGCTTAGCGAAACACTATTTGCCTGAATTGGAGTGGAGCAGTACAGTACTTAAGTAAATGTACTTTGTTACTGTCCACAATCTGCCTAGAAGTATTTTAATGTTGTAGCTGCTCAAGATGGTCATTTTAATTATTTTTTAAAAATATACTGTTATTAGGCTATTTAAACCAATAATAATGCTACGGCTGCAACTGACAGTTATGTAGGCACATTTTTATTTTTTCTTAACGCTGTGTGATTAAAATAATAAACACAAATAGCAGGATAGGCACACATATTTGCTATATCTTGCCCCACTGAAAAGGCACTGCACCAATACTGTTAAAGTATTGGCATAGTTCATCCCTGTGCTGCTTGGCTCGAGCTGTAGCATGTAGCTATTTGTTGTTTGTATATATCACGCAGTCTGTCTTCTGGTTGCCTCTTTTGAATGACAAATACACACTACCGCCGCCTGCTGGTAAGGAGAGTTATTGCCACTTACGCATGCGTAGTTCTACGTACTACTTGGCTGTCGGCTGAAGCAAGCCCCCAGGAAGTGCGCCGGACTCTGAGGAAAATATTCGTTGTTTCCAAACGGCAGTACTACACTTCCGTATCAGTCGCTGGGCCCGGAAATACTTTTTCCCATTGACTAACATTGGGAAAGAGACGTCTGTAAATCGTTGGATAATTTTTTTTAAACTAAATAAACTAACCAGTATGAAAATTGTATAGCCCTTATTAAAAACATTCGGCCCTCAAGTTGTAAAATGTGCTAATAACGTTATTCTGAGAGTTATTTTCCTCGGCATTATGAACGCGGATCTAACTAACCCACGGGACCACGCCGCCCGGCACGTTCATGTGACGTGTTCAGTACTACATGAGTTTCACCTTTACCCATGGATGCACAATAAGAACGGATTATATGATTATATGAATACTTTCGTGACGTTTCGCTCTCTCAAAAGTTGGGCCATTTTGTCTTCATGTGCCAATGAGCAACTCTCATAGGAATGAACGAGGCCCCGCTTCCCACGCTGTATCCAGTTCTTATTATACCTCCATGGGCTGAAGTCTTTGCGGTGTGTGGTTCCAGTGCGACTGTTTGGCCAAGACGCAGGAGACGTGAGGCGACACAACAGTCGTGTTCCGTCGGGACGTGTTCTTTGGTGTCAGTTTGGTGTGTAGGGGTCTTTACATGCACTAATGCTAATAAAACTCAAAATAAATTATTCAACATTACATTTAACCAACCTCATTCGATAAGTTGTTCAGGTTATAAAGCTTGTTTTGAAAAATAATGTGGAAATGAGTAGGGGGATAAAAAGGTATGAAGTGTATACCTTAACTTTGGTTTTTATCCATTAATCTAAATATTTGCGCCGTTATTGTTTTCCCCTTAGTGTTCTCCTACTGTTCAGCCAATAACATTTCTGCAATGTATATAAAAGAGCTGCCAACACTTATATGTTACCCCTCATTTGTTATATTTAAATATGTGTGACTAACCGTGGGGATGCATATTATATATTTGTGTTTGGTTTTAGTGAGCACAGCTAAGTAAATTATGAGGATTCTTTGTTTCAATCCAACATTTGTGGCTGAACCAGGTTCTTAAGCTTTATAAAAATGCATGCACATAAATCAGTACAGCCAATATATTACATATTTTAGCCTGTGCGATTTAGGTTGGGCAATACAGAATAACATAATTTAATATGCTGGATTATATTTTACAGAGCAATATCAGTTTACTGTATACATTTATACAACCACAAATAAGTCTGTAAGAACAGGGAGGTATAGTTAAAAAAAATGAACCATACTGTATAACAACATTATCACCTTTTCTAAAGTCTATTTGAGATGTCCATATATTGTTATGTACAACATTTTCTCGATATATAGTTAGCTGCTTGTTTGCATCCGGAAAAATCTGATTAATCGAATAAATGTATACCTTAAAAAAATCTAAGATGTCCCCTAGTGCCAACATCTTCCCTCAGAGACATTTCTTAGACTAGAATGTACTTGAACAGTTATAGCGACTTTTAACCCATTTAATGGAAACATGGACATGTGAATGTTGTTTTAAGACTCTTATCATTTTCAAAATTGCCTGCAATGGTCTAATGCATGAAGAGACACAACTACCTGGTTACTGCATTATAGAAAGATCGTTGACACACTTTCATCTTCCCTTCTCCTTTCATGGTAGCGTTATCTCCTTATCCCCATGTGACTGTTTTTGTTTTGTGAAACTCCCTGATGATGCTAGGAGCTGGAGGCAGACATCCAGCAGGGACAGGACTAACATCATTGATGCTATGAAGAAGTGACTCATGACCTTTACCACCTTACCTCTCCTCCTCCTCCTCCTCTCATGTTTGTTATCCGTCAGTTTACCAAAATAGTGACTTAAAGAGAAATGAAGCAACCCTGAGAGAAAATAATTCAGATAAAGCCGGAGTCGAGCCACGGTTTGGTTCCTGGAGGGAGACATGCAGCTCTGTAACTCTCCAAGGATTCGGAGTGTGACGTGTTTTCAAGAACCATGTGCTAAGCATTGTAACGCTCCAAGCACTTACAATGCTTTCTGTTTAAACTCTGCAACCCACTGTGCCTGTTTCTCAGAATCAGTGTGTGTGAGACTGAAACCCCCAGTAGTTAAAACGCACACAGCTCATCTGGATATGTGTGTGTACGTTTGAATGAGAAGTGATTAATTACTCAGTTTTGCACCCCACAGTTACAGTGCCAGCGAACACTGCTGTGTGCATGTACACATGATTGTGCATTTACGGTGTCATGTGAGGTGCAGGGGTGGGTACATTTGTGACTTGTCCAAGTTCTTTTATCAATCTACACTGAAAAATCCCAGTTCAACTCACATTACTAATAATTAATGGATAAGAATCTCATTTATCTGCAGTGTCATGTCTTCCTTTTCATTATCAGAGCTGTAATGTGCAATTAAAACATACGAAACCCTGCGTGCCAGCCATAAATTCAAAAAGATGCTCTAAAAGGTCTCGGTAAAGTGGCATTTGAATTTGGAATGATTGTGATTGCAATTAAACACTCCTCATTTGAATTGTGTAACCCTTTTCACATGAACCAAATCAGGCAGTAATTGTAAATGCTAAACCTGAAGTTTCACACTTTGTTAGAATAAAAACTAACTCTTCTTGACAAATATTTGACCAAAAATGCTTTTTTAGTTATATTTTTGACATGATAGATTTCCTAATAAAAAATCTGACTCGAAAAAAACGGTCTGCCTCCTTCCTGTCATCTCCTATCAGAGATACATGCCTCTCAGCAGAGTGCATCCCTTTACTACAGCATGCAATTGTGAAGGTGTTTGTTCCACATGTCAGAATCTCACTAAAAGCTAATTATTTCCTCTATGCGCCATTACCAGCAGGTTTCACATCAAGAGTTGCACACATTCATCAGTGTGTCTAAATCTAAGCCTCTTCCTAAGACTGTTCTGCAAGAGACTTTTGAATTGAAGGTCTTTGGATTATTTAGAGTAACCAGGACACTGTTGAGTTTATCGTTTTTTTTTTTCATAATTTTCAGCACAGCAAATTAAATTCCGTTCACGTCTCTAGTATTGTCGTAGTCAAAGCAATATAACTATTTCCGTGGCTAGATATCACACAGTGAGACATGAGAAATATATATTTTTCTATAATATTGGCTGAACTTATCCGTTCACTTCTGGCCTTTCCTTTCCAAATGTGTCTTCTTTACATTTTTCAAATAGCAGTACATCTATTCACTTTAATATGTTTAAAACGGTATAATGTCCCTGTTTTGCTGGATCCCTGGTTGTTATCCATTCTGATGACAGCAAAATCATGATACAAATTGAAGAGAGAATAGTGTAATACATTATAAAGAATATCCTTTATCACAGATAATATTGCGTATGGGTACTGGGAGACTATTTTATGTTTGGCTTGCTCTTTTAAAACCTGCAATTCGTTATCCCTACATATGGGTTTTCACCTTTTGAAATGGCTTCTATAGTAGAGTATAGCTGGGCAATGTGGTGGGAGTTGATAGATAGAGAGAGGGAAAACACACTAGTGGCAGAGGAGAGACGGGGGGGGGGGGAAGAGGGTCAAAAAACAGAAAGGCGGTGGAAAGTAGAAATGTATAAAAGAGAGCCACAGAAAGAGAGGGGGAATGGGGAAGAGCAGAGAAGGCAGATAAAAACAGAAACTTATAGATGCACAAACTGACAGCCTCTTGACATGAAAGAAGAGGAGAGAATAAAAGAGAATATTAAAAGAACTGTAAGCATGCACTTATATCTACACACACTCACACACACTCAAACACACTCAAACACACACACACACACACACACACACACACACACACACACACACACACACACACACACTGCAGTCAGTGTGTGTGTGAGTTGTGCCTGCTCTGTGTGAGACTGTGTGCTTGTGTTTATTAGATGTGATTCTCAAGCTGGAATAAAAAGGGTAAAGCGTGAGAAAAATGCGCAAGAGCCTCCAAGATCAAGGGGTAAAATCTGGCACAGTGTCATGTGTGTTTTAAGACAGCGATAGAGAGAGAGGGGGGGGGAGACACAGAGGAAAGAAGAGAGAAACGATGGACAGATTGCAGGATAGAGTGAGACAGGGGGGACAATAATAGGGAAAAGGAGAAAATTGGAGAGGGGATAAGGTAAGGTGAAGAGAGACTTTTCTTGTTGTTCTCTTGATTTTTTCCAACACTCATTTAGCGTGAAGCCTTGATAACATCTACTGAGGCACACACTCAACACACACTGCAGAGTATCTGCATGTATTGCTGTAATGTGTCACAGCAGGCTCAGCTTTACCGCTCACTAACAAATAGCCCACGGCAAAACACACAAAAGCACAAGGTTTCAATTCACATACATATGAATGCATATCTATTCACGAGGAGAGATGGAAAGTTTGAAGGCCATTACATGTACCCTATAGCATGTATGCTGCTTTTCAAAGGAATACTTTGACTTGCTCACTGATAGGGAGAGATGAGCAGACAAGTGGAAACTATTCTTAGCCTGCTGCTGTTTACTGTCTTGGCAAAATGAAGATCCACTGAAGGAGGAACATGCATCCATAGACCCGCAAAATAAAGTGAGGTATATGAGATGGGGTGGCTACTTAAGTGGACGACTAGAGAAAAGAATGGAAATAAAATAATCGCCACAAGAATAGAGGAAAGGATAGAGGACAAGAGGAGAGATAACCAATGTTCTTGTCCTTGTATTAGCTCTAATTCCCCCTAATGTACCTGGTATTAAAGGGAGAGTTCACCCATTTTCTCTGACCTTGTCTATAGCACTTTGTGAAGCTATAGAGATACAGAGCGGGTAGGGATTGTCTGGCTCTGTGCCAGCAGTACATCCCCACGTCATTCTTAGAAAAAAAGAAACCATTCTCATTTTATTGCTGCATATTTTACCTTTTCTGCCATCCTTGTGCTCATTCTTCGATGCTCCCTCCCCTCCCCTCCAATGCATACGTACATCATGCTAATGGTGGTGAAAAATAGATGCGCTGCCTTTCAAACTGTGTTCTCCTATGCCACACATAAGGTGACATTTTAACATAGCCTTAGACAAAATTAGTCTGGGTGTTGCGGCAGCAGAAAGAGAATACAGCAAGGAATAACAACAACATGCTAAAAATAATAAAACCCAACTATAAACATTGTGCAGCTTACAGTTCAACACATGCCGAGTTGAATCTGTGAATGCACCGAAAAGGAAAACTGTCCTAACAATCAGAGGGTATAGTCAAAATGTACAGTTTTTATTTTATTACATTTTTATTATTTTGTTCTATTTCTTCCCCTGATTCGCCTAATTTGAATCTGTCTCAGGGGGATTGGCAATTTGTTGTATTTGAACATTTGATTTAGATTTAATAAGATGATCAGTTACCAAGTAACCCAGTTTTACATAGCACTGCTATGGTGAGTAATGATAATCAAGCAGCCAGCTTGTGTTAGGAAAAAGCTGTAGTTAAAGGTATTGTTTAACATTTTCAGAAACACTTTTAGCTTTTCTTGCTGAGAAAAAGCTGAGGGGACTGATACCAGTCTCATGGATATCCATGAAATATTCAGCTACAGCCGGGATTCATTTAGCTTTGCATAAGAACCCAGGGCAGGGGAACACTGGCTCTGTCCTCAGGAAAATAACTCACCTCACAGCATCTCCAAAGTGCACCAATTAACATGTTATATCATATTTGTGAAATCCTAAGTAAGACAACTGTAGACATAACAGTATGTGGTGTGATGTTTTTTTTTTCTTTCTTCGCCATTCCCAGGTAGGCTACCTTCTGTCTTTATGGTAGGCAATATATTGAAAAAAACCCTGGTGAGAATGTGCATCGGGTCTTCTTTAATCCATATTTCCTAATGCTTCAATCAAAGGAGAATACACACACACACACACACACACACACACACATACGCACGCACGCACGCACGCACGCACGCACGCACGCACGCACGCACGCACGCACGCACGCAGAGTTCCCGTTAGCCGGTAATTACCGGACTATGACCGGTAAAATATGCTGAAGACCGGCAAATCTAAATCTCTCCGGTCAAAATGTCCGGTCAAAAATAATTTCCCCTTAGCGCAATACCGCATCAGTTGCGCCATTTATGTGACAGTCAAGAATAGTATGTGACAGACAAAAGAGTATGTGACAGACAAGAATAGTCAATTCTAATGTCTAACACTTAATGTGGAGAAAGAGATATCCTGTATGGGTTGATTGTGCGTTGATCTGTTGGTAATGCCTCGGGGTTCCGGTGGGCATGTAAACAAATGCATAATGCTGCTGCGCTATACTTTGTGGCCTGACCCGGTTGCATAGCGACGCTTATTGTTGAGGTGTCTTTTAATAAGCAGGTAGTCATATCGTTAGCTAGAACTAGCTAGATCTGATCGATATGGACATAAACGCGAGTAAAGTCTAATCTGACGGGAGAGAGAGATCAGCTGCTGCTGACGTGTCGACACGCGACTCTGCATGATCACCTGCAGCGGTGAGCGAAACAAAACACACACTTCAGGTTAGAATATCACTGTAGCTATTTTAATTACCTCTCAAACTACCTAAACTAGTTATAGATACGTTTAGTTTTACTGTCGGATCACTCTTTACTGGATCCGCGAGCTGCATGACACTGGCGGGCTGTCAGGAGAAGGAGAGAGCGCTCCGTTTATTATTCCCGTGTTATTGTAAATTACTGTACACGTTTGAATAGTTAATTAATCTACTATAATTAGTTTGTTTAATATCGAATCATATCAATTTGTTTTAAAGCTCAATAAATAACAAAGAAGACCTTTGACCGGCACTTTTCTAATTTTGTCCGGAAGATTTAAACTTTAACGGACATTTTGACCGGCAAATAATTATTCTAACGGAAACTCTGACGCACACGCACACGTACATGCACACACACACACACACACACACACACACACACACACACACACACACACACACACACACACACACACACACACACACACACACACACACACACACACACACACACACACACACACACACACACTTGCTTTACTTTTTGACTTTAACAGGTTTAATATAAATGGCAGTGCTTTTTGGCTGCCTATTTTTGCAAACTAACAGTAATTTGAAATATGAATGCAAGTGGAAATTTGAAAGTAGAGGCAGTGCAACATGGAAATGTTATTCGTCCTTGAACCTGTGTGTGTGTGTGTGTGTGTGTGTGTGTGTGTTGGCATATACATGATTAAGCAGGGCTGGAGCAAAAATAATGTGTGTGTGCATCTGTGTGGGGGCGTTTAGTGTGACTAAATCTGAAACAATCTAACAAAATTAAAGCATGAAACTTATTATCAGTGCTTTTGTTTTCACCAGCTGCAGTTGTCTGAGTCTGACTCATGATACCTCACAACCTTTTGCGTGTTACCTATACGTTTATCCATGAAAACAAAAGCAAAAGGAAGAAAGGGACTATATGACCATTGCAAGGCAGATAATGACAATGTGAACGTGTGAAGCATTTGGAGTGAGCATTAATAGCTAGATATTTAAAGGTCTTTATTCTTTTGTGGTATAATCACCTCCACCAAGGATGTTATGTTGTTCCTTTGTGACAGGAACTGGTTGTTGGCATTTTTCACAAAACAGTTTGGAGGGGTTTGTGCACAGGTGCGTTATGTGATCTGAGATTCTGTAACTCACAGTAAATTCAACTAGTCCTCATTTCATGGTGAACTTTTCTTAATGGGCTGGCTTGTAGTAGCCTAATTGGTTTCACAGTAACGTTGTAGTGGCAGACGTTATTGCCACCTGGATGTTCAGAGGAAACATTTATTGAAGTAGTCGAGCGCTATGTGTATTAATGTTTGTCTGAAACGTGTTGGAAGTGTATGGGCTGGATCGCAGCCGTACAAAATGCAGTTTTTTTGACATCAGCGATAAGGGTTTGAATCCTAAATGGTGTTTTTTTTTTAATCACTGAGGGGTTTTTTGGTTAGCATATTGTGTACTAATGGCTTGGCCAACCCATTGGAATATGATAATACTCCTGATAGATCACGGGGCCCTTAAACCATAGCTTCCTGTTGGAATGAAAGTCCAATCTAATATTAATTTTCTTACTGATATTTGTTTGTGTTAACCTCTTGGTAGATAGGAACCAAGAGTCAGTCTAATGTATTCATGGGTATGGGACCAGAGCTATAGAATGGGACACACTTGTACTGTTACTGTCTAAACATAATTGAACATAAATCATGTATGTATCACAGATGGAGATTCATCATGGACAATGCTAAGGAACAATTCTTACATAGTTATGGCTGATGGCCCATACAGCATCTGTTACTTAAAGCATATTCTCCATTACATCAGCTGCAAATGGATGTGAGCTGTACTAACTCTGTTGTTAAGAGGAATTTGTTGGACCCCCCCCCACCCATGTGTGTGTCTATGTGTGCGTGACTGTACATCACCGTCAGGCTGCCAGCTGCGATGTGCCATCCTGAATCAGTTCACAATACACAAACACAATATACACACACGCACAAGCACACACAGGCGCATGCACATACTAATCACCTAATCGCTCACATCGCATCGCAAAAAACCTTTTTAAGTACTTAGTTCTGTCTCAGTGAATAAAAAGCAAAAAAAAACAACCGTAAACTTATTGTTCACTGTATCCTGGATACAGGAGAGGAGGTAGCAGCTATATGCTATCAGCTCAGGCAGCAGAGGGACAGTGAAAGGAGAAGATTAAAGTAGGAGGAATTCAAGAAGAGGAGACAAGCTATTTTGCAATATGGTCAGGGCCACTTACATCCAAAACGTAATAAATAAAAATCCTGCGAGCATTCAAATTTCAAGCAAAATGAAATCATAGATCGAGAAGTCTCTCCGGGTCTTGAGGGACACAGCCAGATGCTCATTGTAACCAGAAATATTTCACTATTTCTCCTCTTTCCATTTTACCGCTGTCCACAGTGCAGACATCCAATCAGGGTGTATCCATCTCCCTCCTATCCCTGCTCTCTGCTGCTCAGGGTCAATATGGGGATACATCATCACATTCATAGGGAGAGTGCTAGGCATAGACAGCCTGAACACTATACTGTAATAGTAAACAACCGACGTTTGATTTAGATTTACGGATTTAACCTTAGACTTTTATCATTTGGAACAAATAACAAAAAGTGTATTGCATCAAAAAAGCGTTTTTCGGAAGGAAAAAACCTTTTTAAAGCTGGTGAAAAGCACTGAATTTTTTGAACAGATTCAAACAATTTGAATGATTGACTTCCCATGTATATCCAGAGCACTCCTTTCTAACCTTTCTTTCTTTAAACAAAAAAGCAGGATATGTTTAGAGTATGATAAATGTCTGTGCACACAATAAGGCTGACAAATACATAGTAACGCTTCTGCCCAGTATGTGGTCTATTTATTTATAGAGAGCATACTGTAAAGGTTGTGTTTGCTTATGTTAAATCATATGGTAATTCATTATGTTATGGACCACCTAGTGTGTGTGACCAAGCATAACATTATGAGATACAGGTACATTCATAGACTCAAGTGTGTGTCCAATTTAAGACACAGCCGGGTGCATTAAAATATGTTGGCTGTCCAAGCACTCACATGCCGGACATATCCTTTTATTAAATATAGTGTATTATCATCCTGAATCTTAAACATGAATAAATGTTTGAATGAAGTTTGTGAATTACGGCTTTGTCAGTATACAAGAGGCAATGTTTTCTGTTCTCACAGAGGATACAATGATGTGCTCTAAAACTGTCACCTGTAATGAATCTAAGGTCAGATGTGATAAATAGCGCCGAGGGCCCGAGAGTAGGGGCTGCTGCATCTATGTAAATCACATCAGAGCAGTCGAATACTAATAGAGAATGTTGTCTGTACAGTCGTCAGCACACTGTTTATTTCTGTTAAATGTACCCTAATTTAAACCTAAGCTTCCTGCAGATTTCCATTTTCGTTATTTAACAGAATCCAATGTGCGAGTGACATTTTAGCACTGATATTAAAATGTATAAGGTGATTTACTTTGGTGTATTTATGGGGAGCATATGGTTAGTTTTCTCTGGATCATGGATGAAAACATGTGAGAGTAAGTGTGTCTGTATATATTTTTGGTGTGCCTGTATGTAGGTGTGAACAGTTACATGTAGATGAAACGTTGTGTTTTGCATGAACAACATAATGGGTAATAAGCTTAAAAGTTCTTCCTGGTGAAGGACCTCTTGTGGTGACGCAGATAATGACGTGTTTCTCTCTCAGAACAAAATATATAATTTATATTTACATAATAATCCCCTATTTGGATGAATTCAAACCTCTCATCATATCATATGTGTTTCTATTTGATTTCATATTTACAGTATGGTGGCCGACAGCCAAAAACATTTCCATCAGTTTGGCCAACTTTATAATCTCCGAAAGCGCATCACTTTGAAGTGCCCCCTGGTTCCCGTTGTTTGTGCCTCTTGCAGCTTTTTTATTCGCAGCGCTTGTTTATGCAGCACTTACGCTGCACGTGTTTCGCCAAGTTAGTGAAGATATTTCTTCATTCGCATGTGTTTTGGCACATTTGTGTTTTTATATTTGCATCATTTCTGTAGCTTTATTCCCAATGGAAATGTTTTGAGCCCATGTAGGCCGTTGGCACCTGTCAGCCACAGTATTACAGGCATACGGAGGAGAAACAAAAAGGAACCCCTGAATTCCTAGACATTCCTAATCAAAGTCTCTTTGTACTCAGGCATGAACATTCATATCTTACATGAGCATGACAGATCAAACTTGTATGGCCAAAATCCTGTTTTCCTCTTCAGCAAAACTGCTAACAGTATCCTGAGGAGGGGATGCCGTGCAAGAATGAAAGCAATAGTTGTGAGGAGAGACGAATTGGTGGTGGAAGAGGGGGAACAAGAGATAAGAAGGAGAGCAGCCGAGCAAGCAGAGAAGTGGCTTGTCAAATTCAGAGGAGACCTGGAGGAGAAAAGGAGAGAGAGAGGGAGAGGAGAAGAGGAGACAATAGAAAGGGAGGAGTGGGAAAACAGGAAGAGGGATATACTTCCCGTTTGAGGGCAGAGTGAAAGCCGGAAGAATGAAGCAGATAAATGTAGGACAGGAGCGAGGAGGATGAAAGGTTTGAGACGAGGAGAGAAAGAAGGCAGGAAAAAAGATTGATGGATGTGCAGAGTGAGAGAATGAGATGGATGCGTACAGCAGGGTCAGAGGAGAGAAGGAAGGAGAGGAGGAGAGAAAAAGAAAGGTGAGAGGGCAGAGTCAAGAGGGGGAGGATGGATGGGAGGGCACGGGGGGAGAGTAGAGGAGATGGAGGGCAATGAATGGGGGAAATTAAAGAAAGACTAAGCAAGCTGGAGAGCAGGAGAGGAGTGGAAGGAGATATAAACAGCGTCACACTGAAGCGTAAATAAGCAAGACTAAATTCACCCTAATTTAGTGTTTGCATTAAAAGGCTTTTCTACCTTTTACTACAACCATATTTACAGATTGAGATTTACCACCCGAAACATTTCTCGCAGCATTCTATTTACTAGACCTTATATATTAATATACTTTTTCAGCTCCTTCACTACCAAGTCAGTTTATTTAACTACTGCAATAACATGCCATAAGTTTTCTAATTGATTTTTTTATGCAGCCACAAGATATATCCAAACCCACATACAAATCTTTTTATCTGAGTTTTAAATTAGTGTTGCTTTGGAGGTTTTGGATTGCCCACTTTTTAAACCGTGCTACATCCTGGTTTCACTGCTGACTGTTAAGATGGTCTGTTCAGATAAAGGACAGGTCGGTGTGTGTGAATGTGTGTGTGGTCTTGCCGACTCAGAGTGTGTGCCAGCTGTGCATGTGTGAGAGAAAGGATGGATGGAGGGAGTGGGGCAGATAATAGGTGACTATCTGGAGGTGAGAGACGTAGAGGTGGAGAGGGAAGTGAGAGAGGATAGATGGATGGACTGGAGCAGCGGGATGAGTGTAGATAATGGCTAGACATAATATCTGGCAGAGAGAGAGGGAAGAGGGACAGAGAGGGAAGAAGAGGGGGGAGACAACAGGTAATGTGAGGCAAAGCCAGCATTGAGGGAGGGATGGATGGAAAGGATGGAAGGACATGGGATAAGTGCAGATTGGCTCAGATCTCATGTCAGGAGGAGAGGCAGAAAGGGAGGTATAGGGATGGTAATGCATGCAGGAGTGGAGCAATGAGTATAGATAATGGGATCCGTCTATTGTCTGGAGGGAGGAGAGGTTGCAGAGATAAGACAGAGGGATAGAGAGATGAATGGACATGAGTAGAGGGATGGCCCTATCTGCATACCTTGCGGCTTGAACACACCAATAGTGAACGTGTTTGTAGAGTGATATTTGGATAATAGTGTGTCCTTTAGTGACCCATTGGATGTGAATGCTAGTGTAGGCCATGTGACACCGTACTGTGAAGAGCTCTCCATCAGTGTCACAAGGACAGATTCCTGCACATGTCCTGTTCGTGACAAATAAACTGATTCCTGTGAGTGTAGTGTATGCACCGCAGGTAATGGGCTTGATCTAATGTCTGCAGGAGAGGGGAGAAAAGGAGAGACAGGGAGAGATGGATGTGTTGATAGAGAGGACTGGAGGGATGAGTTTAAAATATGGTTAGATGTGATGCCCGGAGACAGAAAGGAGCAGAGAGACAGGAGTGGATACAGGAGTGGAAGAGCTGAGCATAAATTATGAGATGGGTCTAATGTGTGGAAGAGTGGCGAGAGGACACGGGGGAGAAAAAAGGGGGAGAATGGATGGATGGTGGGACAGGGTACAAGGATGAATTTGGTAGCGAGGGGAGAGTGAGGGGGAAAGATGGATAGATGGACAGTGGAGGGATGAGTGCAGATAATGGCTAAACCTAATGTCTGGAAGGCAGACATCCATCCGGCTGACCGAATTATAGTACAGCTCACTTTCTAGACTAATTACTGGAACACAGGATTGTCTCTCTGTCTTTCTCCCTCTGTGGGTTTGTCTTCTTCTCTATTTCAGTACTCCGGGTGATTTTAGGGCTTATGAGAGGGGAGGATGCCCGCACCGATAGGACACATCCCTGCTCAGCTCGTAGATCAGTTCACCTGCCCTCTTTTCCCTCGCTAAGCACAGATCCTCACAGACTCTACTTCCTCTAACAGATGGTTCTCTAAAGAAAATACTGTTTGTTACCTGCCTACCACCGCGCTGATTTGCCTTATTTTTCTCTTCCCTGCTCCCTTGTCTACAATCTGTTTTCAGGCCTAATCTAAAGAGGAGAAACACCAATCTACCTGTCGAATACTCTGCTTGTTAGTGGCATTGTTAGTCCGTACACATATTAGGTATATATTTCAGGGAGTGAAACAACAAGTTAGATGCTCTGTACAATAGTTTCTGTGACCTTGTTGCATGCACTTTCAGTAAACTTTTATCAAATCTGGCAGACTTGGAACAACAACAAGACAATGGAGGTTGTGGGGTACAATGTGGGGAGAAAACAACAAACCCCTTGTGTTTAATATAATAAAGTACTAAAGTAAAGGAAATGTCAGCATAAAGTGGTTTTATAGCATGAAGGGCCACCAGAGCACCTTCACTGAGCCTTGGCATACATTCTACAAGTGTCTGTTTTATTGGGAGCCATGGATACAGCACTTTTTCTTAATAAGAAGGTCCATTTTCCAGAGTTTTTTATGATGGAAACATCCTGTCTTTGGCAGCGATGAATGTCCCTCTGTGTTTAGTCAGATTGAAATGTAGTCTCTGGCGTTGCTACGGCATTCGGTTTACATCGTTTTTAAGGCTTATCTAACCAATTTCCTTTCCCCCCCTGTGGCTGCAGCTATTATCTTTCTGGAAAATTGAACATATTCACTCTCTCAGATAGCATTTAACGTGCCGTCAAAGACGCACTGTAGCTCAACCATGCCAGAAAGACGCTTCCCACATGAGAGAGCTGCTGCGGTAAACACCTGTCTTCTTGTTGAGCACCTTGATGACACATCTGACCATATTTATTTTCTTTGCACTGTCAATCACTATAATTCCTGCTTGTTTTGGTACATTTTTGGGCATAATGAGGTTGTTATGTACTCCAACCCTGAACATCTCCTTCTGGGAAATGCTTCATGTTTATGCTCTGCATTGTGATTTGTATAAAAAGAGATATGTGTCTCTAGAAACTGAATTTTAATCATCTACATTTGAATAGTTTGACAAAAATAATTACTGAACATCATATAAATTGTATTGTTCAACTTAAATAACTGCATTGAAAAACTGAATCTGAATTGTTTCATTTTAAATGTAATGTACTGTAATATTTTGTAACTGAATTTCAATAAACTTGAAACTGAATGAAATATTATGGAACAAATTCAAAAATTGTATTTGATCTTGAAAATTCGACAATGGATTCCCAAATTCAGTTTTCCTCATTTAATTTCAGTTTACTGAGACACACATCCACTCATTGAGGAAGAGCAGTTGGTTGGAGAATTGCAGATCTCCATGAGAGTATTTTTTAATGGTTTGTTAATTCAAAAGTGGAAGAAACAAGAAAACGTGTATCCTTTTCATTAGTCGAAATTCAATTGCACAACTGGATTTTAATTCACAGAATGTGGAAGTATCTAGATAGACCAATTTCAATGGGGATTACATTTTTCTGAGCAGCTGCATTTCATTTATAATTTTATTTTAAATCAGTTTCTAGTTGCACATATTTTGACCAATACATTTGCATTTCAATTCAAATCTGTGTGACTGTTGAACAGAATGTGTCATACTATGATTAACATAAATTGTGTACCACTTGCCATTATTTCTCTTCAGTTAAACTGTCTCCGTCAGTGACATCCACCCCAGAAGTAAACATCCCTCTTTATTTTATTAGTTTTTTGCAGAATTGTTGTCCTTATTTTCCACTCCACTGTGTGAACACCACAGCACCTGGTTTTCAGTAATTACTGACAGAATTATAAATGCCGAATGACACCAGGTTTTGAACTTGTTGTCATATCTTTGCTTCAGCAAACTTACAATAATCAGTCTTGTTTTTGTTGCCCGACATCAAACTAATTCACATTGGAATTTTTAGAATCAATTCTGCTTTTTCATGTTTTAAGGTCACACTTAAACCTCTATATTAAACTTGAACAAAAGGTCGCGGTCACTAATAATCATCTGAGAAGAAACCACTTTATTAACTCACAGATCAATTTCAGCGAATTATTTTACCGATCAATCATGCTCCTCTGGGACTGTCAGCCGCCTTTGTATCTGTTTGTTTCCTGCTGGTTTAAAAGTATGCATTGAATAACAATACAAGGGATTTAATTTGAAGGACTCTAGGACACAGTGTGCTATGGTGTGTGTATGCTTGTGTGTGTGTGTGTGTGTGTGTGTGTGTGTGTGTGTGTGTCTGGTGCCTGTGCTGTTTACATGATGAGCTGGTTATGTTATACGGCTGTTATAATGTTAAAGAAAAGGGCAAAGAGCAAAAGTGTGGGTGTGGATCTGTGTGTACACTGTGTGTGTGTGTGTGTGCGGTTGTGCTGGTGTGCATGTTGCTGATGTCTTTTATGGACAGAGTACAGAGAATAACCCTTTGTATTACTTGCAACAGACATTAATGCTTTTGTCAGGGATCAATACGTTTCCGGTGTCTTGTGTTGTTGTTGGCTGCCATTAGGATTAAGGGTTCAGAAAGCCATTGCCTAATTACAACATCAAATAAAAGCAAACATATTTGTTTGTGAGTGTGTGAGTGTGTGTGTGTGTGTGTGTGTGTGTGTGTCTCTGTGGAAATAGAACAGAGATCTACCTTCAAAGGTTTGGGTCGCTTGTTTGTGTTCAGTTCAGCATCATGTTGCTACTGTGTGTGTGTGTGTGTGTGTGTGTGTGTGTGTGTGTGTGTGTGCGTGTGTGTGGTGTTTGTGTGTGTGTGTTAAAAGAGAGTAATAATTAAACCTAGCTCCATGTTTCTACCTGTGGCTGTGTTTATGTGTGTTAATTAAATTATTGTCAGTATATCAAAAGACACTGAGATATGAGGCTTGGTGACAGAATCATTTACTGTCACATAATGACACAAATGTGTGTGTGTGTGTGTGTGTGTGTGTGTGTGTGTGTGTGTGTGTGTGTGGAGTGGAGTAAAACATACCTCTCTGTGCACTATCATTTACATACTTTATTAATTGTTTTAGTAATATATTTATTCTATGTTCTTAATCCTAAAAACATATATATATGTTTTATTGAGATACAGTTTGGAGCCCCAACAGTCTGCAGTTGTATGATCAATTACTATTGTACTTCAGCAGCAGCTCAGTTCCACTTTCTTTCCATTCTTATTGAATTGTTGTTGCTGTAAGCAGTACTTGAATCTTTCTTTACTCCCTAGTACAGAGTACAGCAGTACATTAAGTATGTAAAACTGTGTTTAGATACTTGTATGAACGTTCTTAAAAGCTGCAGTTATTTCTCCCTTCGATGCCCACACAATCCTGAGAGAGGGTGGAAAAATGTTGTCTGTGGTGCTTAATAAGAGCACTTACCTTTGCCCTCACCTCTCGAGTCTCCTGGCTGTTAACGGTTTGCCCTGATGTGCAGACAGGGGCCATTCAGAGGGGGCTTGGGCCAGTCTACTCACTTTAAGGACGCACACATGGACGTGAGAATGTGGAAAAATAGTTTGGCGCTTTCTCATGAATCTCTGTGAAATAAATTCATGGCAGGTTATGGTTTTGATCACCATTACCTCTTTTGGTTTAGTCTAACTTCTTTGTGTAGTTTAAGAGTTTTCTGAAAATGATCTCCCCTTTGATACTGTAAAAGATGTAAGGCAATAGTTGGTTATTTGTCTTATAAAACCAGACCAACCCAAGCTTCTCTATAAAAGCTGCATCTACATGCTGTGCTGGCTGCTGCTGAGATTTCATTCAAGCATTAACTGGAAGCATATTCTGAGCTGTGCTCACCACACAAAGATGCTGTTTACTGTAACACAGCATACACACTGTCTTCTTAGAGCAGAGAACAAAACAACTTTTGGATAACTATGGATGTGAAATCCAGGAAAATCTCTTTAAACTGCTCTGCTCTTTTTTTTAAATGCTAAAGGTTTTTTTATTTAGAGGAAATATCTGCAAAAACTGGAGTAGCCCGAGTCAAACCTTTACCAGCAGATTGTTCACACGGTAACATTGTCCAATACGTTATTTGAAAAAGACAGTGTGTCTTAAGATGTACTTCGCTTTTTACACAAAGTATTTTATACTGAAGCTTGGATTTGACATCCTAGGCAAATAAACAGATTTCTCCAACTTCTTTTCTCTTATAACCTATACATGTATATGTCTGTATACAGTCCTCGTAGTACGTTTAACTATACAAACATTCATTTATCAACACACAACACATTGCTTAGGCAATAAGGTAGATTCAACCATATAATGCTTTATCTCAATGTGTCGGGTAACACTGGGCAACACATTCGTTCATCCCTTTCTATAAAAGATGCAGATACACAACACATTCAACTGAAGATCAAATAGTTTCAGATAAAGATGCATTCTTAGATGCTTTCTTGTTAGGTTTTGTCTGTTCACGAGTGTATACGTGTGTGTGTGTGTGTGTGTGCGTGTCTGTGAGAGAGACAGAAGACACAAATGTACAGCAAACAGAGAAAGCTTTATCTCTGCACTGTCAGAATTTAGTCTATATTGGCTGTGCTAGCAGAGCTTGGCAGCTCTAACATTGCAGCAAAGGCCAACTCTTTCAGGTTATCTATCCCTTTCATTATTATAGCCCTGGGCAATATACACACACACACACACACACACACACACACACACACACACACACACACACACACACACACACATACGCACATACACACACACACACACACACACACACCACACACCCCACCCACACACCCCCACAGACACACACAAACACACACACACACACACACACACACACACATAAACACACACACACATAAACACACACACAAACACACACACACACACACACACACACACACACACACACACAACTAAATCCTGCAACCTTGTACCTACCTAACTAAAGGTACTCTCTCATCCGCACACACATACAGGTGAGTTATCATTGCTTTGCCCTCAAGAGCACTATCACTCAAAATGTAATTCAGTCACAACTTGATATACTAGTGTGTGTGTGTGTGTATACTGTACGTATCAGTGTTTGTGTGTGAGTGTGTGTTTGTGTATGTGTGTGTGGGTGGGTGTGTGATATAATGGCAGGCCAAAGGGGGCAAAGAGAAATAGAGGAAGTCGAAACTCCAAGGTATTCTTTAGCTTTTATTATCACGATATTGCCGAGGGCACAGAGAGAGAGAAGGAGAGGCAAAGATGGATGGAGAGAAGAGAAAGATAACCAGTGAACAACAGAGGAAGAGAGGGAGGAGACAGTAATCGCTTTTTTCCTTTGCGTTTGAAAAGTACTGCTCTTGTGGCCATCCTTTTTGTTACATACATCTTATTATACTTGTTCTGGTGTGTTTTGAATTAGCTTCCTCCACAATCTCTGTGTGCATCTATTATTTCTATTACTTTGAAGTAGCAGTCTAAAAAATAACCTACTAATGTGTTGTGTTGCTTCATGGAAGAATAGGAATATAACTGCTTTACAATAAAAACAGAGAGAGGGCACCATTGTTCCAGCAGATACGAAACTTGAGATTTTAGCCGTGGCAGATGGTGGAGCAATGGAAACACTGATGGTTCCCGGCACCAAAGCCCTGCTCTGATTCCCAACACAGACTGAGTGATGGAAGACCACAGTCAATATTGCAAGCAGCATGATGATGACCACGTCATTCACCAAAATGTCAAAGCCTGCTGAAGATTTTCTGATCCAGAAAGGGTTTGTGGGATTTTTGCCTCTCCATCACTGTCAGTGCATGTTGTTTACCAAATTCTAATAAGCCTGATGGAACTGAAATAAAGCTCTGTCATGGCTAATTTCACCGGGAACTCAGGCTGACTTTTTGGCCAAGTATGCCCAAAATCTCATTCCTTTGCTCAAGGTCATTTTGCAACAGAATATTAAACGGAAAGACATCTTGTTTACAAGAGTGAGAATGTCTTGTAAAAGAACCAACATAGACGCACCATGCGGGGAATTCGAACAGACCTTAAAACTACACCTTGCAACTGCTCCCTCTGGAGTCATAATGTTCATTTAAGCAATACATGTAGTGGTAAAGATCTAACAGAGAAAACAACTCTGTTATATACTTGTGTTGTATGTTGGGGTGAAGGGACTGAGGCCGTGAGGGTCTAAAGATCTATACTGTGCTTTTAAATTAAGCATATACAGTGAATGAAATACTGAAGATTTGTTTTGTCCTTGACGTTGCAATTGATAAAGTTCATAACATGTAGCTCCTAGATGACTCACTCCCCCTGCCCTTTCCATTTTGCTTACTTCAATACACCACGGTGTCAGTGTCGAGCCCTAGTTAGCCAACTAGCAAACCTTAGAAAATCACTTACCGGTCAAGAGAAAACGCTATTAATATAACCTAAATGCTAATTGTTTGTTTTAAGTGCTGACATTTAAATTGTGTATGGCCTGTAATGCCATGTGTTCATCCGGCACTCTAATTATTTAAAAAACGATCAATGCCTATGTAGGTTAGTATGGTTCGTTACTCATAAAGCGGACAAATTAATCTTTTGAAAAAGCCGTAGTCACTATGACTCAGAATATCAGCAAGGCATGTGGAACTCCTTGGAGGACACTTAACCTCCAGAAGCTGCAATAAAGGATGCACCAGCAGGACATTTCTCTCCACAACATACCCTCTACCTTTCCTAGCCCCATTTCTTTGTCCTCATTCTCATGGCAGTATTGCCCTAGAACATTGAGTTAAAAAAAAATGTTGATTAAGAAAGAAATCCTTGGATGTTAGACTTCCTTTTCAAGACTTCTTCTGCCTTCACTTGCACATTTCCTTTCTACATGCTACAGCTCTGATATATTTTGTATTTGAATTCCTTCTTTTCATCTTGGTCAGGGGTTAATTTAACACAGGTCTTGTACAAACCACAACACTTGTGACAGGTCAGTGCAGTGTGGGGCGTCTGTGGATCTAAAGGTAGGTCACACTGTCTCTGTGACTGCCGCTGCTCTGGACATCTGCTCCATAACAAAGCTGAAGGAGACCATCTGTCTGCAGCGGAAAACACAGAATAACGCAAAAGAATCAACAGAGCTTTTAAAATCTCCTTAATATCTCAACATGTCATTCAGAGACCCACAAAGGAATTTACTGTGTATAATATAATATATATAGTGATACGATAAGATTTGGTCAGTTCTTTTGCATAGTTTTGTTAGCAGCAAATAGGTTTTTGCAGGGTAAACTTAATCTCTGAATAAACATTCACAAACATTGTATCTTAGGCAAATGAAAAACATTACAAATTTGAAATATACTGTAAAGCAAAAGTTGTGAAGGAGGAGGCAGGAGTGGCAGCAAATGTGAAAGAAATAGTCAAATTGAAAAAAACGGGATAGATGACTACTCTATACACCTGCATGATTATGATTGGACGTTATTATTCATCTAGTTCCCACAAAGCTAGTCATGATGAGCCAGTGATTGTGAAGCATGCATGAAGTGGCTAATGTCAATCAGCTAATACCAGAACAAACGCTGGTGTGGACTCTAGTTGTTGATGTTGGGTTTATGGACTTTACTGTGTAGCCTTTGTTTGTGATTTCAGTTGTTGAACAGGGACCCTTCACAAACAAGGAAAAAACGCATTTGAACCCTGATACCCACACATAATAATGAAAATGGGAACATTTAGTAGTTATATCCTCACTTTAGTGATATGTTGTGCTGTCTGTATCTTCTGATTTGATCAACACTACTAAAGCTTTGTGATGTGGCAGAATCAGTTTTGCACATGACTCTTTTAACATTGATTCATGGATCATGCGCATCAGTACACACCCATGTATTTACTTTTCATGCAACTACTAATAATATTCAGAATATTATAAGTTGCTCATATTTGAGTTTCACTTCCAAAAGCATCTGTATCTTAAATCTGCTTTGCAAGTTTTCAACAGACATTTCATTTCCCATTATATTCCTTCGATATAAGATTCAACACACAGTCGCATTGAACGTATTTTAAATGGTGTTCCCGTGCTCTTTTACTGGTGTTATTACTTATTCTAGAGAATCTAGAGGTGTGAACGAGTGATACGAATTTATGGCAGCCAAACATGTCAGTCACATTATGAATAATATATCATGTGAGCAAGACAAATGAATGTTGGCTTCACAGCCTCTTGACAGACCTGAGAGACAAGACTCTTCAACATACCAACAATCAAACAGGCTAGATCTCACAAATGAGTTCATGGTGTCATGACCCTTGCTCCAAGCCGTGCCCTTAACTTCAGTTTTTCCCCAGATCTAGGAAAATCTTAGACATGATATGCAACTTGACTCCTCAAATATAATAATGCCCAGATGCACAACAGTATAAACCTCAGAGACTCGTATTGCACAAACAACCCAAACTAATGTTCACTAAAACCAAACCCTTAAACTTCCATAAAAAAACTTAAAACAAATGAGACGTCTCTTAACCTAAGCTCTTTTATGAAAATGTTTTCCAATGCAATCAAGTAACACCATTTTGGTCTTTATATCAGAATTTCTAACATCAGAAAACTGGACTCTGGCTACAGAAACTCTCTCTTCAATGCACACAAAATTAAATTGTGGATTTAATGTTGGAAGAAGCAGAGTTGGAGGAGAGCAGGTTTGCTTAAATTGATGGATTTGATCAACCTGTCCAATCTGAAGACAGCAATTCGTTCAATCATGGCCCCACCTGTTGCCCATCAACCTGACACAAGAGTGAGAGAAACACCTGTCAAATCAAACATCAACACAAATATAAACTATTGTCATAATAGTTGATCTCAGAACATGTGGATGGGAGTAGACGGAGGAGTGTGGGTTCCCTGCTTGTTTGATTTTCCCAATTAGCCTCATCTGTGTCACAATTTGGGTTTGTGTGTTAGGTTTTGGGGTTTGTTTTGATTGTTCTGTTCTCCCTGTCTCTTGTCTGGTCCTTCTCCCTGTGTTTTCCTCCCTGTCGTCAGTTTCCCTGGTGTGTCTGATTGTCTGATTGTGTTCACCTGTTGCCCTTGTGTTTCTCCTCCCCTGCCCGGCTGTTTCTCGTCTCGTGATTACCCCTTCCTGTATTTAGTCTTGTCTTTCCCTGTGTTCCCCGTTCGGTTCATTGTTTGTCTTTCCTGTCTCCCTCCATGCTACCTTGCGTTACCTGTGAGATTCATGCCATGTTTTGTTCTCCAGCTTTTGATAAATAAAGCTCGCTTTTGTTTTGGAACCTGCTTCCCTTTTTTTAACTGCATTTGAGTCCTGATATTCCCGAACCTTAACAGAATGAACCGAACCATAATGGACTCAGCAGTTTCTTTTTCGTTGGCTCCCCAGGCGGAATGTCTCGGGTACTCTCTCTATATTTTTTACACCTGGGTGGGAGCCTCATCTAGACGGGGTAAGGAGGCTGCATTAAAGGAGGCACGCCAGGAAGTTGCTCGCAAGCCCTGGCTCAGGAGCTTGCTGCCTGAGTGGCTTCAAACTTTCACGAGCAGCCCTGAAAGCTTGTCGCAAGCCTCTAACCCTTTCCTGGGGTCTGGCCTGGCCTTGGGAGGTCCGCGGATCCTCCAGAAGTTCACTGGAAGATGCAAGGCCAGGATTCCAGTACCAGCCCCAGCAGCCATGGTTCCCGCCCCAGTTCCGGCCCCATTTCCTGATCCTGTCCAGGAGCCGTTCGCGGGTACTCGTCTGGCTTTTGGAGGTCCACGGAGCCTCCAAAAAGCTCCTAAAAGAAGGAGTCGCAAGTCCAGGCTAGCAGCCCGAGCCCCAGAAGCCATGCTTTGGGCTCCAGTTCTGGCCCCGGCAGCCATGGTTCCGGCCCCAGTTCTCGCCCCAGTTCTGGCCCCAGCAGCCATGGTTCCGGCCCTAGTTCCGGCCCCAGCAGCCATGGTTCCGGCCCCAGTTCTGGCCCCAGCAGCCATGGTTCCGGCCCCAGTTCTGGCCCCAGCAGCCATGGTTCCGGCCCCAGTTCCGGCCCCAGCAGCCATGGTTCCGGCCCCAGTTCCGGCCCCAGTTTCGGCCCCAGCGGCCATGGTTCCGGCTCCAGAACCGGCCCACCCAGCCATGGTTCCAGCCTCAGTCCTGGCCCCAGCAGCCATGGTTCCGGCCCCAGTTCCGGCCCCACCAGCCATGGATCCGGCTCAAGTGCCGGACCCAGCGGCCATGGTCCCGACTCCGGCTCCTCGTCACCTGTTGGCTCTCCGGCCGACGCCAGCTCCCCGTGTCCTATCGGCGTACCGGCCGACTCCAGCACCTCGTCTCCTGGCGGCGTACCGGCCGACTCCAGCTCCTCGTCTCCTGTTGGCTCTCCGGCCGACGCCAACCCCTCGTGTCCTGTCGGCATACCGGCCGACTCGAGTCCCCTCTCAAGTCCCTTCTCAAGTCCCCTCTCAAGTCCCCTCTCAAGTCACCTCTCAAGTTCCCTCTCAAGTCCCCTTTCAAGTCACCTCTGGAGTTCCCTCTCAAGTTCCCTCTCGAGTTCCCTCTCAAGTCCCCTCTCGAGTCCCTTTCCAAGTCCCTTCTCAAGTCCCCTCTCGAGTCCCCTCTCAAGCCCTCTCTCGAGTCCCCTCTCGAGTCCCTTTCCGAGTCCCCTCTCGAGTCCCTTTCCGAGTCCCCTCTCGAGTCCCTTTCCGAGTCCCCTCTCGAGTCCCTTTCCAAGTCCCTTCTCGAGTCCCTTTCCAAGTCCCTTCTCAAGTCCCTTCTCGAGTTCCCTCTCGAGTCCCCTCTCAAGTTCCCTCTCGAGTTCCCTCTCGAGTCCCTTCTCGAGTCCCCTCTCGAGTCCCCTCTCAAGTCACCTCTCGAGTTCCCTCTCGAGTCCCCTTTCAAGTCACCTCTCGAGTTCCCTCTCAAATTCCCTCTCGAGTTCCCTCTCAAGTCACCTCTCGGGTCTCCTCTCGAGTTCCCTCTCGAGTTTCCTCTCGAGTTCCGTCTCGAGTCCCCTTTCATGTTCCCTCTCGAGTCCCTTTCCAAGTCCCTTCTCAAGTCTCCTCTCAAGTCCCCTCTCAAGTCCATTTCCAAGTCCCTTCTCCAGTCCCTTCTCGAGTTCCCTCTCAAGTTCCCTCTCGAGTCCCCTCTCGAGCCCCCTCTCAAGTCCCTTCTCGAGCCCCCTCTCAAGTCACCTCTCAAGTTCCCTCTCGAGTCCCTTCTCAAGTCCCTTCTCAAGTCCCTTCTCAAGTCCCTTCTCAAGTCTCCTCTCAAGTCCCCTCTCGAGTCCCTTTCCAAGTCCCTTCTCGAGTCCCCTCTCAAGTCATCTCTCAAGTTCCCTCTCGAGTCCCCTTTCAAGTCACCTCTCGAGTTCCCTCTCGAGTTCCCTCTCAAGTCACCTCTCAAGTCTCCTCTAGAGTCCCCTCTCAAGTCCCTACCCAATGTCCTGGTCCGTTGGAGGTTCCGCTGGGGGTCCTGCCAACTCCATGTCCTGTCCCGTTGGGGGCCCCGCCGACTACTCTTCTGCCGGGGGTCCTGCCAACCCTATGTCCTGTGTCGTTGGGGGTCCAGCCGACACCTGTTTCGTCGGGGGTCCTGCCAACTCCATGTCCTGTTCTGTTGGGGGTCCCGCTGACTGCTGTTCTGCCGGGGGTCCTGCCAACTCCATGTCCGGTCCCGTTGGGGGTCCCGCCGACTACTCTTCTGCCGGGGGTCCTGCCAACCCTATGTCCTGTGCCGTTGGGGGTCCTGCCGACTCCACGTCCAGTATCATCGGGGGTCCTGCCAACTCAATGTCCTGTGCCGTTGGGGGTCCCGCCGACTACTCTTCTGCCGGGGGTCCTGCCAACCCTATGTCCTGTGCCGTTGGAGGTCCCGCCGACTACTGTTCTGCCGGGGGTCCTGCCAACTCCATGTCCTGTGGCGTCGGGGGTTCCACTGGGGGTCCTGCCGACTCCACGTCCGGTATCGTTGGGGGTCCTGCCGACTACTTGTCCTGTGTCGTTGGGGGTTCCGCTGAGGGTCCTGCCAACTCCATGTTCTGTGGCGTCGGGGGTTCCGCTGAGGGTCCTGCCGACTCCACGTCCAGTATCGTTGGGGTCCTGCCAACTCCTTGTCCTGTGTCGTTGGGGGTTCCGCTGAGGGTCCTGCCAACTACATGTCCTGTTTCGTTGGGGGTTCCACCGGATTTCCTGCCAACACCTGATCCTGTCCTGTTGGGGGTCCCGCCGACACCTGCTCCGCCGGCGTTCCTGCCGGCACGGTGTCCTGTCGTGTTGGGGGTCCCGTCGACACCGGCTCTTGCTCCGTCCGGGGTCCTACTGACACCAGCCCATGTCCCGTCCAGGGGTCCTGCCCGGACAACGCTGGTTCCTGTTCCGCCAGGGGTCCAGTCGGCCACGGGCCCGGTCCTTCCTTGTGCCCGGCTCCCTGACTGTGCCCGCTGCGGCCTTGGCCGTTTCTCTGCCTCTGCTGTGCCATCGGGCCGTCCGCCCGAGACTCTTTCCTGGTCCTCTGCCTTGCCCCCGGGCCGTCCGCCCGAGACCACCTCCTGTTCCTCTGCCTTGCCCCCGGGCCGTCCGCCCGAGACCACCTCCTGGTCCTCTGCCTTGCCCCGGGCCGTCCGCCCGAGACCACCTCCTGTTCCTCTGCCTTGCCCCCGGGCCGCCGCCCGAGACCACCTCCTGTCCTCTGCCTTGCCCCGGGCCGTCCGCCCGAGACCACCTCCTGTTCCTCTGCCTTGCCCCCGGGCCGTCCGCCCGAGACCACCTCCTGTTCCTCTGCCTTGCCCCCGGGCCGTCCGCCCGAGACCACCTCCTGTTCCTCTGCCTTGCCCCCGGGCCGTCCGCCCGAGTCCCCTTCCTCGAACTCTGCCTTGCCCCCGGGCCGTTCGCCCGAGTGCCCGTCCTCGAACTCTGCCTTGCCCCCGGGCCGTCCGCCCGAGTCCCCGTCCTCGAACTCTGCCTTGCCCCCGGGCCGTCCGCCCGAGGTACCCTCCTTCAACTCTGCTTGCCCCCGGGCCGTCCGCCCGAGACCCCTTTCTGGTCCTCTGCCGTGCCTCCGGGTTGTCGGCCCGGGCCCGTCCTCCGGACCCCCTCCACCCACCCTTTTGGAAATATGGACTTTATGTAGGGAAGTCTGGAATCTGTCCCTTGAGGGGGGGGTTATGTCACAATTTGGGTTTGTGTGTTAGGTTTTGGGGTTTGTTTTGATTGTTCTGTTCTCCCTGTCTCTTGTCTGGTCCTTCTCCCTGTGTTTTCCTCCCTGTCGTCAGTTTCCCTGGTGTGTCTGATTGTCTGATTGTGTTCACCTGTTGCCCTTGTGTTTCTCCTCCCCTGCCCGGCTGTTTCTCGTCTCGTGATTACCCCTTCCTGTATTTAGTCTTGTCTTTCCCTGTGTTCCCCGTTCGGTTCATTGTTTGTCTTTCCTGTCTCCCTCCATGCTACCTTGCGTTACCTGTGAGTTTCATGCCATGTTTTGTTCTCCAGCTTTTGATGAATAAAGCTCGCTTTTGTTTTGGAACCTGCTTCCCTTTTTTTAACTGCATTTGAGTCCTGATATTCCCGAACCTTAACAATCTGTCGTGGTGGATCCGTTATTAATAACTAAGTTATCCACACCGCTCATTAAGACTTCCCGATCATTGTGTGCCATTAACATAAACAAAGTGTGTCTCACAGCTTTTTCTCCCACATCTTTTGGATATGAAAGAAGGCGTTTCTCCTGTCTTTGTGTTTAACAGACTAGTAATTAACTAGTTGTCTCTTATCTTTTTGTGGTGACAGAGTTGTCAAGAAAAGCTATGAGTCACAAAGACGGTGAGGGAAATTTAGAAAAAGACGCAGGCGAGTACGGTTACATACAAGGACAGGGGGAGACAACTGTGTGTGCTTTTCATACTTTAAAGGGTGCTCTGTGAGTGTCTTGTCACTTCATGTCGACAGGGATATTAAAATGTGTCTGAATGCATGAGTCATACAGTTAAGTTGTGGTTGAAAATAGAGAAGGGAATTAGTGTTTACTTAGAGATTGCTTTCTAAATATTGTTTAATGTTGTTACATGTACGTGTCATTGTCACATCTTGTCTGGTCTTCTTTAGCACTGCCTTTGCCTTACTATAACTTTAAATAAATTGTCATTCAAATGTTCTTTCTAAGCAATGCAACCTTGATTTTACAAGAGGGAAAAAACAGAGACAACATGCACTAAAAGACAGGAAAAAGGCAAAGAGTGGACAAGGAGAGACAGAGGGCGGAAATGAGTGACAGCAGGAGGAATGGAAACACAGAGAGATGAGTGGGATTTCATATGAGAGAGAGAGAGAGACTGTGAAAAGAAAGAGAGAGCGAGAAATGGAATGGGATATCAGATGAGTGGGCCATTAGTCACTGCCTTTTTGCTTCCTGCTGTGACTGTGTTTCCATGGCGATAATTAGCATATCAGACATAAACCCCGCCTCCACAGCCTTCAGTGTCTTGTTAACCAATTAACTTCGGAGACAGCAAGGACTAAACCAGAGAAAATAACTTGAATATTAAAGTCAATCACCAATGGTAAAAAAAAAACAGGTAAAACCCCCTGGCTTCGCTTCACTAGATAAAAAGTTAAGCTCCTAAATATGACATTTACTTTGCACGAGATTTGACGTTGCAAAAAAAACGCTGGAACATTCATCGTGAACCATTAATCAAGTTGTTACTTATCTGATGTAATTACTCTTCTAATTTGGATATGACATTTTTTGCATGGATGATAGATGATCATTGAACATGGATCTGATTAGACGAGTCGCAATGTGGATAAAGTTACATTTCTCACCATCATTTCCATTTAGTTGCTGTTCAGGAGCTTTTGATCGTATCACGTATGATTTTTATGAGCTATTAGATTATGTTCAGGCATTCTAGATTTGTACACTTTCACATTTCATTATTTCAATATATTTATGGAGGACTTTGTGTCAATCTTGGCTTAAATCAGAGGTTATTTTGACCTTGCAAATAGAAGAAACCAAGACGTTTCAGCTTACGGACCATTGAGTATATGTTCTGCAGGCTTCACTCATATTATACAATGTCCATAAGCGCATGGAGAGGGTACAGTAAAGTCCTAAAATGAAATAATGTCTGTATACGCATAAAAATACATTTAGCAAAATCCAAAACATTCAAAAGACCCAAAACATGTTTTTGCACTTCCTGACTTCAGCTGATTTATTATTCTGCTATGAAATTTGAAAATTATTTCCTGGCCCTTTTATTTAAGCCCTTAATATTTGAGCACTATCCCTACTCAGCTTTCTGAAGATATTGGGCGCTCGGTGACCTGAATAACTTTCTTAATGTAACCTTGTGCTTTTAATGCAGGATTACACACTTGGATACATAGAGTAACACTGGACGTACAGGTTAAGTAAAAACGCTGCTAGTTCAATGACCAGGCCTAACAGGTCTCTTTGTTACATACTGTAGGTTGGTGGCTGGCTGATGCCCTTGAACAAGGCACTGAATCACAAAATAGGAGGTGACAACTAGCCCTGTGCTCTCTCCCTTCTGAAGAAAAGTTGGTGAAAGGACGATTTATTCTGCAATGAAAGGTGTCTGATCACAAAACAATTCTAAAGTGCCCTTGAACAAGGCACTGAATTCCAAATTTCACCAGGGGAGTTGCATCGCTGCCAACCCTGTGCTCTGTGAAGACATGCCTGTGTGCATATATAGGAGGGGTATGCAGAATGAGGCGTTCAAGGGACCGTCCTGTAAAGGTGTGAGCCCTGATTCAGAGGTTCATCTTAAACACTGTAGAAATCAAGTTGTTACTTTGAAACGATTCTTTATAAGATGTCTGGATTCCATAACAGCATTCGTTGCAATTCTGTATTTGTTGGCAATGCAAGTTTCTTTTTATAGCTCCTTTCAACAACAAAGCAGTTCTCAGCCCTTTGCAGGCATTAAGAAGAGGCATTATGAAAAGGAAACAAGGCAATATAAAAACACATAAAAAAGCAAGGAGTAGCCTGAAATAAATCGAAGATAAAAATATGGTAAAATATAATTCAATTGATTAAAGATGAAAATAAGACTTGTAGTGCATTTCTAGTGTAGTGAAATAAATGAATAAATAGTCCCAATTGTATTTCAGTAAAGGGCAGTGGCCAACAGGACTCTGGCTTTACTCAAAATACTTTGGAGGAGTTTTCTTTTGACAAGTTCTACACTCGGATGTTCACTCTGCCTAGATGGAAGTGACTCTTCCTACCATACAGTATATTCGGAAAATGCATTTCCGGTCAATCGTTTATTCTTAGGCTTTTCAACATTAGCTTTCCAGAGAGGACAGCTCTTGCTTTGCTTGATAGTCAGGCCTCCAGTTAGTAGTGTTGTTGATGCTAATTAGCTGTGTATTAGCATTCTCTTGTTGTACACTGCCTTGAGACCAAGGTAAAGTGGAATCATTTCTACACAGTCCATTCACCAAAGCTCAGTTCTAGCTAGTGGGTGTTAGGAAGCGCTAGAATTTTTTTTGTGATGATGTGATGCAAGTCATCTACACGTCCAAGCTTCAGCTGAGTCCAAGGTTTACGCTTACTGTGCTCAGGCATTTATATATAAGCATTGGGTAAAATGTGTGTTTGTAATTTGAGAGAGGTTGCTGGGAGTGACCAACACAAAATGATCACACAACTTAGTTCTACAAAGTCTTTCGGTTTTTGGTTTTGGGTTTTCAGCCTGCAACTTTTATTGTTTTGTGTCAGTCCTACTGCTGTCGTCAACCTTATTTCCCACATTGTTCAGCCAAAAAGCCTTCAAAGCCCAACCGTACACTATCTGCCAGAACCAAAGAGCAGACTGACATTAAACCTCGCTGTAATTGTGAATTACATTACATTAATTACTTCTATGTGACTTTAGATACTGTGTACAAGTCAAACACTGTGTACAAGTCAAACACACACACACACACACACACACACACACACACACACACACACACACACACACACACACAATCTAAATCAGTGGTTCTCAACTGGTCAGGCCTCGGGACCCACTTTTTCCTTTGTCAATAAATGGCGACCCGAAATTTTGAACCACTCAAATCTATTCAACAATATAAATATATATATATATATATGTATATATATAATAATATATATGCTTTTCAGCGTACATTATTAATTAAAGTGAAGTACAGTTTATATATCCCTTATATCCCTTCACAGAACTAAAGTATGCTTTTAAATAAGGTTTAATGAGATGATGGAATCAAAGATGAACTGTATCACATAAAAAGGCACACATGCTGAAAACCCAACCCCAGAAGGGGGGTCTGGGGGGATTCTCCCCCAGGAGATTTTTAGAAATACTAACATATAAACTACGCATTCTGGTGCACTCTGAGAAGAAAATAAATAAATGTATTACTACCCGACATATTAATAATATTTTATGCCATTGTTTGTTTTTCACTTTGTTCTGACAGCTTGCTGCTCCTCACAGAGAGAAGAGTAAAGAGGAGAGAGTCTGTGTGAATTACTTTAAATTGTGGGTAAGGGTAGATAGCTCCCATTGTTCTGTGACCTGTCAATCATCAAACCGGGGGTCATATTTCATTATGTGTTCATTTTGATCTGAAGTTGTACCCATGGATGTATAAAGAATAGTTCTACCGCAAAGTTATTCTCCGTGGGGACTTCCGGCAACAATCTTGATTCTGATTGGCCAGAAGACTCGAAAAAACATCAGCAAAGATGATCACTACGTGACAGAAGTTTTCAAAAACGTTTATGGTCTCCAGTACTTCCAGTCCAACGCCTACTGCATGCACAGCGTTAGTAAATCGGGCCTTCAAAAGAAAAGTTTGAATTTTTTCTATTTTTTTTTTCTTCACTCACACATCTGCGACCCACTCGAAACGGGTCCGCGACCCACCAGTTGAGAACCACTGCTCTAAATTAATAACAGACACACTCTACATTAATGACAGGACACAAAGATCAGAGAGCAGGATTTCAACTGTAGGTCAGTAACCATAGCAACAGAACGGAATGCACCGGAGACCTGTCACCATAGGAACCCACAGCCAGAGAGGAAGAGAGAGACGGAGAGACAGAGGGATAAAAAGAGATGTAAACAGAAGACAGAAACAAAGATACTAGGGAGATAGAAATAGCCAAAAGTGAGAGAGAAAAACGAGACATAATCAGAGTCACGAAGACGGAGGAGGAGGAGGAGGATGAGGAGGAGGAGGAGGAGGAAGATGAGATAGCTAAGAGAGGTATGACTGTATCTACTGTACCCCCTTACAACATGTCCAAAGCAACATGTTGGCAACATATGCCGTGATCACATCAAGTATGTGTAATGTGCAGCTCACACGCCGTCAGCACTATTAGGAATATGCCAGGTTCAAAATGATAAACTTTATTCCTCCCATACAACAACTGCACACTGTTGTGGCTGTGTCCCCAGCGAGCGTATGCAAAAATATGTTTCTCCCTCTCTCAAGGTCAGCGCAATGGTAGCATTACTTACACACCATTCCTGCTTGGTCAGTGTTTTAAAAGCAGTGACCTTTGAATTACAACATTGAGAGTATTCACCCGGGTAAAGCTACAGTAAAAGAAACTATGTAGGGACTCAAGCTGTTCCTGTTGGTTTGGCTGCGAGATCAACTCTGAGTTCTGAGTCCAGCGTAAAAAGGAAACGCTGAGGGCGGCATCCCGCTTTCCTTGTCATTCTTATTGTACAATGGCTATCAATCCATCAGTAAAGTAGCCTTTTAAACAGCTTCCTTGCATGAAGGAAACTAACTTTGTAATGGATGGAAGACAGGAAAGAAGCAGTACTTCTATATAGCTTTCAGCATGATGCTTACTGGCAGCTGTTCATAGTCATTTGCAGCCTTTTAAAAAATTCATAGTGTGTAGCCATGTTGCTTGATGTTTGTACAGTAATGTATGGTTGGATACTTATGCCTACTTCGGATTAAGCTGCCCCAACATTTCGCCAGCTGTATCCACTTCTGATGATCTTAATGTGATCTTAATTTTTAGTACTTTTATGACTTCTTAACACGTGGCTTGTGTGTTCATTTATCATTGTACGATTCCTATGATGATGTTTTATTGTTTTGTCAAGCACTTTGTGACTTTGTCTGTGAAAAGCACTTTATAAATAAACTTACTTACTTACTTAATGTGACTTGCATAAGCATTTTTGTCTCAGTTCTGGGAGAAAATAAGAGCAAGTTCATAAATGTTTACCCCAAGGTAGTAAGCATCACAGCCTATGATGAATATGTGTAATCTATACCTAGTCCTCTACTGCTACTCTGTGGCAATATGGATACAATAGTGCACCACATGCCATTGTTAATATCTCAATATAGCTTTTTATCCACTTTTATGATCATAATTATGGAGGTTTTATTAGCCGTAATGGTGGTATTTAAAGGGTGGTGTAGTTGTAAAGACACAGCAAGGATGTGGTGTGAGACAAAGAGTCAGAGACACAGGAAGTGAGAGAGGGAGGAAGATACAGAAGAGTAACAATGAATGGGGAGGAGACAACAAGAGGGAGCAAAAATAGGAATAGGCTGAGAAAGGGCAAGCTTCGACAAAGAAAGACAAAGAAAAGATTGGCGTGTGTGAGACACAGTCTAGAGATTTGTGCTAGCTTAGTTCTTATTCCAATCACACACGCCGCCTAATGAGCTAATGGGCCTGACAACCAGACAGACACACACAGAGTGAGGGACAGGGAGAGAGGGGCGGGGGGATGGATGGAAAGTCACTACTCTAGTCAGTCAGTCAGTAAGCCAGCCATTCATCCATTCAGCCAGCCAACCTATTAGCCCCTCATTCCACAGGGAGCCTCGTGTGACTGCCGCAGATAAGAGATGCACAATATTCCTGTGGCATTTTGTGAAAATCCTCCTCTTTTCTTCTCTTGACCCTCTCATCTCTTTTTGTCTCTCAGTCCTTCATCTCCCTTCCTTCAAACACACAAGCAGGTGCACACACAAACGTCTCCAGCTAAGTTGTGACTCACAGAGACACAGAAACTCCGATTATGTTCCTTTAAGTACTGCATGCTGTAGTAGCCCCTGTGGTGTCAAGATCACAATTATGGGCTATTTGATAAGAAGCCATTTTACAGATTTGTCAAATAAATGAGTAGTCGATAGTGTTTCTATGACTAGCTGAGTAAGACCTATAGCAATCAGCGACAGCTTCGTGATTAGCGCCTCCTGCGGTGCCAAGTGATGGCTCTCCTGGCAATTATCTACAGTGTACAGATAGCTGAACCACTAAAATAATTACGAATGTTGCTTAAGATAGGAAATATTCAATTGAAATCATTGAAATGAAAAAATAAGAGCTTTTCTGTTAATGCAAAGGATGTATGATTGCTTTGGCCTCAAACTAAACAGTATCATTATTGTTGTCATTATTCTCTAATTATCCTTCAAATTATAATCAAAGCTTTTCCCACACCGTCCTCTTTTACTTTCCACTCTCACTCTTCTTCCTCTCTGTGTTTCACTCTTTTTGCCACTCTTGTCTGTTCGTGTTTGGAATTTGCTGTTTTAGATTTCCTCTCTTTGCTCCATTAAATGATTTTACAACATTTCCAGAGGGCATCATTATTACCACAGCAGGTCAGCAATTGTATTATGCCCGTGCACATTGGTAACGTCAATCACTCCTGGAATTCTAAAGCCATTGCAGTTACTGTTAATCACCATCATCCGCCGTGTGAAAAAAAAAAAAGGTAATATCAATTTAAAGGGCCCATATGTGTTTGGTAAGCCTCACTCCTGGACAATTGGTTTCCTATAACAGGTGTAATGTTTACAGTTAAATACACACTCAAATAATCCGGTGAAACAATACAAGTATTCATGGATTTCACTTCACTTTTAATTTCATAGCAGGAGCAGCCAGACAAGATCAGTCATGTCACAGTTAGTAATATCTAATCTCCAGACCTCCCGTGATAATAATGTCATCCAAAGACAGCTCAAATATGTATGCATCTATTCAGACGCTGACCATTTCTCCTGTTTGAAACTTCATCATCATATTTTTCAAAGCCTCATGTTGCTTTGAAAAACATGATGATTGTCAGACCTCTTAAAACAAATAAATGCAGATAAATTAACATTCAGTGCGCTCTTCAGACGCCTTTGTAATTGTGACTTGACTTCTTTTGGTTGCACTTCATTTGTTTTTCAAAAGAATCCACGGAATGTATCTGTGTTTATTTTGATTATGAAAATTAGATTAAATGAATTAATAACACAAGAACAAGGACTCGGATTTATAAAAATACCCTTAGAAGACTATAAGAAGTAACTCCTTTCATATTTCTCAGTTTCTTTCTCCTTTATTTTCAATAACCACAAGCATAAGCTCTAATTGTCATAACAGAATACTTTACGACAGGTTCTTGATTACTTGGTTTTATATCGTATATTCCCTAGACTTTTGAAAATCTGCAACAAAAAAACCAAGCCTTATATTCCACTTTCTTGAACATCTGCTTCTTGTCACCGAACAGCGTTACTTACAAATGTGGGTTTGTTGTCTTCCTTGTGATGTTTTGATTATTTTCCATAGTTTTCTTTTATACTGCATGTTTGTGTTTTGTTGTGCGTGCATGCGCTCATGGGTTGACAGGCCCACTGTTGTGAAATATCCTGGGCATCTGGACCAGTGTTCCTCCTCGCTGATGGTTCTGTTTAAAAGGCTGAGAGGGAGAGAGGGAAAGGGGGAGACAAAAAGAGAGAGAGGGAGAGTCAGAAGATGACAGCAGCAGCATCAATCACTTTGTCAATGAGCATCAATCACTAAAGGTTCTGCGGGACAGATGTTTGGCTGAGTGTGTGTGTAGTGATTGTGTGTGTGTGTCTGTGTGCATGGTTGCATTTAGCTGTTAGACATCTGTGTGACAATCTACTACTCTGTCACTCACATGGACTATTTCTCTTTTTTAATTCCTACAAAATAACTTTATGAAGCGCTTGCTGTCTATTAAACGGCAGGCAAAGTGACTGTACTTACTGTAGCAATGTTGGAGTTTAAACACTGAAACCTGCAGCCGTTTTTTGCACCAACATGCATAAAAGAAGCAGCTAGGTGAAGCAGATGACGGACCGTACAGTACGGGGCTCCGTCAGTGGGCCATGTAGTGTTTGTGTTTCACGATGGAGGGCAGCGATAAAAACAGAAGGCTGTTTACTTATTCATTTCTGTGACAAGCATCAGTGTTGGTAGGGGGCCACCACAAATCCCTGTCCACAGTTTTCTCTGTTGGATATGTCTTTCTGAATTCTCCGACCCCCTGTGGTTCCTCAATATCTGTCCTACAGTTTTTGTTTGTTTTTTTCAAACCCGAGATAGAAGAAACTTATATGCTCACAAAAGAACATCTTGGGAAAAAAAAATACAAATGGTTCTGACTTGTGAAAGAGATAAACAAAGACAGTGGTGCTTTGTTGAATTTTTACTCAGCATTAGACACAGCTGAAACTAAGGACCACCTAAAAGTTCTTCTTCTGCTTGGACTGATTTGATACTTGAGTTTTAGCATGATCTTTTTATAACCACTAATGTTTTCTTAATGCAAGCAGACATATAAGAACTTTTCCCAAATGATATAACTATTATGATTTAGCCAACTGTCTGATCAAAGATTTCCAGGGACGATTTTACATCTTCCCTGATTTGTATTTCACAGTTATGGATAAAACAGTCTGGGCACATTTAGCTCTGAGGTTGTTCAATCCCTTAGATCAGAACACATTTGCAATTTTCAAACACACCTAAAATGCATGCTTAAAGCTCATCTGTTTGTGTTTAAATAACAAATGTTTTTCATCTTATAATGAACAATATCTCAATGCAAAATATAAACAGTCAAATAGCTGCTGCCTCAACTGTATCTTAAGATTGACAAATAACAACGAAAGAAAATAAAACATTTTCAAATGGATTTGGTTTGTCCTAGTTTGTTCTTATTTTGCTTTGTTTCTTAAATCCCACCCAAACTTTAGTGGGTAAAAGCTTTTTAAATATGCTAAACCAACATACTTCCATCCTCCTGATTTCCTTTGTGCCTTTTTCTTAATCCATTTTCTTCCATTTCTCATTTTCACTATCTTACAGTTCATGCTGATTAATTGCAAATTCTGTTCAAAATGTTTGGAAAGCAAAGTGCGGATTATATAACATTTCCACATCAATATAAAACATGTTTTTGAAAAGGTAACCATTTAAATGCAAACAACCAAAACACATTTCCGTTGCAAATCTTCCATACACAGTATGTTTTTGCAAACCTTAAGAAATGCCTCCACAGCTTTTTACACAATTTAAATTGTTATTTACCAGAAGGAACATGAACACAATTGTTGTCAAAAGCACTTTGTTTCATTCACTTTTCCTGCGTCTCTCTCCTCCCCCACAATGTATTCATCCTCCTCTGCCTCTCCTTCTCCCTCGACCTTTTTTCCCTCTCCTTTTGTAAGTTACACTACAGAAAATGATTAATTCATTTGGAAAGCTTGTATGGTGTTTTACAGTGAATACTGGCTCAGTGATGTAGTGAGTCTATGCTGCGAGCATATGGAATATTTTGATATATAACATGCTATTCTCCAACCCCCACCTATGCTCTGAAACAATGACTGGAAAGTGAATGTACATGCGCAGACGTACATATACATACACACACACACACACACACACTGGCGCTTACACATTGGCACATCAACAGACAATTCTGTATGCCCCTTTGTTTTTTCATGTAGGATTTTTGTCTTCAATGGTGCATGGCATTACACAAATCGAATCACACACACACACACACACACACACACACACACACACACACACACACACACACACACACACACACACACACACACACACACGCACACACACTCTCTTGCAGACTCAGTCTCGCTCTCCCCCTGCTTCTCTACAGTAGATTGACAAAGCCCACTAGCTAATCCAGTGTGTGGGGAGTGTTGCTGGAGACAGTATTAGGTGGATAAAACTGGATTGCCCCCCCACGCACTCCACATTGCCTCCACATCTCCCAGCAGCCGGCGTGTCTGTGTTTTTTTGTCCTCCAAGAGTTTCAGGTGTGTGCAAATGTACATATTTGTGTGTGTGTATTCTTGAGAGATGGATCCCCACGGTGCGCTGCACTCCTACCGTAGATTAGCTGTTCTTAATGTGACTCCTCACTCCAAAAGTAGAGAACTTGAAAAGTCTCGTTTTGTACAGAAAGCCCGATGAGGCTCCCCTGTGAATCACAACTGTAGACTTATTCCGATTTAGTATTCCTAAAGTCCTTTCTCTCCCTTTTAACAGATTCACTTTGCAGCATCTTTATCTCCATACACCTCTTTCTAACTAAGATAAACACGTAAACACATAAAGTGCTGAGCAAATAAAGTGCCTCAAATTTGTTTTTCTCATGATAGGAGTTCAAGGGCAATCAACATTTAATATCACTGAAGCTGCCCAAGGGATCGACTATCACAACAGCGCTCAATATCAATAATGCAAACTTAAAATAACAACAGAACACAATGATCCCCAGGGTAAGCAGAGCAATATAACTTGGATCAACGTCCCCTTTGTGTCACAGCGTTTTAGGGACAATTATTAAACAACACTTGAAAATTACATTTTAAAGGTTTGACTATATGTCCCCAGAGCAGAGTCTAAAGTTGATGTGCTAAAGAAACTATGTGCACTATATCGCAAATTAAAATGTCCATTCAATCCATCCATCATCTGATGCAGTATAATTAAATCACTGAAACTCACTTTGCTGTGCTTGATAGCACTATCATAGGTAGGCTTTATTGTGAGTGTGAAGTGTAGCGTAAAAGCAAGTAGCTGGCATCAGTGTGTGTTTCTGTTTATTGTCAGGCTATAAATACATTTTATAATTTCTGCAGCCATCACTGCTAAAAATATGCATGTGTTTTAAAGGCTTTATTATTGCTAGAGGGCAGCTGACATGTTCAGACACATAAGAGCAAAGTAAAACTGAATTCAGTGTTTCAGTAGGCAAGAGAGAAAAGAGACAGGTTGGGTAACAGAAGGGGTGAGATAGTTTTTTACACAAGACTCAGGTTATTCCATCAGTATTTCATCATCAAATATCATGGGACTTTGTTATTTTCCACGCAAATTTGCACAAACACTTATTTGAACATGGCTTAGGCATTTCTCAAAAGTATAATGAAAGATAAGAATTAAGGCTGAGCAGTAATTACATATTTTTAAAGTGAGTTATGTGTGTGTGAATGTGTGCTTTTACAGCATTGCGTGTGTGATTGAGTGCGTGTTTTCTAGTTCCATAGAACATCTTCAAAGGCCAGGTTCAGCGAGTTCGATAAAAAGATTCATAATTTTAGGTCACTCTCAGGACTTATGGTCGTGACGCTCATTACAGAAACATATACAGCCCATAATAAGGGCAGACCATCTGGACAACACAGTATCAGGCTGCTGTACTGAATTGCCCTTTGGACCGGTGCCCTGTTCTCTCTCTCTCTCCTTTGCTTGCTCTCTTCTTCTCATATGTCTTGCCAGGTTTGTTGTCTGAACATGTTTTGCCCTAAAATCAATCACTTCTGCGCGGAATAGAAAGTTGGAGTGAACTGAAAGTATTCAGCTGCTGTTTTACAGTATTCAATGTTTACTTTTATAGCGTTATCCTAAGCAGAAAGGATGTAGACTTTCCTTTGGGTCGGAACTTTTCAGAGAACTATTGGGTGACAGTGATGAAGCAGAGGCTCTGTGATGTGGCTACACACTGCTGATAAACTTCTTCTGTGTCACTTATATTTGTCCCAGAGCAGAGCTTATCATACAGTCGAGTTGCCCAAAATAAACAGAATCAAAACGTTGAGTCAAGTTGAAGTCCTGGCATCACCTCCAGGCTGCCTTCTGTTCCAGCTTCTCAATACACTGTCACGGAGCTTTTCTCAACAACATGTTATGTGTCCCAGAGAATTGTAGTCCATATGTGGATCTGCATACATCTCTTGCTTTTAGAAATTGAAACCTTTGTGATTTTACATTTCGGTAGATTAAACAACAATTATTTGTTTGCATTACTTCGTTTACTACAATTACCATAAGAAGCACATACTTTTATCATGGTTGAATTTGTCTATATCTTTGATCTACTTCAAAGTCATTTTTCCAACTATTTGGCTTTAAGCTTAAGTAAAGGACATGTGAAATCCTCTCTGTAAATAAATGTTGGAGGAAACAGTGGCTCCTCACTTTGCTTATGGGAAAAGATGTCCATTAAAGGCTATTAAAAACAGAAATATAAAATGTTTCATATTATTATTACTGTTAGATCGGTAATATCATATAAAACTAGATACAGCCTCATATCTCTTAAATCCTCGTATGACGTCTATCGTCTTTTTCTGGTTTCAGGCTGCATTAAAGGAAATTATTTTATTTCATGAATGCTTCTAGCTATTTTTGTATTTCCTTCTAGCTAACTTGGTCATTGAATCCACATTACTGAAGCTTTCTTTAATCAAAAATCTCATTGTGTAAATAGTTTGTGAAAGCACCAAAAGTCAACCCTACAGTTTCGACGTAATATCAATATATCAATGTTGAAGTATTTGATCCAAAATATTGTGAATTATTCATGCTGGATTTTTAGTTATTTATTTAATTGCAAATGTCAGAAATTCAGAAACAGAAGCCATACGTTGCAGTTTCTTTTCAGGATACTTAAAAAAGGTCTTAGTGAAAATACAATATTTAGCCATAACAGTTGTTGAGGTAATAATTTATTTCAGTGACGCTACAACTATTTTAATGAATTAGTACCTTTATTCACCAGTGTAATGAAAACCATTTCTGTCAGTGTGAGGTAAATCACAGTGTCTCTGTGAATTCAACACCAGAAACCATTTGTCGGTTCACACTAACAACACAAGACTCAATGGTGAACATGAGATTTTAATGGCTTTTGGGTTTCCTATTTCTTTTGTTTTACATGCTGCTTTGGAAAAAGTACAAAAATAATTGAATCGCTTCTGCCTTCATCTTCGCTCTGTCACTTCACACTAGCAACAAAAGTTCCGGGAGTCAATTTAGCTTTTAATGAGCCGTGGTTTTGACAGTCTGCATAGCAAATCTGCTCTTGGAGGCCAGTGAGAGCAGTTGACGCTATCTATGATTTAACGTGTCCTCTGCACCCCGCCACCACAGACAGATGTAGCGCACTCCCTTACACCGCCCATAAGTGCGAGCTTAAACTGAAACAAAGTCCTATCTCACATGCTCATACAGATCCAACAAACTTAGTGCTGCGCGAACAATCCTGTCCAATGTGTATAATTCAATAGGCCTCGTGGTCCAAACTGTATTCAGCTCTAAATGAATAATCGGCTGACAGCATCAAAAACAAGCCAGCGCTGTCAACAAGCTGTCAAACTTAATAAAACAAACTCTGATGTAGACCCTCCTTCTTTCTCTCTCTTGCCTTCATGCTGTTATTGGTAGTGACTCCTGCTCTGTGTTGCACCGTGTTTAAGAATCCCTGGAAAAACCCAAACACACACAAATGACGACTGATCATAGGCATGTACATTTCAGTTTTCCTTTATGATTCGCCACTGAAATAGAAACGAAGCAGGATTGATGTTGGAAATAAGGCAAACAAACAGGATGGTGGGCGTATGATCTATTTATGATCAGAAATGCATATCAATGTGTGAGTTCAGGATTTACCATAAAACCATCCGCTGTAACCAGGAAGCAGATGGATGTTTGACTAATTGGCTGCCCTCCTGTCACACTGACCTCGGGTCGGTTGACTAACTGACCAGATAACTGGCTGACAGACTTAGTGGTGGTTGACTGATTGGCTGGCTGCTTGATGGGAAGGCTTCCTGGATGACTGAGTGTCTGAGTGTCTGAGCGTAATGCAGGCTCACAAGTCGATCCGGAGCGGCAGCAGCATCCCGGGGTGAGATTATCAATACGCATAGATACACTCACATGTGTCTTTAAAGCTAGGCTGGAGAGCTGTAAGCTTCCTTGAGTTTGGATCTTTTTCAGGAGAGTAAGTTGCCGTTAATTTGAAATTGCACTGACAAATATGTTGACATTTGGCAGCACTGTTTAATGCCCCGCAGTGCAGTGGATTAAAAAGGCTGGTATGGCTCCAAAATGTGGGATCAAACTGGATTAACATGTTTGTTAAATTTGGGAACTTTTTTATCAAAAGACTTGATAGCAGTATATCTTTAATAAATGAATGATTACTTATAACTATTTCATGTTTATTTGGTCCCTCAGCAGTACAGCAAGGATTTGCTTTGACATGCTGCTATTTGATGATTCATTCATTCCTTGTTGCATCACTAATAAGGATCATGAGTTTTGCTTTGAAGGTCCTTTTTAAAACTTTATTAATTAAAAGAATTGGCTGCAAGGATCTATAATAAATCTGATGACCAAGTATTACATTTTGTTCAACCATTAATAAAAATGTAGGCAGCAATATAAAGTAGAAGCAGTATCCAAGAGGAAATGTGTAACTGCTTTTTTATACAACGATAAAAAGCAAGTTTGTCCCCCTCCAACAAACTTAAATGCTGTTCTATCTGACCTTTACCTCTTGGGGCTTTTTACTGTTTTCCTCTTTGGTAAACTAGAATATCAGCAAGCTAAACTAAATACAGCATCCGCACCAGAGAGTGCCCTGCCATAAATCACCTGAGCTGGTAAAACAGTTACATGCTGTTCTGAAATCCGGCTAAGCAAACAAAACAGAGCTTGAGGCTTTACTGAGTTTAGAAAAATGTATGCTGTAAGACGCTGAATCTGGGTAAAACAACCAGTAGATACTCACTTTATGCTTTGGAAAGAAACTCTTTGATATATTCCTCTAATATTTTAGTATGACAGAACAAAGTGATGTCTAGATTCTTTATTGAAATAACAATAATGATTCCCTAGTCACTATTGAAATTGTATTTATTTGGTTTTCAGGAAGACCTCATTAGATTGAACTGAAGTCTATTGATTTATTTTAGTCAAACAACAAAGAGAAGCCAGGTTGAAGAGTGGGCGTAGCTCCAGTGAAGATAAACGGTAAACAACAAGGAAACACTTACACTGAGAAAACTCAAATATCTTGTGTTATTCCACAGCAGGAATCACCGAGGACGTCACATGACCCACAGTACAGCAATCTTAAAACTATTACTCCATGCATTTTATAACATGAGATATGCTCTTTTTCATTTGACCGCAGAAAAAAAACCTCCCTGAGGAAAATTAAATATTTGAATCAATTATACGTAGAAGTTAAATCCTCGGAATGAATAACGAGATAAAATGCAGGGCTTCTAAAACTTTAAAGGACCACTTTTTCTATTTCGCAGAGAGAATCTTAATGTCAAGATGTCGGATTTAAAATAAGAAAAGTCTTATGCAATGTTATACCTTGAAATTATTTCTGAAATGTTTTAATAAGCAACTGTTAAGGAATAATTTTCTGAAAATGTTTGACCTACTGTTCGACAATATACATTATTTGTTTCTGTCCCCCATTTACATGCATATTTACTACCTTTTTCAATTAAGTATTATCAGTAAAACATTGAAAAACAGATGATTTATCTTTGTTCTATTATTTCTTATTATCCCAATAGACTTTAAGAGTCCCATTATCCTTGGAAGTAATATGATGGGAATATTTTGGATGCAGTGGCTCCCTCACTTCTCTGTATTCACTCTTTCTCCCTAAGCATGCATCCCTCCTGGTCATTTCACTCATTAATGAGAATTCAATGAGTTCATTACTCATCTATGATCAGGTTTTTAATTTCTTTAAGTACCAATCTTTCTTCCATGGATCCATTACACCTCTCTCCTTTTTCCCGCCTGCCTCTGCTCATGTTGCTCTCCCTCCCTCTCACTAACAATGAAAAATGCTATGACTTTATATCCCTACGACTGTAATCATTTATATGGATGTCTGGTCAGTTCTCTTCCTGTGTGCATGCTCTCCCTGGCAGGCACACGCATGTTCATTTCCCTGAACACTTATACACAGCAGTTTATCTGCAGTAAAGGAAGATGTGTCCATGCCTCATCCCACAACTAGCATCAACACAAATGATCACCAGTCGGATTGACTGAATACCGAGACACTTTGTATTTTTTTCTTATTGATGTAGAATTGCTTGCCGTTTCCAGCAGCTTACAGCAAAGCTAGGCTGAAGACGTCTTAACACTTATCTCTGTACTGGGAGCAAATAGCAGACAAATATGTAAGCTTCCCATTAGACTCTGAAAGACCTCCAACAAATGTACTTAAAGAATGTGCGTTTAAAGTATGATAGAGTTTTAAATCACTAGCATACTGCTATGTGAAATCTTTTTGCAGAAGTCTGTTATACATAATGCTCCAGTCAATTAAAATCATAATTTAGGTCAACCGTAATGTCTCCCCTTATGGGTTGTTTGTGTTTGTGCTTGCATCCTTAAAAGCACAACATGAAGGTTGTGTTCAACCCTTAACTCTATGGGTGTTTATTCCCACACGCGTGTATATGAAAACATTAGAAAATAATTATTTTGACATTGCGACACCAGAATGGTTGAGCAAAGATGTTTTGAGGAGTATAAGTGAGTTGAGTGCTTAATTAACTGATATGAATGAATTGGAACAGGAAGTAACAAAGTCCTTGGTTTCTAAATGTAACGGTTCATTTCACTTGAGTGATCTCTTGGCACAAAGGAGAACAGTCATACATGTTGTCAATATCTATTGTTATACACAACACTTTGTGTAATGGATTGTATTGTATTCAAGAAACAAAGAAATGCATACTCAAACAAACAAATAAAATGAGCCACAACTAGTGGCTGCAAAATGTGACGAGAGCTTTTTGTATCTGTAAGTTTCCTTCGGTGGGGCTCTACTTTTCTTTTAGCGGTCAGAAAAAGGCTACCCATGCCAGCAGAGAGTAGCTGTGTGTGTTTGTGTGTGTGTGTGTGTGTGTGTGTGTGTGTGTATGTAAATAACTAAAGGAAAAAGAAGGAAGTTCATGCATAATGCTGAGGGTGGCGATGGTGACAGGATGTCAGGCTCCTCAGGAGTGAAGCCCCTCTGAGACCAAAATCACAGGACGTCTGCAGCAGGCTGCCTGGAGTTTACTTAACTTTAGTTTCTGATGTTGTCATCTTTTGAGCCTGCAGGGCTATTGCAAGTTTACTGACAATTCGGCTTTTCGTGCTTTCTGTTTTTATGGTTATTACAGATTCACATGTCACATCAAAAAGCGTTGAGTGCGTGCCTTAATCCCTTGAACTTTGTAGCTGCTCTTGAATGTATTTTGTTTGATCTCAATAGGAGGAACCCATTCATGGTACTGTGATTACTGTCCCTTATAATAGGCTAATTACAATAGCTTGTCATGTAGAACGATTAATGCTGAGTAGACGTGATGAATTTGATCTGTGAGTGAGTTTATGTGTGTTCCTCCTCCCTCCCTCCTCTCATATGTATTTATTTTCTTTCTTTATTTTCCTGTTCTCCCTTTATCACAGCTTCACACCCTCACTCTCTCTCTGCCTCCCTGGTTGCCTCTTCCTTGTCTTTCTAACAGATTGTTAATCGGTGATTACTGCAGCAACAAAAGGTTAGGTGAAAGTGTTGATGAGATTCTGTTGTCATGGGAAGTGCTTAAGGCAAAAGGCGGCATCCGCTGAGTTTAATGATCCTGCACGCATGTGTGTACATTTAAAATCCCTCGCTAAATCATGCATGAATATGACGTAGTGTGTTAAAGAGCTGTGGGCTTTTGAACACACATACACACCCGCACTGTGGAAGATGGATGTTCTAGGTTCTCTGTAATGCCTCTCCGTCTCAATCTGTCTTCCTGAAAATGACAACGTGCCACGGTCATACAGGATATATAGCTACACACACACACACACACACACACACACACACACACACACACACACACACACACACACACACACACACACACACACACACACACACACACACACACACACACACACACACACACACTCTAAAGGATACACATGAGGGTACAGATACGGAGACACACAAAGCTAGGGACGGAAAGACTGAGTGACAGAAGAGCACAGGAACAGTGAACTACACACATCAATATAATCCCACTGCACTTTTTCTACCTGTAAATCCTTCTCCACCCTTCTGCTTTTTTCGAGGAAACCCATGGAACATGTCATGTCAACCTGAACGTGTCCCATGCCCCAGTGTGTGTGTGTTTCTGAAGGAGTGAGCGTTTCAGGCTGTACTGAATGCATGCAGTGTAGTGTGATACAAAATAATGCCTGCCTCTGCCTGATTAGTAATAATCATATTGTTTCTGGCATTTGTGTTTTTTTGTTCACACGTTGCATAATAATAACTCTGCAGGTTGGTAAAAATGGGCACATAGAAACTGTTGCTATAGAAACACCAGAATAAAAGCACCCTCCCTGGAAACGACACAAGTTTTAATTTCTTCCTGTGAGATAGTAGAGGGGGTTTCACTTTTGTGTTCTCGCTCTTTCTCTCTTTTCCCCCTCTCCCTTTGAAACGAGACAACAGTTCTCCCTCTTCTCTCTCCATGTTCCACTTTTATTCCATTTCTCACTCCCTCTCCTCCCCCTTTCAACCTCCCCTTCCTCTCCTCAGAGGGCCCTATTTCTGTGAGTCAAATTCATGGCACTAGTGCACTTGGCCTTGACTGACAGAGTTTTGGTAATTTCATGACCAGAGGCTGTAGCGCTCTGGCAGTGCACCTGCATCGTTCATTTAAGAAGAGGCTGGATTAGGAGGAATACATTATCGGTATCAATCATGAACAATCAGATCAGCTCCTCTCATCCCGTTTGCTCCCACCTCACACTGACATTTAGTAATGGAGAAAAGAGCCCACAACTCTCCCATGAGGAAACTGATTTGTTTTATCTGGGATATGCAGAGTATTAAAGCAGAAATACACAAGTATGCAACAAGTGTGTTGTTTGGGTGCTACTTCAGCATGATTTCTTCAAAAATGAGGAATGTGAGCTGCTTTGAATCATCATTCAAATGATACGCGACTGATGGAGTGCACATTCCTGTGGTGCTGCCTTTAGAAAGCTGCAGAATTTCATCAACTGAAAAGAAAAGCCCCTCATGCATAATACACGCAATTGTGGACGAAAAATAGTTGTGAGAATCATCCATTCCTCCTTTTGAATTGTTGCAGGGATAACATGTTAATGCGCTTAAAGCCTCTGTATGCTGTTAGAACATTTTCTAATACAAAAAACAATGCGTTTTCTGAAATAGGCTGTGGTCTGTGAAGGCACATTTTAATACCAGACATCACTGACCTATCTAATTTGTGTTGACACGCTCCCCTGGTGTGCCCTCTCCCTAATGTAGGTCTGGTAATATCATTGCAAGCTACAACATTATTGAAGTCATGCAGGCAGGAAATTATCCACTTACAGCAAACACATTTGGCACTGCACCAGTTCAACATTGCTGTTCGTGATCTGCTCCGGCATGACATTATGTCTGCAGACATCTTATATGCGACACATTATACATATCACCACTAAACTCACCCAATTTTGTGTAGGATAAGGAGTATACCACGGTTCTGAAACAGAAACTGAACTATTCATGACTGCAAGCACGTACAGTTCTTCAAGCCTCTGAAAATGTAGTTTCAAACTGAGAGTATTTCCCTACAACATAAAATATTCATTCCAAATGTGCAACAATCAAAGTTAGCGGACAAAAAATATTATAATATATTATTAACAAAGGTTTAACAGTCAATAATTCAAGCTTATGTGCTTCATTATAACTGTGTGGGTGAGGATTCACAAGATTTGATTGACAGTTGCTTTGATTCAAATGTTGCTGGTGCACAGAAATGTTTGACATCAATGTTTCCAAACTGAGCTCTGTCCATCTGAAACCTGGGAGAACAGCACAGACAAAGAATAGAAATACACATATATATACCCTATATACGGTGTATATATCCACCTTGGAATAAAGCGTTGCAATAATGAACCCTCTGCAAGAAGCTGAGGGAAAAAAAGACATGTTTTGTAATTTTCTGAAACATTAATGTGTTGAATATCTCGCATTTTAGTTTGACAATTTTGAAATATTTTATCCACTGAAATATTACCTAATTATGCATAGTTCTTTCACTATTTTTGTTCTTCTTACCTGACTTTATATTCAGCCATAAAAACCTTTATCCTGGTGTTCATGATAATGTAGAGTATGTTTTTTTATCAAAGGATTTTTATATTGGACCAAGGCTTTCTTTTTCTAATGGTTTACAAGCTTCTTCTATTTTTTTTTTTTTTTTAGGTTTTCTAAAACCTTTTCCTCTTACATGAATAACCAAGACACATTGGAGTGAAACTCTTGAATGAAGCAGACTACTTTATTGAGTCCTTCATTCAGTTTGGAATTTCACAATCTGTAAAGAGAAGGACCCTGACAACTCCCATAGATAAACCTTGACATTGTATATCCTACCTCTTTTTTACATCAGATCTTATTGTCATTGTCTTTTATTTTGTCTGTCACTGTAGCTACATATACCGTTTTCCTCCTTTTTAACTCCATTTAAATGTATAAACTCTCCGTCTATATTGCCCAGGCTTACTGTATGTAGCTGTGTGTATCTCTCACACACACTCAACCTGCTGGCTCATGTGAAATATCAATGTCCCGACCGATGAATAACAAAGCATACTGCAGCATAAAGAGTATTAGTGCCCCAAGGGCAAATATAGATGCAAAGAGCGTCTTTCTCTCTCCTTACCTTTCGGTTCAATGTGTGCATTCATGTATGCCTCTCTCCTTTATAGCCTTTCTCTTTATAGCCTTTCTCGTTATAGCCTTTCTCTTTGTTGTGTATCTTTGTGAATCGAAAAGTTCCTGGTCATTTTCTAGAAATCTTTCTTTTGATCTTTTTGTCTATGAGTCAGCCCTATAAAGTATTTAAATCCACACGTAAAAACTCCAGAGACCAGAGGCTGCATGTCCATTGCAGTTTTGGCAATTTGGCCATAATGTACCTTATTGGAATTACAATGATGTGTGTGCTGCATGCATGCATTTTAACTGTGCACTGACACACATAGAGTTATCACACTCATCGCCCAGCAGAGTGTCTGTCTTTGCCCCTCACCCTCTGTCTCCCCTCTCACATAGTCACAGGAGACACAAGATAGACAGCCAGATAAAAACAAGAAGGAGGAACTACAGAGAAGCACTGACAAAGTCAATTTATAAGGATATACTTCCCTCTCTAACTCCTTCTTCCCTCTGGTAACTGTCTGTTTAGAACAGTAAAGTACTGAGCGCTTGCAGGTGTAACTAATTAGGTACATACTAGAATTGACAGAGCCTAATTAAATTCGCCGGAGAAAGGAAGCTGAATTATTTACAACTGAATTATTTCGGCCCGTCACCGGCCATCAGTTAAAGAAACGACACGCTGTGGTTAGGACGGTAACAGTCAAGGCTTGTAGGCATAATTTCTACCAAATGATTTCATTCTTAAAACATCCAGTGTGTAACTCATCAATTTAAAGAAAAATGTTCTGGTCCCGAAGGCTTCCATCAGCAATGACCCAAATGTAATTGTGCATGTTTTAAGAACATCCCATTTTTGCATGAATTATGGAGGTTTTGCCTCTTTAATGTGCTGATGAAGGCCCCACATCACCTGTAATACATTCATAACTCACACTAAACCTTGGATATTCTAAATGAATCTTAATTCAGTGGAATATTGTGTTGCAGTCGGAGCATAATTACAATGTCTTCAGAATACACGATGCAGCGATCTTGATCATGTTTTCAGTAAAATAATGAAAAGCAATTAATCAAACAAGTCTTATGAAACATTTTTCAGGTTTGCACGAACGCAACACACTCCCATCTGTCAGGTAAATAAACAAATATTCTGAGTGAATTCATATTTTGAGTTTAATTTGCACCACTGTTTCCTCCACAGTAAAGGAGATATTGTGTTTCATATGTCAGGTCCCATGACAGCTGGACCATGACTCAACATGTCATTTCACTCGGACTCTGAATCTGTAACCGCAGACCACCTACATACAATCTATTTTTTGTATCAAAGTTCAAGGGATTTTGAGTCACCCTTAGATAACTCTTTGATTAAAAAGGAAGGTTGAGAAAAAGATTAAATTGCAGTGAAAAACATAACTGATTAAATTCACCTTTCTAAGGCTATAATTATTGTCAATTACATGTGTGGACATAATTAAATCAAATTAAGTACCCCACTTAACAAAAATACATACTCAGTGAAAGAAAGAAAAAGAAACAAGGGTGGGCAGAATAACAGAACAATTATAGACTGCTACCAAAACAGAATAAGAACACAAAGGGTCATTTAAAATAATCAATTTTAGTACAAATTTGGTTTGAAAAAAAAAAGAAACTAAAGAATGTTAACATGCTCAATGTCAAATGATGTGTTGGAGGTATCTCACCATCAATAATGAGTGTTAAACTCAACATAAAGAAGTGTAGAGCTATCAATGACACATACCTTTATTATTTAAATTCAAAATCACACTGAAAAATGCAAACTGGTTGTTGCCATGAGAGCAAAAGAGGGACGGGGGGGATAAGTGAATCATTTTCACAGTAGGGAGGGATTGTAATAGAAATGATCATACAATTATAAGACTACTGAGTGTGTGTCCAAACAGCCCACACACCTGCAGATAAATATGCAAGAACACACGCTTGCACAATTAAAACCACATGCAGCATTGCTTTGCGTGTTAAAAGAAAACATCTGTGTCATTTGATTTAATCGCCTTTCTACTTGTGTAAATGTATTTTGGTTGTTAATTTACTAAATTCATATTTTTCAAACATATATGGCTGTTGGACCCAGTTAAAACAATTGCCTGCTCTTTCTGCTACTTTTTGATATACTTATTAAGAAACCAAGGATGTGGCCTTGGAGATTGTAATGTGGTATTTAGATGGAGATTATTAGCAACAGTAAGCGAAAACCAACACAAGTTGTCTTAAAACAATAAAACTGTCACTGCAATTTTAGAGCTTCAATACCTTTTTGGTGATGTTTTTATTTAGTAAAAAGCAAAATAAGGTAACCGCTGCTTACTGTCATATAACTTTGGGCTATGGGACCACTTTCATTTGTTTTTCGTCTGGAGTGAAACAGCTTTGTTGTCAGTTGAAACAAGCAATTGATTTCCACTGTCAGGGAGAAATATCTTTATTGAGAAGGGGAGACAATTATAGAAAGAGAAGGCAACTGCTAGAGAAGGCGAGAAATGTGTAAATGGCTGCGAAAAGGACTCAAAGAAAAATGTGACCTACAGGTGCTGAGTGTGTGTTTTTGTGTTCTGTCAGCAATGAAAGAGCGACCCAGTCCTGACCGTCAGCTACAGTTTATATTAGAACATCTCAGCATAATAGTGCAGTTTACCACATACACATACACACCCACTACACCCAAGGCTATGCACACAAAAACACACACACACACAGAAACATATTTACAGAGGATTGCTTACCAGAGCTTGCTCTCAGCACCCTTTTTGCTTTGCTGCGCTCTAACACGCGTTCTGCAGATTGCTGAGTTCACAGATTTGATATCCCCACCAAGCATTGACCACAGAAGATTCTAATGTGCGTTTCTGCAAAGTGCTTATTTGTGTATGTGTGAATGTTTTGAATCTATGCCCTCCTTATCACACGAACAGGTGGATTTTCATGAATGCAAAGGAATTCTTAGTATTTGTTTGCTATCTAAGCTTATCCCAAGGGTATGTGAAATATTGAGCACACTACTTCTTTTTCCAGCATCAGAACTGCAACCAAGTGGGGCATCAGGGATTTTCATTGTCACATCTTTGTAGTTAGATGGCTCTGTGTATATCTGAGTGTTTTCCCTTCATTGACTCAGGAGCACCGCTGCATTGTGTCGAAGAAAACCCAGGCCAGAGATGACAGCTTAAATTGCACTAAACTCAAAAGAGAATCCACAAAACCTCCCTTTCTGAAGTATCATAGCTATGAGAGTTCCTAAGGATAGTTATGTTTGAAACAGTAATCAATAGTTTTAAGATAACAATTGGTTGGATATGTCCCAGTGATGCACAAATGGACAATAACCACCTGAAGTTCCCCTAAATGCTACAAAATGTTATAGCCTCTTTCAGCTCAGTGCTAGCAACCTTTTCGCCTTGTCTCATTGTCATTGCTTAATCAAGCAGTTTTTAACAACGTTTGACTTCCTGCCCAGCACAAAACAGCAAACAGACAAAGCTGGCAGCTAGCAGATGACCTTAGCGCAGCATTTAGCAGCCAAGAGCCACATATTTCCCTCCGGACTTGGTAGGGACAACAAATGTGCTTAAATGGAGTAAATGATGGACTTATGTACACACTGTGGACAGAAACACAACTCTAATGAATGATAATGCTGCTATATCATTTCTTGATATCTGAAAACATTGTGATTTCAAGACTTTATGATATATGGAAGCTGCAAAACAGTGCATCTTCAGTGGGGGCCTATACTGTCATAGTTATGATAGATGTTTGATCAATTCATATTTAGGTTAAATACTTAATACACTGCTTCGACACGAAATGGACTCGTGAAACACTCCATATCGTTCATGGATAGACTGCTATTTCCCAGTGGAGAGCAGCACATGTCAAGCTCCACTCCCTGTCTTAGACATGGCAGAAAGTCATGTCAATTTAAACATTTGACCCTAAAACGGCCAATTCCAAAGACCCATACTTGTATTTCTTGACTGGGGCGACACATTTAGTAATGAGCTGTCGTTCCGTTGTGCACTGCGTTTGCCATCACTTCATAAACCTGCCCCCAGTGCTTTGGCTTCACCGGACTGACAGCAGCTCCCAAACCCCCAAACAAACAACAACGGGCTGCTCTACTGACGCCACTGAAGCAAATACAAATAATGGAGTGACAGAATTTCAGCCCGGTGCCTGTGAGCAACCACATCTGCAGAGACAGTAATATCTGCACTGAAATATACATCAATCATGATTTGTGGAACATTTTGAAATATGTATTATGTTTTGCTGCACAGCCTTTACAGGGAGAAGCAATGCCCGTAGGAGGGCCATGGATATACTCTCAAATTATTATTTTTATTAAATTTGTTTAGATTTTGGTGTCAGCGCTGTCGATTTGAATCATCTCAATTCATTCTATTCTCAAAATAAAGCTATTGAGTTGAAGTTTGAAGGATGATTGATTAGACGCAGTGTTGGCTTCCCTCGGAAAGTCAATCCGGTTTTTCTTCTAAGTGAAAATGATGAAAAATGAAGATAATATTTTACGATACACACACACAGATGCACACACCTGCAAATATAAGTATCCATGCAATCACATTCGATTCTCCAGCGTACACCGCTCTCACTTTGTCCTTATTTCGGGCTGATTCTATCTTTGATCTCTCTCTTGCTCACTTACACAGACACTATCTCACACACACACACACACACGCGCACACACACACACACACACACACACACACACACACACACACACACACATGCACACACACACACACACACACACACACACACACACACACACAAACACATCATCCATCCTACCTATCGCTGCTATCTTCAGACAGCAACCCCTATCCCTTGCTGACAATGTTTGGGATTTACTCTGGACGTGGCCTTGATTCTCCCCCTGGTCTCTGCGTATTTGTCCATCTGTGTGTGTGTGTGAGAGTGTGTGTGTGTCACATGGGGTATGATACATGTCTCTGCTCCATTCCTTGGTTGTTATGGTGACCGGTGACTGGGCCTGTCCTGTTTAGCTCTTCCCTTTCGGTATGGATTACATTTACGTTTTTTGTTCATTTTAATGCGCAGCTAATTTACATCTGACACGTAAAACAAATAGGCTCTTTGATCAACTTATTGAAGTGTGATGAAAGGCCTGGAAGAATTTTCAAAAGAGTTTGTTTGGTATTTATTAGTTTGCAAGATTTGTTTGTCAGCACAAACACACTTTGCTCAGTATATTCTCAGTCCCAAAAAGTAAACACAAAGAGATAATAGTTTTGAACATTGAAGGATTTTAGTCGCAAGATGAAATGACAAAAGTGCTATTCCTTCTCATCCATTATCAACTCAGAGTGAAAGTAATGATGGCTGTAAAAAGTCCAAACTGGTGAATACGTGTTTAGAGTAATTGCTCTCACAAGAAAAAAAAGTTTTAGCATAGATGGACTTTTATGTTATTTTTCAGAAACCTGCTTTTATCTCCCCTGAGCACCAGCTAAATAGACTAAACACTTGAATGTAAATGCAGTCCAATTTACTTAAACTGTTTGACAGCGGGTTGACAGAGAGTGCGAGAAATGGCGATAGAGAGAAAGACAGACAGAGAGAGGTTGTGTATTTGTTCTCCGTGTGATAAATATAGGAGGTGAGTGGGTGGAATAAAAACAACACTGCAGCAGGATAAGAGAGGACATACAGAGAGATAGATATAATGACACCAGCCGAAAGACAATGTGACATAGTGATAATAATAGCGATAAAGTAAGGAAGCGGTGTAATGACACTTAGGGAGAGATGCCATGATACTAATTCAGAGATAATTGTGGCGAAATAGGGAAAGTGAGAGGGATGATGGGATGAGAGAGCAGGACAGAGCGAAGGGAGGTGATGACAGAGAGCTGGGGGAAGAGATAGAGAGAGGAATAAAGCTGCAGGGAGAGAGGTACAGAAAGGGTGATAATATCATTTTGTAAAGCATGGTCAGGAGAGGGAAAGATAAGCAGTGGAGGGGGAAGATGGAGAGAATGACGTTTGCAGAAATACAAACATAATGTGGAAGATACACAATGATTGTGACACAGAGATAATGAAAAAGAAGGAGGGGGTGGTAGATGAGAAGAGCTAGGAAAGAAAACAAGGATACCAGAAACATAGACAACAGATTTCTCTCCTCTCCATTCCCCTCCTCTCCACTTTTTTATAGCTGGTATTGAATCACTGCAGTCAATAGTTCTACACAGCGTAACTTAGAAAGATGCATTTGATTTGTGGCCCAGCACGCCGTGGAAAGAGGAGACCAGCATTTGATTTATGAGCCAGGGACCTTGTGGTCAGGTTTTACCAGAGCGCTGCACCTCTCTGCGCCTCTCAACCCTCACATTTAACAATCTCCCTGATTGTTATGTAGATCTGTGCACAGATCCATTCATTAATGAACAAGGCAGACAGGGTTTTTGGTCATTTAGAAATAATTCATTTTACTGCATACAAAATATCTAGGTGGAAAAGGTGCGTTGGATTTATTTTTAACAACCAGCTCCTTGTTATACTTGTTAAATATGGAAAAAATATTCAAGTAGTCATCTGAATTTTACCTGAACATGTCTCATGACAGTAACTTTGTTCAGCCCTGCATGCACAATTGAAATTAAAGTGAACATTGATAACAGAGGAAAAGCCTTTGGGATATAAATCAAACAACCATACCTGAAGGATTTAAGCATGTGTTTTAATGAACACTGTCAGTGTGTGTGTAAGCATTTGCGTCTGCACAGCACTCATGACAGCATGTTATGATACGATTCTGTCTGAAGCAGCTTTTTAAAATACTATTTTCAACTGTGGCAATTGAATAATAGCCTTTCTTTTAAATATATATATTCAATTCTTTTTTCCAGCACTTATGGGTATGCCATTGTAGCATAAGGTGATTGCAGTAGGCTTTGTTAAACCGCTTTTGAAGAGTTTTACCATATTTTGATGATTATCAGGATTATCTTGACATGAAATGCTATTTTCGTCATAATGAAGGTGACATTTCTGGTAGTGAGGCTCATGGATTTCCATCAAATATGGTATACACGATGACGCCCCCCTCATCTATTGGTTCAATCATTGGGTCACCATTTTTCTCCTCCAGCACTTTGATTGATGATTAAGAACTGTGCCTGTTTGTTAACAGCCCTAAGTTAAGATGATAAACATGTTATCATCATACCTGTTAGATATAAAAATGTTAGCATTGCCACTGTGAGCATGTTAGCTGAATGCTGATCATGCATTTAGTTCAAAGCAACACTATGCCAAGGTACAGCCTCACTCTTCTGTCATTTCTTTCAAGGTGTGTTGGGTGTCTTTTTCTCTAGGACAGCTGTTGGAAACACTGACCATATGCTTTCGGTTACTGGTCAGTCTATCAGAAAAGCCTACACTAAACTAGCAAAATCCAAGCACGGAAAACAAGGGTGAGGCTTAAAGCTTAATCATCGAAGAGGCACGTAGAAAAACGTTTTACTGAAATGCCTGGAGAAAGTGCGGTGCTAGAACATGGCATCCGGCCTGATGCAAATATCCGCTGAATTCTACTTATCCCATCTGCTCGAAGGGGGCAGGGGAGGGTCTGGCATCGGAAGAGACTGTGGACATAAAGAGAGAGGCAGAATGAGAGACACACACAAAGACGGCTGAGGGGGAGAGGTGAATTGGGTTGGAAAGATGGTGGAGAACAATCTGAAATTAATCTGGACACTCCAGATGGTATGAAGTTTGTGTATGTGTGTGTGAGCACGTGTACATATGCCTGTGTCTGTGCTGCCAGTCTGCCGTTTGAGCCTGTCTATAGGTATTTACGTGTGTTTCTGGGTGTCGTGTTGCTTCAGACAAACAAGAACATCTGGAATGTGCACAATGCGGACGTTTTAATCTCATTCCGAGTGGAAAAGACAAAAAACACAGAAAGAGACGAACACCAATTTACTTTGTTAGCATTTGCTTGACTAGATTGTGACCTAGAAGATAGTGTCTCTGTAGTGCACAATGCATTATTTTGTGTGTGCGTGTGTGTGTTCACGGTGATATAAGGTTAATAAATCAATAGCCTTTACTATCTGAGAAACAATTACTGCTGGCTTTCATGCTGGCCACACGCATTCTCTCCCTTACTCACATACACACGCTCACACACAGACCTACACACGCACACACACACACACACACACACACACACACACACACACACACACACACACACACACACACACACACACACACACACACACACACACACACACACTTTGCACAACTTGTCCTGTATATTGCAATTGCTTTAGGAGTGCAATGCGTAACATGTTTCTTGAGGAGAGAGAAGCAGAGGATGAAATGTGGAAAAAAAGAAGTGAAGACAGTTTGTAAACGAGCAAAGAGAAGTGGATACTCAAAGGAGACATACTGTAAAACAGGGTCCTTAAAGGGGACCTATCATGCTATATTTAAATAATATATAAGGTATATATATATATATATATATAAGGTATATTAATACGTTTTAATTTTCAAAATACGAAACAGATCATGCATTTTAGCCATGCCTCATTTTGCCTCAGCTCTCTCTTTGCAAGGTCTGATTCAGCTGACCACGCCCCCATGCGGAAGAGGGGGGCGTGACACGGCCCCGGCACGAGCGTCATGTTATCATGCTTGCTGTGATTACGAGTGGAGAGTAAACATGGCCCAACCTCTCATTCGCCTGATTGGTGGAGAGTTGACCAATCAGGCGGAGTGCACCTACATTACGTCAAAAAGGTGCAAATAAAAAATCCACCCGTATCAAATCCATTGCAGCCCCGTTTTTAGAGATTTGGGTATGGAGGAAAAGAGAGAGGGTTGTGTTTTCTGACACTTTGTGAGTTCCCTGGAACACCGGGGACACATATGTATGTAAAAAAGACATCACAAAGTGCATTTTGCATGATAGGTCCCCTTTAAATACTGACTGTGTTATTTAATATTATTACTATTTGGCTTGGCCTTTTGCTTTGACATCTGATACTACACTATTTTAACCATAAAATACTTATTTTGTTTAATAGAAGTTACTTTGGGAACCACAACTGTTAATCTGGTCAGTTCTGTTTTCCTTTAGCTAGTGCTTGTCTTCTCTGGATTGTTTTGTTCTGTTTTTGTTTAGTGCAGTCTGTGGTTTGATTTTGTCTGCTGCAGTTACATATACTGTAAAGATTTCCTCAGATTTGTTACACATTAAAATAGCTGTTGGCTGCTTTAAGAGCTGCTTTATTATTTATGTACTGCCTTTTTTGTCTCGCTGAACTTCACACTTAAAAGCTGTTCATGAATTCTTCAAACCCAGCCAGCTGTATAGAGTCTGTTCTGCTGTCCATGTGTGTGTGCAGCTCTGTCCCCTGTGAAATACGCTCATACATGTATATGCTAGTAGTCGGCAGCGACTGACACCCAGTGGAACTGTCGAGTGCCTAAAGTACTGCTGAGATAGCACAGATAAATGTAAAGAGAGTAAAAGCTCTTGGCCTCTACACCAGATCATATCCCCCCTCATACCAAGGAATATTTTATCAGATGACAATGACGTTTCTCTAACTCTAAAACAAGTTCAAGCAAGTTGTTTTAGATAATTATAATACCATACCCATATTTTAGCGGATACATTTATACATTTGAAGGTCGACATAATGCTAATGTTCTGTGTTATGGACTGCTCTTATAACATATTCTCTGCTTAAGCTGGCTTAGCTTGTATGCGTACATTTGTGCATGTGCAAATATTATAGTTAATGTAAATGACATAAGCTATATTCAATATTAGGACTGTACAAATTCTAATGCCTGCATATTTTAATGTTAAAGTATTTCATTTCATGGGATTTTTACGAGTGAGCATTGGGATCAAATGGTACATGCTGTTAAAACAACACCATACAGTAATCTGTGCAAGTGTGTAAAGGTGTATGTGTCAAGTTATCTCTGGTTGGAGGTAAGTGGATCACAGCACTAGGATTAAAAGGTTAGCAGCCTTGAATCTAAATACTGTATGCACTCATATGCATCACTGTATGAAAGCTTTTCATGGCATATGCTCTGGTGTCATGGGAGGCTGTGAGCCATGTGTTGCATTATGTTGGAGTCGCACGCGAGGACAGGGGCTTGTTATCTAGTAACACTTGGCTTGGCACATATCACATATTTTAGCTGTGCTCACTTAGTTTTCCCCAACACTACCAATTACATTATTTTTAAAGGTCTTGGAGGACATAACATAAACATGTATAATTAACTTTCATCGCAGTGGCATGAATCTAAATTCCCTCTTTTTTTAAACCCTGTAAATACCTGTACACACGTGAAAGATAAAAGGCACAGGATAGCAATGTCTGTTTCTTTAATATCTGAAGTATGCAAGGCAGGAATCAAATACATGATTTTATGTCTAAATGATATACTTTAATGCAGATTTGAGATTCTCATATTCTAATATGATGATGTCCTTATCTCTCTCTTCCAGCTGAATCTTGTGGTGGTGTCGTCCAGGGACTGAATGGCTCCATAGAGTCGCCGGGTTTCCCCCACGGCTATCCCAACTACGCCAACTGTACATGGCTGATAATAACAGGGGAGAGGAACCGGATCCAGCTAACCTTCGTCACGCTGGCGCTGGAGGAAGACTTTGATATTGTATCAGTTTACGATGGACAACCGTCGCCTGGCAACCTAAAAATGAGGTTAGAAATGATTATTTCATGTACAGTTGATCTTCATCTGCTTCTCTATTTCTATCTCTGCCATCTTTCTCTTCAAACCTCCCTGACTCTCAGTTTGAGTGTTGCCCATCTTCTTCTCCATCTCTACTCATCAACTTCTTCTGAACAGACACTCAACATTTGGACAACATCATATTTGTTATACTTGTCCCTACCAAGATGTAAAATATTACAGTTACTATGAAGTCAAAGAACAGCGTCATCTTTCATTTGATGGCATTTTCTTTCATTTTCGCTAAGTAGTTGGACAGTATAATTGAAGATCTATCAAAGCAGACACTTTGACATAGTAAAGATTTGAAAGGTTACTTCATTGAACTCTAAATATGTCATCAGTAACACAATCCTCTGGATTATAGCATATATGTGCCTGTACATTTGCAAGCACAGTTCAGATGAAAACAATGCAGTTTGTTTGTGTATTTTTGGAGAAAACAGTATAGTTTGTGTGTGTTTCATGAGAGGTCCTGTAATATGAGGAGACACCACTTACACTCCACACACATCACAGCATGTTGTATGATATGGAGTTTTTGAATATATATTTATTCGTTTTTTCATTCTTTGATTCTAGCTATAAAAAGTTCTAACTTGATTCCTCAAATTATGCTGTTAGCGTTTAAATCTTTATTTTCTCCTTTGATCAACAAAAATGTGCAGGAAAATATAGTGTTAGTCATTAATGAATTGGTTGCACCAGCATTGCACAAAGGGCAGATACAGTACAGCACGCAGAGCTGGCTCACTGTGGGAAGCTTATTCATAGAGTCGGCTGTGTGTAGGAGGGATGAGCTGGGAATGCACCAAGTGGTGTTAGAGGTTGGTGATGCAGTTATGGATAACAGTGGGTTTTTCCTTGAAAACATGATATAGCTCTATTATGTCAATGTTAGAGTTTTTTCACTGGCTGGAGGAGAAGAGTGCAGACTGCAGACTACACTGAGTGGACGGTTTGAGTGGAGGCTCACAGTACAGAACGGCTTTATTTTGAGCAAAAGTTCTCACAATCAGGTCTCTTTCTCTAGTTTATTGCTTTTTGCAAAGCTTAGTCTGCTGTAAACACAGATATTGTCAAAATTGTATTTGTGATAAATAAATATAGAGGTTGGAAAGTTCAGTATTTAACATTGAAACACTGTATTGAACTCTATGTCAGAACAGTGATTGAATTTAACTTATTGTAGTTCAGGTCATTCTTTCCGACTGTTAGTTGTGAAAAGTAATGTTTGTTTGCCGCGCGTAGGACTTTTGCCCTTGATGTATCAATCAGGATTGATTGTTAATTCAAATCTACTCTGCACTACCACCCTCATCTGTTCAGCACGATGCTTCTCTTTTGACAGATTGCTTGCCTTTTAGATCCACAACAAGCCAGTAGGACCAAGAGAGTTTAGCCTTATGTTTTGCTTGCCTCAGTGAAACGTGTTGTGATTGGCTCATAAGATCTTACAACATAAGGCCTAAGAGACCACTTGTTGAAGGACTGATTAATAAGAAGCTTCACAGTGTTCACTTTCAAGATGTCTTTCGGTAAGTAAAGCTCAAATATATCTGTGAAATGTCTCCTGCGGGGGGGAGAGGGACATCTCCACCTGGACGGACGGTGCTTAGTGTGTCAGCTATCTGCTGCTATGTTTACGAGAGCACAACTTATTCATAGAGCGTACCTCTAATTGTGCAATCAAAGTGGACCAGATTGAAGCATTTAACTTTAAAATATCCTTGACATCTGCAGAAGAAAGCCTAACACCAGGCTGCACCTAGGACCCCCCCCCCCACTTATTGCTTGTGTTTGAAGTTTGACACAGCCTCTGCTGGGATCATGGTATCACCAGAGTTTGCCGACTGCAGGACTTATTTTAGTTGGAATGACGCATGCACCAAAAAAGGCCATTGCTCTTTAGAACTAGCGGTGGCATGACAACAGTAGAGTTACTGTACCAGTGACTCACCTGTGTCCTGCCCTTTTCTCAGATCACTTGCTGTGTATTGCTCCTTCAACTGTGTAGCAAGACAATAATGTGCTCCTGCGAAATCAGTGCTGTTATCTGACACTTTTTGCGGTTTTAAGGCCCTGACACACCAGGCCGAAATCGGCTGTTTTCGTTAGTCGGACGACGAAGCGTGCCCTGTCGCCCAAACTCAATTTGGTGTGTCCCGCACCGTCGGCCGTGACACGCCTTATTTGGCCTTTCATGGCTGACGCACGTCGGCCACAGGCAATCGGCCAAAGAAATCACTCTGATTGGTTGGTCAGCTAGCGAATCAGTGCATGAGAAGCGAGACGGAAGTGAGGGACGTAAACAAACGATTTAAGAAGGCACACACACAGACGGCTATTCATTTTCATCTCATCGGTCCAATGGCTGATAGCTCCAGTACCGCACGAAACATGTTTTCGATGGACGAGAGTGAAAATGGAACGCACACGCTATTTGTTGTTTGTTTATATCACGCAGTCTGTTCTTCTTCTCTGTCTTCCGGTTGTTGCCTCTTTTGAATGACGAATACACACTACCGCCGCCTGCTGGTAAGGAGAGTTGTTGCCACTCACGCATGCGCAGTTCGTACGTGCTCGGCTGAAGTCTTTGCGGTGTGTTCCAGTGCGACACATGGCCAAGACGCAGGAGAACACGGCGACGCAACAGTCGGCGTCGGCGAGTTCTCTGGTGACTGCTTGGTGTGTCAGGGCCTTTACTAACACCTGCAGCATCACCTTATAGGCAGAACTCTCAAGCGTTAGTAGCAGCTTATTATAGCACCCGGATTACATCATTTTAAAAGGTGGATGTGGAAGCTGTAACCCTTCTCCAGCAGTCAGCCCTGTAACGGGTGTTAAGGTGTTAATTAGCTCTGGGGTTATTTAGCACCCACATTATTGGATACCCAACTAAGTATACCAGCTGTGTTTCTACTGTTCTTCTGCAAACCTTGACATATTAAAGATCCATAAAAGAGTTGAGCATTAGTTTCTTCTAGAGCTGCCTTAAGTGCAGTGAGCACTCGCAGTGAACCCATTCCCGATGTCATTTAGAGCAAGTGACTAAGCTGGGAGCTGCGGTGCTCATTCTCTCCTCAGCTCAGCTCTTCTGTTGATGTTAGCACTTCTGTGAATGGTGTGGACATGACTGAGGAGAGGCAGCATAGTGCTGGAATGAGACCCCTCGTCGGCCTTCTTTTGTGCCTGCAGGGTCTCCCTGGTGAGTGTCATGGTGGGCAAAGCTTCAGCCCAGCTTATAGGGATTCCAGCTCTAGCTGAGTGTCAGTAGCTTTTAAATCACGACTCAACACCCAGTCTTTTTTGCTCATTAGATTGTAAAATGGGTTTTTTCAATAAATATTAGAGCTTATTCCAACAATCCTGCTGCTGCTTTTTCTCTGTCTAAGCTATATGAGGGGCAGTGGTCAACCGGTTGACATAAAACCCTCCTCCTCCCAGCATTTCGCTGAAATGACTTGCTGATATGAACCCATCAGGCTTCCCACATGGACAGTGGGATGAAGCCAAGAGGAGCTGACTGCCCTCTCTTTGTTCACAAAGAGAAGCACGGAAGAGGCAGGATATATCTTTCTCTCGCAGCCACCCCTCCAACTGCCCTCAGACCCTGTGTGTGGGGAATGCTGATATCTCATATATAGAGAGAAGAGCTGACCCTGCATCTGTGGCCTCTTCTCTCCAGCCCCAGCTGTGCGTCAGCAGCGGTAACTCTGCTCCATCCCACTCACTCCGATGAGTGATGTCAACAGTGTGAAAATATTTATTTCTGAAATTGAAAATCTCCCCTCATACAGGAACCACTGCCTGCTATAAAGTGCCATAGGAGAACATTTTGTAATGCTTTTTTTCATCACTAAACAAGAAAACTAGTCATCACTCGCCCACAGGTTCAGAGGGAGTTATACTCAATTTAGTATCACTTTACATTTCTATTGTTTGTCACTTTGATAATAGTCATGCCTCCCTGGAAAAGAAAATTAAGTTTATTGCGGAGGAACTGGTGTCTCTGATGTATTGTCTCTTGCCTTTGTTAAGTGCCCTTCTATCAGTATTGGGTAATTTTACTTTGAAACACAATCTTAAGGGTAGAAGATTTGAAACTTCAGTTTGCCATTTTCCCCGCACTAGGGGATGCCTTTTGTAGATTTTCATCGTCATAACTACACTGTAGCTATGTTCGTATGACCAATAAAAGCCTTGAAAGGAGTGGCCGATTTAGTGGTGTGGTGGAGTTAAACATTCAAGATTAAGCTGTACAGGGCCATTCTACTCACGGTGGTCATTAGTTGGGAATATTAGAAGAAAGTCAAATATGAAATTGACGCTGACATTCACTGACATCATAACATCAGTCTTTAAATCTGGAGAAAGCTGTTCGTTTATATTAGTTTTTAAAGTATTGAACTGTGGGCCTAACCTAAAGCTCGAAAAAGCCCCTACCCATGGGATCATGATCACATTATTCGATCCCAAAGACACTCAACAACCCAGCCAGATTTTGCTGTTTGGCATAACTCCAGATCAAATACATATGTCTCTTGGAAAGTAAAACAAAACCTTAAGATTTTCCCTCTGAATCTTTTTTACAAAATCACACACATTTGGGCTTTTCTACTTTGTCTTTTTGAATCACTTAAAGTCACTGAGCTTCCCCAGAAACACTTAGACCATGTGTTAATTATTCTTACAGTTACAACGAGGCGTCCTTACACTTAGCAATGTTTTAATTTTAACCCAAACCACAGTGTGTCTCTAACCTTCACATAGTAATTAACCAAACACAAGATCTTTAGCTACCTTTAGCCACATTTTTCAACAATGTTTAGTAACAACGTTTTTTGGGATATAAGATATTTTCCAGCTGATATGGGCGTCAGATAAGAAAGTACTAGTTCTAGTCATTGTTATATATTTCGTACAATGTCCAAAGACCCGCATAATTGTGTTAAATTTTGGTTTCTGACCTACATATGAACCAGTTTTCCTACTAAGATAAAAAATAGATGTTCGGTTTTAAAATGTCGCTGGAATTTACTACTTAGTTTCTCAAAGCCAGAAAGAGAGTGATTATGTAGTCAGGTCAAAGGGTAAAGCAGGTCAAACCATTGATATTCCTAACGCCATGGGTCCTGCGGTCCTGTGTCAGCGGCCCATAGAGTCTCTGCTGAACAAGAGACGTTGGCAGAAGTGGTTTGTCAAGCTGCACTTGGACCAAGTTAAGTGATACCTTTTTGATGTCGGGAGATTTTTCACTCTGTATGTGACCCACACTCCAGCAATTTAATGAGTTCCTCAGAAAATCACAAACTTCATGCCATACTATTTATTTAGAACAGGGTGCAAAAATGTCATCCCTCCTCAGGTCTCCTTCAGTTCAAATACTATCCACACTAAAAATCCACTTGTGTTTATCTCATCCCTCCTGACTTAGAGAGCCTTTATTTATTCAGGGAGGAGTTATACTGAGAGCCATGCTGTCTTTTTAAGAAAAACTCTACACACTGTACAACCTAAATCTACTCCTGGACTGCTATTATGTCCTAATTGGCTTTATGCACTGGAAAAAAAGCTGCTCCAAAAACAAGTAAGAAAATAAGGAAAACAAGGTGTTCTCGCTTGCAGGGCCGGACTGGGACATAAGTCAGGCCGGGAATTATACACCCAGCCAGGCCACTACCAGTTTTTTTTTGTGCCATTTTGCTGGATTTATTTGTGAATATTTACAGCGTTGCTGCCCATAATGATAGCCCTCTAGTTTAAATCTACTACCCAATAATAAACATATGGACAGGGGTTACTATTTAAAAAAATGTGAAAATGTATTTAGGAACCTATTCATGTGAACATATTTGTGGGGGTGGACTTCAAATCCTCTAGGGGGGTCCGGGGGCATGCTCCCCCGGTAAGATTATTTTTTTAATTTTGGAGTTAAATGCATCAATCTGGTGCATTTTGAGGGGAAAATAAAGAGACTAGATCTATGGAAACACCCATATGAAACAGAACTGTATACATTTAAATAATCATACAATCATAAGAACATGGCCATAACCAATAACATACCATATCCAATATAAAAAAACATTGAAACATGTTTATTTATTTGTTTTTGGTTCATTTATAGTTGTGAGTGTGTCTGGGCTCCTGAACCAGCCTCACCTGTCTCCCTTCTCTCCCCCCTCTCCCTCCTCTCCCTCCTCTCCCCCTGCTCCTCTTTGAGGCAGCAGCAAATACTAGTTTTAGCTCTCAACACGTTTTTAAAGTTTATCTTACCTTTTTTCACCTAGTTAACATTTTTTTTGTATTATTCATGCATATTTCACTAATCACTCCCCCCTCAAATGGAAATATGTGTTTACATAAATGGTGACCAAACCGTTTGAGACCCACTGAGGTAACTTAGACTAAGTTAACTTTCTAAACACTCAGAGAGTCCTTTATACCTCACCTGAGCTGTAGTTATCTCTCTCAGTCTGACAGCAGAGGACTCTCCCTCCACCTTGTTGTTGAAACAGCTCCTTATATCCGTTAGCGCAGCTAGCTAGCACCAGATGCTAACAACAACAATACACGTAACCGGTGCGCGCGCTCTCTCTCTCTCTCGCTCGCACCACACATACACACACCCTCCTGAGCTTGAATGACACACATAGACCAATCGAGGGCTTTAGTGTATGATCTGTATGAAAGTGGCCATGTCGGCAGGCCACATCATGTAGACAGACAGTCACCCTCTGTGAGGCAGAGTCGGACCCACATTTGCGCAGCGTTGCGTTCACAATACATGTAAAAAAAAAAAGATTCACATGCCAGCAGGCCACTTAACAGGCCAGGCCATCGGGAAACCCCCCGGTCCTCCCGATGGCCAGTCCGGGCCTGCTCGCTTGTAATACATAGAACAATCTACCAATTGAACAATTGCTTGGTAAGATTTCTTGAAATAAGACAGGACATTTAGACAAATCAGATCTTGTTATTAGCTGGGAAAACTTATTTTGAACTACCAGGATCAAGAAATGCTCAATAGTTAGTTGGTGATTTTCCAATAACACTGTATGAGATACAACTCAAAATAAGGTGTTTTCAAGAGTCTTTGATTAAACAAGATACTTCTGTCTAAAAACAAGACCCTCTCACTGCATCGTTACTTCTTAAGTTATTAGCTCTTATATCAAGTGTATAAACATATTCTGACTAGAAATTAGACAAATATACTTGGCAAGATTTTGAGTTTTTGTGGTGTGAATATCAGACATTATGTTAATAGTAACATTCATTGTTATATATCAAAGTATTTTTAATTAATACTACTATATCCATGCTGAACTTGCTTTTACACGTACTGTAGGAATTTAAATAAATCTTCACGCTTATTCGAACAGGTCTCGTTTTGGTTGTAATTAAAATTAATTTCGACTATTCATATAAAATATTATTTTGCGATTCTTCTGGGGCCAAGATAAACTAGAAAGGTTCTGATGTTGGTGTTTTGTTCTAATCAGGTGACAGGATAAAGATAGAAACAGGTTTTCAGAATCAGTACCAGAATTCCTTTATCCATCTCACAAAGCGGAAATTGACATTGTTACAGCAAAGTAAAGATAGAGAAGAAAAAAGAAGAACATTATTATATAAAAGCATGCACATAATAATTAAAATAGAATATACATTATTACAATATACAGAAGTACACATTTCATGCTCTAATAATTCCTTCTGTTTTAATGATCTGTCAATGTAACTGATAGAGGAAATCCTTTCTGTGTAAAACACATTCAAAAGTTTATCCGAAAAAAAAATTAACATCAGATAATTTGTGCAAATCCAGTGCATATCTAGAAGTGTTTTTTTACTACAACAACAACAACAACAACACAACAAGAAAACAAAGTCCAATTCAAAGTCTGACATTTGGAATATGCCCACCTAATTTATTTTATTCACCTAAGCCTTATGTAAGCTTCAAATACACTTTGGAATACATTTTTGGCTTAAAAAAAACTGTTTCAATCTTTATATGTTGATCCAATTATTGAGTATTATTATTGGTTCTTTTTTTACTTATACTTTTAAGAAAATCTAAAACTGGAAATCCCTTGAACTACATAATAACAACCAAACATCAAACTGCTGAAATATACAATATCAATACACATGAATTCCTCTGGTAGAATAGCTGGCATATGGAGATAAGACTGCATACTGTATCTAAGGGAATTGAAAGGTTTCCAACATTATGTAGGTCAGCAATCTAACATTAACAAGCACGATGATGATGAAGAACCGACAAAAGAGGAACTCCTTTGCATGTTGCCAGCAGTTAGAGGGAAAATGTGTGGCAAATTAATTATTTCAACTATTCATGAAATCTTCAAATAAAAAGTAATTGCCTCTTCCACTTGATGGTTTGGATCACAATTGATTTGGCACTTGTTGCAGTGGTCAGAGAAATGTGTTTATTGTGCACAATGCATTATTTATACAAAGCTGCTGGATAGCCTAGCAATATCTAATAAAGTATGTGTGAAAATAAGCATCTCATATACTCTAATTATTTCTGTCCTCATGCTCTTTAAATGGATACATTAATCAATGTGTCGACTGCGCACAGGCCTGAGTGCGTCAGGTGCATGTCTGGATATGAAGCTGTGTGTTTTCACGCCTATGTATTGGCTCGTGCATGTGTATGAATGTGAGACCATGCACCTGCGTTCTGTGACATTTAATTATGGAGGACATCAATTATGGCCCTTATTATGGCTGTGTTTAATCAAAGCAATTAAGTTAAAGTTACATACTTTCCATCACATTACATTCATTTAGCTGACACTTTTATCCAAAGAGACTTACAATAGGGCTTTAGCTATAAAAACAAACACATGGTGCCACATTTATAGCACACTTTGAAACTGCTCATATCAGCAATTCACATACACAACACACACACAAACACACACACACACACACACACACACACATACACACACACATACACATACACACACACAGATAATACGGCAGCTGATTGTCCTTGGCCTTGGCATTCAAGAGATACCTTACACTACCTCCGCTCCGCTGCATCTCAGAAAGGCAACATTGTTTGTGGAAACGCAAATAACTATTTAATCATTTTTAGACCCACTTTATTTGACTTTATTGGACTGCTTATTGCTTAAATAGCACATTTGTTCCTTATTTGACAAACAATTTCAGCAACCGATTCTGCTCTATGTCATTATGGGCATGTGGCTGACAATTCTATCCTTAACCTGATCCTATCTTTTCATACTACTATAGTATACTAATTTTGCTCTTTCTCTCTGCCTTTCCTACCTGCATTGAAATGGTACTCAAACATTCTCTTTACTTCGAGCATCTCGCATCACTTTGCCACATTTAAGGCAAACTCTCTTTACAGAATTCACAAATACGATGGGATTATTGGATTATAGGATTTATAGATATAGATAGACCATCTCCACTCTTACTTTAAAGCTAATCTGAATAAGAGCACTCTGTTATCTGTTGTCGGTGTCAAAAGAATTCTCAGCCAACGCATATTATGATTTCTATACTATTCAACAATGATTTGACAATGATGCTATGTGTTGTGGTATTGCTAAGGAAACAACATGCATAGGCATTTTCAGCAACTAAACAACATGAGAAAATGTGTTTATCATATTTATCATAGTTATAATTAATAATTAAATAATGAGTACGTTTTTACATAAACAGTACACGATGGATGAGAGATCCAGACACAGAAAAAGTGTGTGTTTGTGTGTGTAGGATAGAGAAACAAGTCAGCTACCATCTTCGTATTGCACACTTGCACAATGTAACACACACTGAAGTGCAGTTAATGCCCACACATACACACACTATTAGTTTTCAGTAATGTTTGCTTCATTGGTCACCAACTTCCCTGGTTTATTGTTGCTCTCAAACCTTTCCTCTCTGCTTCTCTCCTCTCCTCACTCCTCACCTCTCAGTTTCAATCGTTCATGTTTTGTCTTTGTCAAGCTGCAAACCATAAGCATTTATTCATTCACTTGAATAATAATAGCAGTGAGGAAAGACAGAGGGGGTTATAATGTCAATAACATTTCTGAATAACTCAGAAATGTATATTTGATATTTTTGCTGCTGCTTAAATAGAGCCTTATTATTAAAACAATTGCTTTCATAGGCAGCTGGTAGGTAGGCGTCAGAAAGACAACAAAAGGGAAAAACTGTTTATGAACAAATGGCAATAATAGTTTATCCAGTAAGATTAGTATCTTAATTCATCCCATTTAATTCTAAGCTTGATTGTTCTATTTTACAATGTTATTATATAAACTCCCTTTCAGTAATTGTATGATATCTGTAGGTTCCTGGCTTTTGCTACAGCCACTATTTGAGATCTTTATGTTGATGTTACAGTAACACAGCCAGAACAGAGCCAAAGGTTAAAATCAAGTATTGTCCAACTAACAATGAATCCGTAAAGTTTGGATACTGAACACAATTAAAACAAATCAAGAACAAAGTAACCTTTTCAACTCTTGTCACAAAAAAAAACATTTCTAGGCTACATCTTCTAAGCAAAACACAGACACATACACCCACACAAACTTAGGTTACCCCCAGTAACATCGGAGGGAAACAAATATACTTTTCTGAGAAAAATAGGCCAACACTAGATAACCAGGCAATGGAACTAATCCAAGACTACTGCTAGGGAAGTAAGGAGAGAAGTGAAGAGAGGAAGAATGAGGAGAGAGAAGGTAGGGCTGCTGGGGGAGGAGAGAGGGAGACAAAAGGATACAGAGAAAGAGACATAGGACACACACACACACACACACACACACACACACACACCACACACACACACACACCACACACACAACCACACACACACACACACACACACACACACACACACACACACACACCACACACACACACACACACACACACACACACACAGGATGCTAAAGCTAGTCGAACTAAGTCCCTGTGCGGTTGGTGGGTCTGTCCGTCTGTCTGTGTCTCTTTGTATTCTTGATAATTCTCTAAGCTGCTTCGACTTGTCACCAACACATCAGAAAGTAAGATAAGAGTTCAACGGAGATGAAAACTAAAAAGAATATGCATGATTTCTGAAGAATAAGCATTTAGATTTATTTTTAAATCCTTTTGTTTATACATTTGTTCAACTTTCTGTCCAACTGAGCGCTGCAGCCACACAGTGGCTAACACCAGTTACATCTGGAGTTATATTTGTCCATGTAGGCTTAAAGGAGCACTGCGCTGAAGACTGCTTTGACTAGCTTTACAAACACTCCTACAGTGGGCATGAAAGGTAGCTTTTAAAGTCTGTTGCTTTATTCTTTTGGAGGATGGCAGCTGCATCCAGAATCGCAGTTACAGTACATTCCAACCTGTTTTACAGCAGGGGAAGAAACATCAATATGTGCAAAGAGGCTTCCCAACCTGCTCATGTAGCATAATCCACATCTCTGCTGCGTGTCTGAATGCTCATTATGTTCCAGACAATCACTTTTTTTTGCCAACACATGGCAGAATAAGCAGTTTCCATTGATCCTGGGGTGGTGAGCTGTGTATGTTTAGTGCAAGCCTTGTTTTGTTTTATGGGGCTGCAGTTAACAATTACTGTTATTATCAAAATACCTTAATGGTCAATCAATTAATCATGCAGTCCATAACAAAGTCAGTAGACAATAGTTAAACATGCAGCTTCACAATTTATCAGGGCCCAAGTTCAGAAGGCAGAATATACATTTACAATGACATAAAGAAATAGATAACAGCTGCAACCTGAATCTGAATGCTGTAAATGTGTGTAAAGTTACATTGTTGTTAGTTGCTGATTGACCAAGCAATCACCGTTAGTTATTTAGTGGGAATGCTGACACAGCATTCCAACTATCTGTTATGCGACGCACGACATTCTTTATTATTCCGCCGGGTTATTTTGCGCCTCTTCTTCTCCCACATTGAACATCGCAGAAACTCCGTTCAAACATCAAAACGTTCAGCTCGGTCGGGAATCGATGGCTATTATTTTTATCATTCGTAACTTTCATAACTCCAGAGATACATCCCATAATACATCACATTTTTAACATGGAAGTCAATGGAGAAACTCTTCAGACTTCAACAATCTTCATGCAACTTCAACTGCTAACTGCTCCTTCTTCAACTGCTAACTGCTCCTTCATACTTTCACTCAGAAACCTCATTCCAACTTTAAAATGTTACACATCTTTCTGACATTATTCGTGTAACACAACTTTTAAATCTGATTCTTACTTTTAGAGATATTAAACATTGTTCAGACCTTGGTAAAGAGGCCTTCTTCAGATTTTAGAGTGCGTGATGTCACAGCTAGAGTGGAGGACAGATTTAATTTTGCCTTCATATTTTCTTTTAAACCTGCCATAATTCCCAAACCCTACATTCCTGAGACATAATTTTTCATGACAAACGTAGGAAAACATCTCGTAGCTTGAAAGATAAAAAAAATTAAGCAAAATAATTAAACAAAATGCCTCTTGAGGGCATGAAGTGACAAAAACTTTCAACATGTCTCCATTAAACCCCATTGTAAGTTCAGCCTCACCTTTCCCCACCACAGCAGCCGCACACCTTTAGTTAATCTGCCAAAAAGGCCACATTATTAACCCGAAAGTACACAAAAAGTACACTTCAGATGCTCAAGTTCCTTGACATGCTTCACGTTTTGAAATTTCACCGATATCTGTTACGGTTCTTCAACAAAACGTTCACATGTAAGAGGTTTATCTCATTCAGAACAATGAAAATGCTCTCCTCTCACTGATCACTATGGAAACCTTTGATCTCTGGACACGTCGTTAGCTCAAATATAAACACCTGTGTCATGGAACACGATGATGTCATAACTCCAATTGACATAATTAGAGCAGCAGACTAATGACGTGGTCACTGGAGTTTAACAGACTGTCTCAGCCTATTATTTTCCGTCTGGTGGAGACTTCATACTGACTTCAACATGTTCCACATGTTTTAGACATTATTGGTGACGTATGCTTTTAGTTCTAAAGTTTTCAGTTCACATTCAAGTCCCCTCTATTCATGAACCCTTTAAAGTACTCAGCCACACCACTTATATACCAGGTGCGACTGTTGCTATGTGAGTTCATCTTTCAAATACAAGTTTGCTTGTTTGATTCAAGCTCTTGTAGTCAATATGTCAAGGTATTTATCCCTAACATTTGATCAGCTAACTAATGACACACACTCAGAGAGGATCTTTATAAACGTTTTAAGTATTGCACATCTTTAAACATGACTCGTATAAATCACTTTTAAAACCAGCGATGCACTACAGTGTCAGCTTTTCTAAAATAGAAACTTCAATGTTCACATCTTTCTAAATGATTCTACTTTTCAATGACCTACAAATAATCCTAATAATAATCCCATTTTCAATCTTCCAACTGTTCATATTTTTTGGTCAATTAACAAACCTGTTACAAATGTGTTGTTCACCAAATTTGAGCCTTTGCCACATTTATTTGATCACCATGGAAACCTTTGATCTCTGGACACGTCGTTAGCTCAAATATAAACACCTGTGTCATGGAACACGATGATATCATAACTCCAACTGACATGCTCAGAGCAGCAGACTTCAGATAATGGTTAATGGTCCTGCCCTCAACAGCTCTACGTCAATTATGGGGTGTCATCATATGCCGTTTCCATGGAAACGCATCCCTCGCCATAAAACACGATGTCGCTGTAACTCCAATGGACACTGTCTGATCGTCCCCCAAACTTCGCTTATATATCACCGGTCCATGCCTCAACAGCTTTACGCCAAATCTGAGATCTCACCATAGGCTGTTGCCATGGAAACGCATCCCTCGCCATAAAACACGATGTCGCTGTAGCTCCAATGGACACGGTCTGGTCGTCCCACAATCTTCACCTGTATATCACCTCTCCATGCCTCAACAGCTCTACGTCAAATCTGACATCTCACCATATGCCGTTTCCATGGAAACGCATCCCTCGCCATAAAACACGATGTTGTCGTAACGCCTATGAAAAGGGTCAAAACAGCACCACACTTCAGATAATGGTTAACGGTCCAGCCCTCAACAGCTCTACGTCAATTATGGGGTTTCATCATATGCCGTTTCCATGGCAACACATCCCTCGCCGTAAAACACGATATTGCTATAACTCCTATGAAATTTTCTTTTTTTTAAGATTTCTTCAAATGCCGTTGCCTTGGCAACACAATGCTCACTATGAAACACGGTTTTCTCACAACTTCAGTTCAAATGCTCGAAATGGCCCAAAACTTCACAGGTTTGGTAACGATGCAGCCATCAACACATCTAAGCGTATTATGGGGTGTCATCAAATGCCGTTGCCATGGCGACAGATCATTCGCCATCAAGTTAATTTGAAAGTTTGCAGTTCAAATATTCTGCTGCTTTTCCAAGCCTTTTTACTTTCTTTTCTTCTCTCATCACACATTCAAGCCACCAGTGTTCATGTATCATCTCAATCTAAATTCTTCACTTTCTTCTTACACATTACATTTCAGCATAGCAATTCAGCGTCAGCTTTTCAGCATAAAGCATTCCCACTAGCAATTTCTTCAGGAATTGCATTCTCTAGTTAATAAATGGTATGACATGACGTTTGTGTTATTATTTTAGCCCAACATCTTTATTGAGAATATTTCTATAAAGCTATACTGGTATTTACTTTTGCTATGTATTTTCTCACATGACTATTACTAACATTCCTGTCGATTTACAGACACCATTGATGTTCGTCATAGGATTCAGAAATACTACTTTATACCCCAGATTCAAAGGTCAAGGAGTATTTTGTCAGCAGAAAAATGAATGTGTCCTGTTGTCGGGAATGAAAGTGACCAGCAGGAGGTACGGTTGCTGGAGCAGGCTGAGGACTGATGCTGCGTTCAGCTGTTGGGATGAACCGTTGGACTGATGAGAACATTTAGATCCGCAGGCCTCCCGCCTCAGCGAACACCTGTTACTGCTGGGACACAGCGGGGGGGAGGGGATACAGAGGGAAAGATGAAGCAATAGACATATAAAGTTACAGGTAGAAACAGAGATGGAGCCGTGTGACAGCATATGAAGAAGAGAGAATGAAAAATAAATAAATCTGTATGCCAGTGGCTAGACACACTTACTGTACACAGAGACACACGTACGCAGAGTTCTTGAGGTATGCTGTTTTTAATATAGCTGCCTACCTAAAATCCAGTCCCTTTTATTCAGACATCTGCAGTAAAAGTTTAATTTACCGTGGATCAGGCCATGTCACAGAAGTTTCACCTCAGGGAGTTATCAGACATACAAAGACAAGAAATGTCCAAAACACTATACTGGATTTTTTTTCCCCAGTTAACATAACAAAGCTGAGTTAACAACCTGAACAAACAGCCTCTTTCTGAAGAAGGCTTTTTGTGCAGCTTTGTACGCGGCTTGTGTTTGAATAAATGTTTTTTGCATTTGCCAAGACTGCCCGAAACCTTTCTTCCTTTTTTAAAACTTTTTTCTTCCCCACCTAAAAGCACTTTTCTTACAGTTATCTGAACTTCCTAGCATCCTGGACCTTATCTTTTTTTGATCGGACTGAAACTTTAGCTTACACAGTTGTACAACATTGAAGCACAATGCTGGAAACCGGGTTAAAAAGTGACAACAAGAATATACCAAAGTAAAGAATAAAAAGAAAACATCTCCACAGGTTACCAAAACTGATCTCATCACAAACATCAGACACAATGCAGAAGAGGCATCACCAAAAATACATTTGACAATTTGAAACACAGCTCTACTGGATAAGCAATCGGCATAACATAAGCGTACATGAATAGTTCACCATGAGCATCGGCCACCAACAGTGCTGTCATTCACTTTCTTTTAAAACAATACATTGCTGCCATCCATGTGTAGTTCTTTTCTAGCCATATGATATTCTGCTGCTATTTGTAGATACTGGCAGGCAATTATTTCTGCACACAGGAGGTGACAAACTTCGAGACTAACAAGAATGAACACCAATAACAAAGCATCACCTCCCTGTGCCATTCATATCTACTAAAGTGTTTGTTACAGCTGTGAAGCTGCTTTATTTTGAGCTATACCAGTAGATCAGATCCAATCAGTTTAGGTTATACATGAAAATATGTCTGTTTATTTATATATATATATTGAGTTATACCCGGTGAAAAATATGTGTTTCACTGCCCTGTCTGTTTTAAAAGTAAGTCTCATGTCAAAACAGACTAAAAATAATGGTTATGGTAACACCTCACCCAACACTGATGTCATTGTGTACTAACAATTTCTGCTGCAGGAAAAAAACAACAAAGTAAAGGTCCTGTAAAATAATGAGTTATTGGTACTGTCCGCCCAGAGCTACGGTATTTGATTTCAGAGAAAGGAATACATGCAACATAAACAAAACAACTTGTGGAGATACAGTGTATTTTGGTCCCGTTGAGTTTCAGACAGTCTCTTTGTTTCTTTTTCTAATTTGTTTGTTTGTTTGTTGCCGCTGTGTTTCAATTGGATGACAGCTATTACAAAAAGAGGCCTTTGATTAAAATAAGGCCTGAGTGTGATTGAGATCAGAGCTGCAGGGAAAATAACATTTTGTGCAATTCATGTCTGTTCTGTAATTATTATGTTCGCTTGTTTGTTTTGTTCAAATTCTTTAATTCCCCCCCCCCCCCCCCCCATTTTCCAATCAAATCTAACTCATTTGTGATGCAATCCAATATTTATAGGCCATATTTTTTCAATCCTGTCATAAACCTGTCTTTCATAAAGTGAACCTCAATATTAATGGCTATTAAATGTTTCAATGCTGCCCTTCAGTTTGTTAGATGCAACTTTTTTGACAGTGCTACTTTTAAATCGGCTGTTTTCACATTCATTTTAATGTCACAGATGTTGTCAAAGTTTAAAATGTGAAAAGTGAATCCGTAAAATGCTTGGATTGGAATGTGCAAGACATTGCGAAATGCCAATGGGATATACAATAATGATCAAAATAGAATCAAAATAAAAGCTAAACTCCAGTTGATAAATAAAAATGGATATTTCTGCTGCTAGCACTCACCATCATCTACGTCAACAACGCCATCATAATATTTATGTGGCCGCTGTTTGTCCATGCTTATTCACCTGCACTGACGTAAACTCAAACCATGACCGTCCTACAGGAATAACTAAATTACTCATCACACATTAGTATTTCCACCAGGAGACAGAGCTAAAGTATCACCTGAGATACATTTGTGACACTCTTGAGTTTACAAGGCAACAGTCAGACCTATAGTAACAGCCATTCCTAACGCTTTCTTATTTAGCTCTATCCCTTAGGCATAGCGCTTGATTTGTATTTTGCATTTCAAAAAATCATACATCATAAGATGTTATGTGCACAGGCATTTAGACACAGGCCCCTGGCGCTCCCCTGCAGACTGGCTGACTGACTGACTAACCGGCTGGCTGAATGGCTGCCTGTCATTTGTAGAACATCTGAGCTGGCATTTCTCCAGAAAAATCTACTGTTGTTTCAGCTCCCGTTGGGTGTTTGTTGAGTGGTAATATGGAATCTACACTTCCTGAAAATACAGAACAAATTGTTTGTTTCAGACACATCAAGGTAAAGCCTGGCTGATAAAAAGCCAGAGTTTGAACTGCCTCCAAAAAAGATACAGATACATCAAAGTACCTAGAGGAAAGCTTTGATATCCGAGGCAAAAACCAAATGATGCTCTCCAATTTCTATCTTTCTGTTTTATTCATACATCCAGAAATACGAGTTATTTTCATGCTTCACACTTTAACAACCTTTTTCTAAATGGCCGACCGAAAGTACTACTTCATCATTCATACAGTACTACATACAAAAGAATGACTCTTCAAATCTGAAAATGTAGGAACTTTGTTTCATCATGGTCATTTTTAAAGTGCTCTTCAGATTCTAGTTTTAGTTCTTAGGATTATAAGTCTTAAGTCTTTTACTCATTGAAAACTACAGGTAGGATATTGGTGATTTTTCCCCCCCTGTATCTTAATGACAATATGTAAATGCTTTGATTATGTTGCTTCAAAATATCTAGAGACAGAATGTATAGTTATTTGCAGGCAACTTTTGAACATATATATACACATACACATATTTAGGATGAAACAGTGTTTGTCCTTATTTTTTGATACAGTAGATAAACCACTTGTCAATGCTAACCTCAGCTCTTTTTCAATCTATTTGACTTTCATTTGCTCATGTTTTGCTTTCATTCACCAATTTGTACAAAAGTTTAACATCTGAAGATTATGAAGAGTACAAAGTCCCATGAACTGATAGTAGTCGTTAAAATACTGATATTTACCATCTCTATAATGTTATATTGAAAAAAGAAATGCTCTAAAACTAAAAGTAGTAGTTTATATATGTTTTCTTCTGAGAAAAAAAGGTACTAAGTGATGTATTCACTCTTTGATACAAAACAAAGTGTCAGAGATTAGCTCTGATTCTCCAACTTTGGGGAGTTCAATTGTCTTGATGCCACGCTGGGATTTGGATGTGAGGATTTGCATTAAGTGGAGAGTCTGGTTGGAGACGTGAGAGCTTGGCACAGAGGCTGCTGGTGGTTTCCCTCTGCCACCCTCTGGGGTGAGAGAGCTGTGGCTTCCCTGGGATTACAGTATGGGACTTCTGTGTTTCTTCTTGGAGCCACAGGGGGCCAGCTGCTGCTGGTCATAGAATGGGCACCGTCAAAAGAGTTAGTAAAGGAGAGTTAAGTATGGAGCAATGTAAATGTAACGGGCCAATACAAATCTTCAGCCCAAATTACAAACAACACAACAGATTGTATGCAGATTTTAGACACAAAGAGAAGCTGGCTCGTTAACTGAAATGAAATGTTACTGTTGCATTGTTCCACATAATTTTATCTGAATCCACATCATTTTAAAAAAGCCAGCAAATTGATTACTGTTGACTTTTCGGTAAAGTTTGAGAAAGGTGTGACTTTTCACTCCTGACAGGCTGTGGCATCAAGTAAACTACTAACAACAGTGAAATAATAGAAGTAGTAATGTTCCTTTATACATTTTGACTTGTCTTACTGTAAGATTAAAACGACTGGGTCTACCAATAAAAGTAACTATGGCTTGTTTTGCTCAAGAGTCTAATAAAGTCATGACGGTGGGCCAACATGCACATCAAATCAATTAAATTCAGCATTAATGTATTATTTACACCTATGCTTTTCTACCATGTCAACATTTGAAAGGCCTATGTGATCTTCTTTGTTGAGTAATATGCATTAATAACCGATTACATTTGTCAAATAATTAGCACAGCATTGGTGAGAGGTGTGTAAGTGTAACATCTCAGGGTCAAATGAGGGTGTAGAGCTGGATGTCACTGAAACAGATGTAACTGTGCAGCGTTGTTCTCTCACTATTACAAAATAGGCTACTTATCTGATATTGTTTGTTACTGCTACAGACCTTTACTTATAATCAGCTCCGTTGAGGGTTTCAATGAGCCAATTCTCACCCATCTCTGGCATGAGGCTCACAAATGATCTGGCTTTGACCTCCTCAGGGTGTGTAAACAAGCAGAAGTGTTTGTGAACAAACAAAGTTTGAGTCTGTTTTTTGACTTCAAGGTTTAATTCTTAGATATAGACAAATGTTTGCGGACCGTGGAAGACAGTATGGTGGGAGTATTTAAATGTCAGATTTGCTTATGTGGGTTGCTAGCATTGTGGATGATTGGAACATTTATTCTCTGGTTTTTTGTGTGAGTGTATGTGTCCACCCATGCATTTGTGAGTAGGTGTTGGAGTTGGCGTTTATGTCTCTGTCAATTTGTGAGGTTCTTAGTCATTACTATCTGGATTGTGTTTGTGCAACATACAACCAGTGACATCTACTGAATATAGAGCACAGCCATTTTGTTATATAACAGACAATGATTTGAGAATCAGGTCTGGACATTGTCTGAGGTTTCCCTTTTTCACATGTAGCAAACAACAGGAGATTGTTCGTATCAGAAGCGTTCTCACTTACTGGAAATACTCAAATATTTGGTTTGGCAAGGGGTGGTTCCTGAGAACAGCGTGAATGAGACATTACTTACAACACGACCACGTAGTTGGCTCATAACATGATCCTAAATACCGGTTCTGTGGTCTTGCTCGATCTTTCTGATGATTTTGGTTTCAGCACTTACAGACAGAATGATCTTCAACCTCGGATGTTTTATTTATTTTCCTGTTTGTGCCAGCCGTGATAAAATGCCTCTAAGTGTGCATGTGCTCACTGTGAATGTGTGTGCAGCTCTATTGACTCATGAGTTTAATCACAACACACACATGTATTACTAGGGATCTGGCAGGTAAAGTCGTTTTAATGTTTAGTCTTAATGCTTTGGACATTTGCATTCCCACATACTCCTTCATAATGTCCATATAAGGTCAATGTCTAAGTGCATGTGTGAAAGAAGCATTATATAACTGCACATTTACATAAATACCGTATCTCTTCCACTGCCTGTGGAAAAAAATAGAAAAACCCGTCAAATATCAATCAACCTGTATTTGTGTTAAAGCTCAATGCTTAGAAAAGTGTATTTACCTTTTAAGCAGACTTTATCTTGACTCCCATGAATTGAGCTCAGAAATCTCACCCGTGTACATACCTACAAACTGTTCGCAGAGACATGAAAAGGCATCCATAAGTTTGTTTTTCTCTAGGCAAGCAGTACAGTTTCCAAAAACTGAACTAAGTCTCATATCAGCCGTTGAGTCAGCATGCTTTGCATATTTGTAGTCCTGTGGCCATTTGCAGCACATTACCTGGCCTGACTTTGAATTTCTTTTTTTGCTGCAGAGGACCACCAGATTGCTTTAGCAACTGACGGTGAGATGGTCGATTGACAGCTGACGGATTAGTGTCTCACAGCGATTAGCAAATCACAGTTTCTTCTTATGCTTTTCATCTTTTTCTAATTCAAAAGATTACAAATATTTTCAGATTTTCTTACAGTCAACTTTCTGCCTTTTTTACTCTCTCTGCACAAAATCATATCATGAAACTGAGCTTTGAGATTATAGAAAAAGGTGTTTATGTTTGGATTAAAAACTTTTCATTTGAAATGTCAAAGAAATCTGTGAGTCAGATCTGTGATGTGTTAAACACTGAGTAATGCTTAGGGTTCAAACAAGGAAAGATGTCACATAATGCACACAGACACACACACACACACACACACACACACACACACACACACACACACACACACACACACACACACACACACACACACACACACAATGATGTGACTCAGAAACCTGCCTAGGGGTATGCAGACTTCTACTTAATATAAATATAAAAAAGTTGTTAATATCATAGTTTATACACTCACCTGTTCCTGCCTGACAGTACTGCAAGTGAGTCGGTGCGTGTGTGCAGACTAAAAAGGATAAGAATGGGCAGTGTGAAGAGATGGCAATATACAGATGGTTGACGGAAGGAAGATAATGTCAAATATAGTGATGGAAAAAGAATGAGGCCAGACAAAGTGCGAAGAGATAAGGATAAGCTCACTTTTGTGGCAAAAAGATTTTCAGCGCCTTAAAAATTGTTTGGAGTGCATGGTGGGCCAAAACAAATTGTTCAGTCATTGTCTCGCTTATAGACCTTGTCTCCAACTATAATATTGTGACTTCTCGCAGGATTTTGTTAGAATTTGTTTTAAGAAGATGGCGCTCAGAACAGCTGTCATGTCTTAAGCTCGTCCTCAACCCAAGCCCTAAGCATGAAATATTAAAGAGAAAAACTTCACATCGTTGTTGGACAGTACTTTTTTTTAAAACAACAATCAATAAACAAAGGAGAATATACAAGGCAGGCTGTTGCCATACCTGCAAACCTGAGAAGAAAAACCCAAAGCAAGGTGCTTCTCTAGTGAATACTCGTCTAGCAAATGTCTTGTCACTCAATAATAAGCTAGATAAACTCTGAAGGAGGGTGGCCTTTTTAACTGGACATCAAGAGCTGTTACATTTTGGGTTCTTGACTCGAATCTGTGATAAGAGACTCAGCTTTTTTCCAGAGGCACCGGATCCATCCTCCACCAGGACCGGACATTTACAACGCACAAGTTTACCCCTCCTTTCCAGGAAGATATAAGGCCCTCCCTTCTGCAAATCAGATCATGTATAATTTCTAGCAGGGGTTGGACTACAAGAGCAGGAAGTGAGAAGTTGTAAGTGTTTGTCTGGTCACATCTGCTGGATACAAACTGCTTAATGCATAGACACAAGCTATCACTTTACTCCCCTCATTGAACCCAAGAAAAGTGTCTGAATATTCAATTTCCTGTCCATTAGTCTGGGGCACAGCCAATTCATTGCAAGTAGAAGTAAGTTAAGATGCTTTGTGGAGATGTACTCTAAGACATACTGTACAGTGATCAGAGAAAACTGCATAAAATGATTTGATACAATGAATCCCAAAAGCTTTTTTAAATTAAATGAGATCAAATCTGTCTGATATGTTTTTGTCTCAAAAAAGTGAAATTACCATGACATCTTATTCTCCCTCCAAGAAAAATCCAGACTCTATGAATATGCGAATGCTGTTCTTTTAAAAAATTAGGCCACTTTACACGAGGTGACTCCTACTTCAGTGGAAAGCCCACTCTAAGTAAATATGCACTGGTTTCAATCTTCCATGGCAGACTTCACCTACATCTATACTGTATTGCAGTGACCACCAACTGGCGGCCCGCGGGCCACATCCGGCCCGCCAGACATTCTCATCCGGCCCGCACGACGGGGGTGACTGTGACGTTGGCGGAGTGGTTAGTGCGTTCGCCCCCCACTCATTTTTTTTTTACTACGTCTCGTGAGTAATGTGCAGTACCGGAGTCCAACAGAGAGGCAGCAGCTGCGGGACAGTAGACTGCGTACTGCGAAACCTTCCCTGCGTTGAAGAAGAAGTGATCCTTCGTTGTGAAGAGTCTGTTTTATGCGCTCCGCAGCACAGCAGTAGCTCCGCTGCGACAGAGTCCAACAGAGAGAGAGGAAGGAGCTGCCGGACAGTAGCCTAGAAGTGATCCTTCGTTAGCGTGAAGAGTCTGCTAAGCTTTATGCGCTCCGCAGTACCTGAGCGTGCTACACCCCCCCCCCCCCGGTCAACAACTTCAAAATTCTGGGCTATATAAAAATCGCTGGCCCGCGAAAGTGTCTATTGGATACATTTTGGCCCTTGGACAAATGTAGTTGGTGATCCCTGCTGTATTGTGATGTGCTCTCTGCATGTCTTAACGTGGTGGCTGGTATCTCTGTACATCACTTTGCACAGTAAAGATAAAACATCCACACGTAGAAATAAGAAACACTGATTGTTAACTTTAACGTCTGCCACTGCTTGAACTTCTGTTCAGACATAAGATGCTGAAGAAATGAAGAAATATACACTATGATGACTTTTTATCCTAAAATTCAAATGATTATAGGACTATAGGAAGAATGTTAAACACCTGCACTTTGAAAGAACATACATAACATTCATCTGTTTGCAACTCACATATATCATATATCAATATTCCAATTACTGTATATAGACTATTCTGCACAGTTTCTATCATATTCTGTTTCTATTATATTATATTTTATTTACTTGCACTATTATCTGTTTTATTGTGTTGCACTGTTGGAGGAGCCTGTGACCTAAGATTTTCATTGTCATAACTACACTGTAGCTGTGTACCCATGACAATAAAAGCCTTGAAACTTGAAACTTCAAGTAGTCTCCAGTAGCGTGGGGATTTAAGCCGCAGGCTGAGGAATCTGGTCTGTCCAGCTTCTCTCTTTTTTTTTGGAAAGCTCAGTGACGGATTATGGCTGCGACAGAAGGGTGGCAATCAATCAAAGGAGGATGAGTCGGGTTGGGGGGGGGACTCTGGGATGTCAGTCATATTTTATACACCAGCGAATGAGTTTCAGCAAGAAACTGCAGTTTTTTTATTTCACCGGTAATTTAACTTTTCTTGTTTTATTGCTACTGTCTTTATTTACATTTGCCTTCAAATTCTGATCCGCAGCACAATAAATTGCTAAATGCAACAGAATGTGAGCGCCTGCTCTTGCAGGGAGGATTGCAGAGATGTAAGCTTGTCAATTTAATCAATAATAGTAGCCTGCAGGATTGCATGACAGCAAATTAACTGAGATTTCTTTTGCAATTGCTATAAATGGCTGAATAGATTTTCCCCTCAACAAGGATAAAGGCAACAATTACATAATGATGTGCACAGTACTCTAATTAAGGATTAAGAGCTCTGTTCTGAAAGCTGAGTTGTGATTGGAGCCTTTATGTGGCTATCATCAGTTGTGGTTGTTTTGTTTTTCTTTGTTACTTATTGCTAATTAAATTATTTCAGTTTAATTTCTGAAGCTGTAGAAGAGATAAGGTCAGGGAAGAACGGCATAACGGCGAGGGAAGAAGATGGCCGGGGATTTTAGGGTTATTGTTGTTAGTGTTATTATTATTTTATTAAATTATTACAGAATAGACAACTGGATTGTTGGCATTATATAAAAATACAGGCCTGTGGTATGAAAACAAAAATACATTAAGTTGCTTACACAATCTGAATTTTAATGTTTCTTTTGAATTAACATTTTAGTTTCTAATAAATACGGGATTGGGACGACAATATTCTCTATTTTTCTTATTGTAAACAAATACCATAAAACATTCCACAAAACATATACCCTTTGTCTCTGGTACCCGGCCCCAAGCTCATTTGTTCCCTTCTTTTGATGTTAACATTTTTCTTTTTAAATGTACTTTTGCTTAAAAATTAAACATTGGTCAACAATTGTCAGCAAGTATAAAGAGCCACAAAGTCTGCATAGGAAATAACGGGTAAAACGGCTCGGTCTAAAGACACCACAGTTTTACCCAGAAGACTGCAGGCTATTTTCCATTTGAAACCAACGAGGATTTATTTCTAGGAGGTGGCATTTCTGTAGTTATTTCAACCTAAATGTTGAATATTTTGTCACGTAACGTTGCCACTTCCAAAGTTATTTAATTATAACCTTGATATTTGCCCTAACTTAACAAGTAGCGTTGTTGGCTAACCTGACCAAAGTGTTTCCTGTTAAGACTAAAGTTTGTTTTTAGAAGACTGTATCCACCGAATAAGAGAAAATGACTGGTCATGTATACAGTAGGTGAGTGCACATAAAAAGGGGAATAACTTTTCCTAACATATCATACAAACTGTATGAGTATATCTTGCTTTGGTCCAGACGAAACAGATATATCTTGCCCACATAAATATTTTTGTTGGACCAATTAATTGTGGATTTTGATGGAATTTATTTACATGTGGAAAATAAAGAATATCAGCAGATTTTAGCTTCTACGTCATGTTCAAGTCTGCTTTAAATGGCCTCATTCCACCTAAATCTGTGTCGACTCTTCTGTGTGAGTTCATCTTTGCAGCTGTGTAACTAGTGAGGGTTTGATTAAATGATGAGCGGCAATAACTAAACATCTTTTGATATGTGTGTGTGTTTGTACGTGCTTTAACGCATGTATGTGTATGTAAAGTGTTACTATATTCATGTGTGCGTCGAGGTGTGTGTGAAGGTGCCCTTCCCTCAGGCCTATAGGTGAGTGTGACTCTAGAAGCTTTTAATGTTCACACCTTGTCAGAAATCTTTCAGTTACTGCACTCACACACACTCACACACACACAGGCATGTAGAGGACACATGTCATGGGCTCTTAAACTGAACCTGACAGAGAGAGGAGGGGAGGTTGGGGTGAGGTAGAGAAAAGAGGAAATGGAGGAGGAGGAAAGGGAGGGGGTTCTCCTAATTCTCGCTTCCTCCCTCTAATCCGCTCCTTTTCTCCCTCTCTCTCCCTCACTGTCTCTCAGAAGCATAGAGAATCAGTTTTAATGGTTTGTCAAATAATGCTTTTCTCCCCCACAGTGGATTGGTGATGCTGTGTTTGTGTTAGCGGTGTGCACGTCTGTGTGTGTGTGTGTTTTAAAGGGAAGCTTGCCCTACTTTAGCCCAGTGGTTTTCTCTGTTGATATTGCCCATAGCGTCGGATTATACATTTTTCAACGTGGTGACACACAAACATGCACGACACACACACTCAACGCAAATACACTCAAAACATACACACACTGGGAAGAACAAATGTATGTACACAGGTAGTGTAGAAGTGCACAGTTTGAGACACAGATCACTTTAATACATGCAGTCACACACAGACATATAGCGCACTGTGTGTCCTCACAGTGAGTCATGGTGCACATTACATACTGTATATGCTAATGTCTTCTCACTCGTAGCGATCAATTGTAGCCTAGGGACGTGCATGTGTCGAGTCACTGTGTGTGTGTGTGTGTGTGTGTGTGTGTGTGTGTTTGTTGGCGTGTGTGGGTGTGTTTCAGCTAATGTTACCTGGTTATAAAGCTTTTTACTTACTTGTATTAACTGTATAATATATTTGTTTATGTGTGTGTATGTGTGTCAGAGGTCATTTTTTAAATGAATACCTGCATTTGTATGCTTGGTTATGTTTGTTGATGATTTGCGTGTGTGTGCAGTGATGGTTGTTCACCTGAAGGCACTTTGATTGATGATTTCTTGTGGCCTGACTGTGTGACAGAGGTAAAGAGCATGTTCGATGAAGATAAACAAAGAGACACTTCAGAAGGAAAGGGAGAAGACAGACAAAGAGGAGAGAAGAGAAAGAGTTTGGAATAAAAGGTACAGGGTCACTTTGATGAAGCATTTATATAACTGATCTGTACTTGGTAAAAAATGTCCAACAGTTGAAGTTTACTAAAATAAACGGCTCTTGGTATTGATAGAATTGGTCAACAGTTCATTTTTATTTTCACACTTATAATCATTAGTTTTTCAATCCTTTGCCGGCCTTTTACTGCTGAAGTATAAAATAGTGGTGGTGGACGAGGCAGTTTTTGGCACATTCTCTGTAAATCGCCAGGGGGGATTCATCTTCATAATCCTGATTATTTATTCCAACTTTGTCTACATTTGTTTACTTTTTGTTTGTAGTTTTTTTTTTTAAATGGACAAGCAGATTTGCCAAGAGCCAATGTTTCTGGCACACATCCATAACGCACATTCACAACTTTTGGCTTTTTTGTTCTTGTTCCAAGTATCCCACATTACTGATGGGCTTGGGCCAGTTTTCATTTTAGCGTTCTACCATTGCCATGTGCATCAGTGATTTGTGTACACTATGTGAGTTTGAGAGAGTCTGAGTTTTTGTTAGAGAGACGAAGATCATTTTTTTTCCTTTTTTTGATAGCATACAGTATTGATCTGACAGCAATTAAGGAGAGTCAGGGAGGACAGGACAAGGACATTGCAATTACCTTGTGGTACAATTGAAATCCCAAGGTCCACAAATAAAATAGTCAATGTTTTGAACAAAGATTTGTACTGAAAGGCTTATTTTTTAAACATCTCTGAAAGGAGAACATACCTTTTCGTTTTGCAGTGTGGTGTGCTATTATATGGAAACTAGACAGTGCTGACTCCCAGATACATGTTATGTAATCTAGTTGTCTACAGTATGACACTTCAGAATATAAGGTTCAAGAGCTGGTAAGTGAATAACGTGCATTACGCCTCTATAGACTTGAAAACAAACCGAGGTTGTTTGTGTTAGTGTGTGAGAGACAGAGCGAGTCTTGGCTCAAAGCCAGCTGTCTGGATACCCACAAGCCCTTGCTCAGGCTGCTGCTAGGCAGAATGGGCTTTTCTAAAGTGCAGTGAAACCTCTGTCTCCAAATGTACTTTAAGGCCTCAATATAATGATTAGTTGATGATTATTATATTCCACAGTTTTTAAGTGTGAGAAAGTTTACTATGAACGTGAGTATGTAGATGTTGCATAACAAAACCAACTTCCAGATAGTATAATGTTTCCTGTTCTGATAAAGCAACACTTTATAGAAGACAATTACTTACTACAAACTTTAGCAGCTGTTTTTGGTCCAATGACTAAATGTACTCCCTTATCCCGCTATCTAGGATCAAATCAGTGCTTTTATCACCTAGGACCCCATTTCAAGACTGCACTCTTTCAAGCTGAGATCCCCACTCAATAAAACACCATCTTGTGAGGGCCCACTTGAAGCAACCAGTGACCCATGTTAGGGCAGGAATCACATTGAGAAAAACACTGGTCTACGACCCCGTGAGATGTGGCTCGCTGCCAGCTGCCCACTCACAATATCCTGCCTGCTCCTGTTCCTTACCACAGCTCAGACAAATTGGTCCCTCTGGGGTTTTGTGGAGCTTTTTTGTGCCTATTGTGACCTAAAATGATGTTGACTTCTCTCAAAAATTGCAAGGCAATTTAAATTTTTAATGCAGGTTATTTATGCAATATAATTATAATAATGGGTGCAATTTGCAAGTCATGGGGAAAAATGATATTGAAGCAGCATTTATTTAATTCAACGGGAATGCAACTATCCAAACTGTGACTTTGTGTCCTTAAGAAAGAGACGAACATAATGATTTCCTGTGATAATTAGGCTACTGCAAATCACTGAAAGCTACTGAAAATACTGAGGTTTTCATCTCTTGAATTTTCTGACTTTCAAAGATTCAAAGCAAAGAAAGTGCTTCTACTCTGCTCCAGTCTTCATAAATATACCTTCAATGCAGTGTCTATAAACAAACACCAAACAAAATGTAAATGTTCAAACCTTCATGATTTTGAAGCAAATAGTTTGATATACTATATCTCATTTATTTTTGACCTTGATGTTGTGTTCCTCTGATTACCATTTAAGGCTTATGATAAATGGGAATATAATGATGCAGGTTAATTGAAACACAAAGTACCCTAATTTTAGTATTTGCACAGACCAAAAACCACATCAAAAAAAGCTCAATGTCCTCTCAATGATCCTCCATTTATTTTCTTGTTTCAAGCTTCCCTTAGGAATCGTTGTGAAGAAAGTTCTAGCAAACGTGCTTTTGATTATCAATGTATAACTTCTTTAGCTAAATGCGTTTAAAAAGAGTGAAGTTACTCTTTTGATTTTGTGATTTCATGTGAAACAATAGCACACATGTTGCAATGTATGTGTGCACAAATAATGTTTTTAGTTGTGTTCACAGCTGTACACACTTGCAAACACACATGCCTGTACTGTATAGCCCCTCACGCTCTGATAGACAGACAGCCTGACAGACAGTGTGGGGGCAGGTGAGACTCCTGGTTAAAGTATAAGGGGATTGCACAGCAGGGTGTTTCTGGAAGAGAATCAACAGGGTTCTTACCCTCTTATCGCTCAAATTAAAAGCCACCCACTGCCAAAGTGCCCTTGAGCCAGACACTCAATACCTCACAACAGTGCAGCAGTAGATCTTTGTGATCCCGGGTGTACCTCACTTTCTGTGTTTTAAACCTGTGTGTATGTGTGTTTGAGTTTATGTATCTCAATACGTAGAACATATACTCCAAGAGGCAAATAACTTTTATTCCTCTTCAGAATAAGATATGTCTGTCTCCCTGTGTCTTTACAGGATATTTGTTAAATCTATGAAAATATATCTCCTCTAAAATATCTACTTCAACTTCTTTATTTCTTCCTCTTCTTTTTATTCTTCTCTCGAATAAAATAAAACAAAATTAAACATCTCAATAATATTTCAAAGCCTTTTAAAGTAGTCTTTACAAAAATGTGCTCAATGCTATAGAAACTAGCCTTGGGTAGACTGCCAACTAGATCCATAGCCAGGGGTCTACAATCAAGCCTGATAATTAATATCCATGAATGCTTCTTAACATCTCTTGTAAGTGTAAGAATAATGAGTGGTTTGAAAACAAGTCATTACCAACATTATTGTTTTATATTATTGTTGTTGAATTTAAACCTCATATTTCCAAAACGCTCAACTTACTTGTGTTTAATTTAGGCCATAAGTATTCAGAAATAAATTATCCAGTGGGGTTTAAAGTTGAATATGTAAGGAATTAAAATGCCTGCACTAGTATTTATTACGTTTAAACAGACAGAAACTTAAAAGTGAAAAAATGCCCATGTTGCCTCAGGCCATTGTAATTTTTTTCATTTCGGCATCACATAAGGAAAATAAGCTCTGGGTATCTGATTTCAGACATTTTCAGAAATATCTATCCCAGATATTTGTTACACCACTGTCTACATATTCTCTCTAGGTCGTCCTCAGACGAGCCCTCCATCGTCGCTTCCAGTCATCCCGGTTCTCCATACATCTAGCCAGTTCATTGGTACTTTGTGCTCCTGCATCATTCTTGAGTACGTCCACGTATGTTGGTGTGGGACGTCCTCGTGACCAATGCCCGTGTGTTGGTTCCCACAGCACCAATTTGCTGGCTGGCAGCTCTTGATGCCTTTGGCAATGTCCTGCTAGTCTCATTCTCCTGGCTGCAATTTTCTCGCTCACCCTTGGTATTCCCTCGTACAGGATCTTGTTGGTTACATGTACACTCTTGCTGATGTTAAGTACTGCTCGCAACATTCTGGTGTAGCATCCGTCTAGAGACTTTTGCAGGGTTGGCTTCAGGGTCCAGCATTCACTGCCATAGAGGAGAACAGACTCTACCGTTGCGTAGAAGAAGCTGAGTTTGATTTGACGGGGGAGGTTGGAGTTCCATACACTGGTCATGCCGTTCAGGGCCCTCCATGCAAGTGCCTTCCTCACCTTAAGATCTTGCTCGGTTGAGTTGACCCATGAGCCCAGGTACTTGAAGTCCTTGACTTCTTTAAGCACAGTGCCTTCTGTTGTTGTCAGAGGTGGATGTTCCGGTAAGATGTTATAGGTGATAACCTCAGTTTTCTTGGCATTTAGCCTATGGCCAACCTTGGCACACTCTAACTCCACTCTGTTCAGGAGTTCCTGTCCTTGTTCCACGCTGTCGGAGAGCAGGCTGATGTCGTCCGCATAGTCCAGTATATATTCGTACCACTATATTTCCCTCCATTTCACTTAATGCTGGAATCACTGCCAGCTAAGACTATAAATTAAAAGACATGTCCTGCTTTAGCTTACAACACTTTAAATACTCCAAAAAAATCTGTGTTTTTACCTCTTTACAAAATGTCTTCCATCCTCTAGTCACTGCCTAATCTTTCCCTCACTCTCAGTGTAGGTCTTCTCCACAACAAGCGCTTTCGTCTTTCCATTCACGAGCCGTTGTGTCACTTATAGACTAGTCTTCCTCCAGACAGACTGAAAACAAATGGATAACACTCCCAGAATGACAGGTTGAAACAAATTGTTTCACCAGGGGCATACATCTACTGTACAACTGTGAGGTGTGTTTAGGGTTGGCAAGAAGAAGTCAAATGCTCTGCAAGACGGTAAAGAGTAAGATTTGTTTTATGAGTTTACGTTGGTCTTGTCTCAGGTTTGTTTGTGACAAATTTCTAAACGACAGAGCCAGTAGATGTATGAGGAATCAAAGATATAAACTGCTTCTATCCAATAAAAAAAAAAAAAGAGAAGACAGTCATTCTTATTTTCCTGTTGACCGGTATGTTCTTTAAAATTGGCTGAATAGTTTTTGTATTGGTTTTCAGTGCGTCAATGCTCATAGATTTAACCTTGGTCTGTATGTTAGGTTTAAACACAAGTTTGAGCAGTCATAGTAAGGGACATTAATGGAATACCTAGAAAACGTTTGTTATTTTGCCATATGTTTGTATCATTTTCTGGGGAAATTGCGAGTTTTTCGGTCAAAGTAAAGTTAGACTGTTCACTCTTTTAGAAAAACAAACAAGAACTATGTGATAAAATATCATTTCATATGAGCCCCTCGCCTTAGTTATTGTGAATCATTGTAAAGTTAGTCGTAAAAAATTGGGTCCGTTCTTTCTCTGATTCATTAAGTCTTCATATTTTACACTTAAGATCTTCCCATCACAGCTGTCTTTTGTTCCAGCTTCACCTGAACAGCTGGAGGTCAATTGTTTGGGTCAAGCACTTTAAAAAGGTCATTGAATAAGTATCTTCTTTACTTCAAAGGTCAGGATTTCCACCAACAACTGCCTGTTCACAGCCTTCCTTTCTACAGTACCTGCAAGGTGTTAAAGTCCCCAGGCTCGTGCATCACTTCTCCTTTCGCCTCGTTAAGGTGTGATTGATACAGGTTGTCACAGCCATCGCTAGCAAACAGTGGATGAGACCTGAGGAAAAAAGTGTTTGAAATATATTCAGTCAGTACCAGTTAATATCAACATAAATCCTTACAGAGAAGAAAAGGGGGATAACATTTAAGCATCAATAGTTCAATATCTCATTAATATAGAGATGTGCTATACTTACCATAAACACAACATACCACCATCATAAACACTCTGGCCTTTCAGTGCTTTTTTCAGGTTTGATTTTTACAATTTGTGCTCAGGTTTTATAAAAGACGAGTAAGAGGACAGTTGTTATAGTGTAAAGTAATAATGATCTAATAAATAAAGGTAAGATTTTTTGATTTACTAAATTACACTTTATATATTTGTTCTTAAATAATTTGTCAGATTGTTTCATGCTCTATGTTCACCTGAAAATAAACGTAGCCTGAGTAACTTCTGAAAGCTACATCGAATCTGCCTCTACACTCATGGCATACTTCGTTCACTAAAAAATCTATCCTTCGTGCCCTTTTAATCATGGTGTGAACTTAAGCCGTCAGTTCTCTCACTCTCTTTCTTCACGCCTGCTGCCACGTCACTCACCTGAAAGCTACTGTATGCTGTCACCTGCCGATACTGTTGACTTCCACAATACTGATGCAAACCAGAGAATAAGCTAATTGTACTACATTTTCAAGGAGTATTAGTGTTTTGTAGGATAAATATTGTGTGATGTGTATTTTATTGTGTTTCCATATAGTGTTCTGTGTTTTATGATACAGAAAGATACTTTAAGGACTATGACAAGAGTTCAAAATGTGCAAATGTTATAAACTGGGCAGAACATCACATTAAATATATCTATTGGAACAATGGTAAATTGCATCATCGGTAAACTAAAAATACATTCAAATGTATATAGTGTTTCAAACCCCTCACCTTTACTCTAGCGTCCACCTGTAGGCGCTTAGTTGACCTTTAGAAGGGACATCTGTATCCTCATCCCACAATCCCTCCTCCGTGCTTCTCTGGGGAAGTGACAAGGTCAGCGTGATGGCGCTAAACATCAATGCTGTACATATTTTACTCTCACACATCATAATTTCCACTTGAGTTGACTCCCTGAAATACAGTGAGCTGCAGAAAACGGTCTGAACCAATTTTCAAATGCTGAGTTATTAAAATGTTCCGCTTGGTGGGCCACTTGTAAGCCAAATGTACCAGAAGACAGCAAGGACATGCTAAAGGTCACCAGGCTTTGATGTGGTTACATCGAAAGTAAACATTCAAGTCGGATGATTTAAATAACTTCTACTAACATTTTTAAATATGGAGCGTGGTAATGTACATCAACAGCAATATATTTGACTAGAAATAATACACAAATGACAAAGTGCTTTACAATATACTGTATGTGAATCCCATCGTAAGAAGTGGATACCTGTCATGATAATACATTTGCATTGTCTTTTCAACCTGTGATTTAAATCATAGAGGAGTTGATTTGGAAACCCTGTTTGAAGAAGAAACAGGTTCTTACCAAAACCACCACTTCATCACCAAAATACTTACAACTTATGAATTCATCTAAAACCACTATCTTTTTCTTTTCTATCTTTACACCTCTGTGCTATCATTGGCTTCTTTCTTCCACATATCACAACTCAAGCATGTTTAAGATATCCATGACTAAGTATGCCTCACTGCTAAATCACAAAGTATCACGACACATAAGAGCAACTTATCCTTTTCACAAAGGCAATTCACCATATTAAAATGTATATCAATTAGACTTATATGGGTTATCTTCATCAGGTTTTCCATTGCATGCTGTGCCTCTTATTTAATACACTGTATTTCAACTTTGTTTCAGTGGTCATGTCTGGGCTTCAGCTGTATTGAACTGTTGAACTCGATGCCACAATTATCTTCTCCACAGTTTCCGGGTCATTGATCCAACAAAGGGAACTATTTCCATCTCTTGCTTTCCTTTTTACTATTTTAAATCTTACACACACTTTTTCCCATATTATTTTGTCTCTCTTATCATTACAAAGCACACCAGTTCATTATGAGTGAGCGGCTTGTTTACATACGTTAAGGTTTATTACCTGTCTGTTTGTCCGTGGAAGAGTGGTCATTAAATGGTAATGAGAATGACACTGATGCTATTTTCCAATAACATGTCTTCTTTACTGTACCGCCCTTCAATATTAAAAGTAATCCTAGCGTTATAAGGGCCTGTCAACATCAGACATGCCCACAGTTTGATAGACTGGCAGGCAGAGCGAGAGATAGACTGTTAAACAGGTGGATACAGATGGGCAGTCAGACAGATGGACGAAGCAACAGAAAGGCACACAGGCAAGCTGGCTGTGTGGTCATTTGAGTGTAAAGATGCGCAGGCTGCGTTCACTGAGTGGCTGTCTGATTATAGAAGCTGGTTGACTGGTTGGACAGTGGACCAACTGGATAAACAGTAACGTAGTCTAAACCCGGCTCACTTATTTTGTATAAATGTCAGACAGCCGAAGGATCAGTCTCCTGGCCTGATTGGGAGGGCGAGCGAAAAGCAGGGAGAGAGGAAGGAGCGACAGACGGAGAAAGATGGAAACAGCTAGACGGGGATAAAGAATCATGTCAGTCCATCATTAGAGTGACAGCTAGACGATTACTGCTTATTACCTGAGTGACTAACACTGAACACTGTGTGTGTGTGTGTGTGTGTGTGTGTGTGTGTGTGTATCAGCCCCATTAGCATACATTTTACACTGCTCATGCCGATTTATACCTTATATATGTATGTGCATTTCAGGAATATTGCAATCCAACATATTTTTTTGTTCCTGCAGAATACTTAATTTAGGAGAAATCAACTGGTTAAATATCCATCTATAATAAAGCTTGTTACAAGGCCCAGTTTTATCTCGACTCTTTTCAGTTGCAGTTATATTACTGATACCTATAATGCATCCAGGTCTGTACCTCTTACATCACTAGAAGTCCTGCATACTGTACTTATGAGCCAGCTACCTTGCCAAATCTCTGTCCAGTGTCAACATTACCCTTGGCTGTAAGAAAGAGTGCCCTTGAAAGTTCATCAGCCCATGAAATTAAAAAATGACAGAGCAAAGCATGATCCCAATAATTAGTTAGACCCATTTCACTTTGTCCACATTTTATGTGTTGAGTGGTGAAATATTCATGTGAGAATGCAGCCGCTGTCCCCTCTGGACCACCAATGTGATTTATTATAGCCTGTGCAATTCTCTGTGTGGCTGAGAAAAATAGAAGCTGCACCGAAAATGCAGCACTCAGCCTGAAAAAGTAGACAAAGTCAGACAGCCAAAGAAAGAAATGGCTATAACATGCAAACCATTGAATCATGAATTATATATAAATAAACATGGTTTAAATATATGTGAAATAAGAACAAAACTATGTAAACTAACAACACGTAATGGCAGCAGAACATACCTTTCTTGCCATAGCTCATGACAGTTTGCTTTATTTAGCAATTGCATGTTTTTTACAGCTTAACCCTAACCTTCTATTTGTTTTACTGTGAGCAGGAAGCTAACAATAACTTAGCTAGCTGTATCGCAAGGTATTCATGCTCTAGCAACAAATTTAACTTAGACTTAATCAAGCCTAACAAACAATCTAAATAAAACTAATGTTTTGCAATAAAGCCCTATGCCAAATGAGTGAAACTGAAGGGGTAAATCTTTGTTTTTACACTGCATACATTTTAAACAACTTAACAAACCCATTGTAATCATTACACCCTGACAAATAGACTAAAATATGCAGTTTTGAAGGATAATAAAATGTAAAAATCATGAGTTTCATCAGGTATTTGTTCAAATTACAGAAATGGTAGTGCTATTAGCATGCTGTGCCCTCATAGTCATATCCAGGGTTTAACATGTATTTAGCCTTCTCACAGTGACCTGGATCCTCTGTCTCAAAAACATTACAATTTTGAAATAACACGGCCGTACGATTACTGAGCCAGTAATTTCAAATGAATTAAAGAAATGTGAGGTGCCAGACACTGCTGTGGCAGGGTACAATCACGTATTTACGCCTATTACAGGCAATTAGTTCTCCTCCTTTTTGCTTCTTGTTTCTTTTTGTCTCGGCCCACCTCTCCGTTCTGTCCTTGCCTTTCATCCGTCTCCTCTCTTCCCTCCATCTCTCTCTCTCTGTTTTTCGTTTTTCCTGTTCTCCCGTTCTTGTTTGTCCTCTGTGTCCTTGCTTTGTGGCCAGAGAATTTCAAATTATTCATTTTAACCATGCTCTGTTTCACTGTCCTCTGTGGTTACATTTGTCACTCTTACTGTCTTTTTTGTCCATCTACCTTTCCTTCTCTTTTCAAAAACCTTTTTGCCCTTTTAACACTTTTTCACCTTCATTTTCTCCTTTTTTTTGTCTCCCCAGCCCACCTCTCGGTTAACCTTGTAGCCTACTTCTAACGATGACAAATGAATTGTACAAAATGAGTCATTGTTGTCACTGCCTTGATTACATTAGCACTTTAGTTTTGTTTGAATGTTTGCCCTCCTTTTCTCTTGGTTTTCCCTCTACTCTCGTTCCCTTTGTAGTGTCTATTCTCACCTTTCATATTGTCATACTGTTATGCATAGAGAACCTACGGAGAAATGGTTGTTTCCTGTGTGCTCCACTTCCTACTTGGTGAACCGGTAACTTTCTCGTTACCTGTTATCCTGATTTTTTTTTTTTTTCTTCATGTCCCTCTAGGGCAGGGATCACCAACTACATTTGTCCAAGGGCCAAAATGTATCCAATAGACACTTTCGCGGGCCAGCGATTTTTATATAGCCCAGAATTTTGAAGTTGTTGACCGGGGGGGGGGGTGCTAGTGTAGCACGCTCAGGTACTGCGGAGCGCATAAAGCTTAGCAGACTCTTCACGCTAACGAAGGATCACTTCTAGGCTACTGTCCGGCAGCTCCTGCCTCTCTGCAGTAGCGTGGCGTGGGGAAAAAAATAGGGGAAGCCAATAATACGTCCTTTTTTTGGGTCAGGGGGGTGGGGGTGTGTGTGTGGTGGTCAATGTAATAACATAACCAGATGAGTGATTACAGCGGCCGGTATCATTTTACACACATTTGTATCATACAGATGCAGGACTTACACACGCCTGTTATCTAACCGACAGGTCCGCACGCACTCTCCAGCCCAAACTCTAATAAGCATTAATTCACAAACTAAATCAGGAGAGCATAACGTTTACGTCCGATTCGCTCCTTTTTTCCTCTCTGTACACAGCTCCAGTTTGGGCATTGGCCTGTCATCAGATTTAATTTTTAGTTGCTGCTGTAGCTGAAGTTTAGTACAATCATTTTTGATTAAATACTCCAAATCTCCACCCTCCATAATTGCACTTGCTTCAGTTGCTTGCTACTTTCTAACGGCGGTGAGAGTGGTGCAGTGACACTATCTATCTATCGATTCGATTTATGATTCGAAAATTATAAAAGTAGGGTAGACATGTGGATATTATCCAGCTGAACAAAACGTGTGTTTATCTAACAGGTTCGTTTTCCACAGACCTTATTTCCAGCTATTTTCCAAAAATCCTATGGAGAAATCCCATTGCTTTTTTGTCGAGGGAACCCGAGCGCAGCTTACTTCCGGGTTTTAGGACGCGTCACTGCACCACTAAGTTGATGCGATTTGATTGGATTGTGAGGCAAGGGAAGCCAGCCGCCTCTGGCTTCCCTTGGCATGGGCCCAACCAGAGCGCTGGGCGCTGGGCCCAACTAATCACAGGTTGGCAGGGGGCATGACGTCAGCCTCGTCTGATTGGTCAATCCCTCCATTTTTCCTCACCAAGGGAAGCCAATTTCGGCTGGCCTCCTCTCGCATCAGCGAGTGCAATCTCATTGTTCACCATAACATCTAGAGGGGCGCTGTTTCCCTCTTTGTAAAATACTCAATGAGAATGGGGGAGAGATGGGCCGGCAGCAACACACAGCAAAGAAGAATTACCGAAACTAAACAAAGTGTTTTTATTTATTTATTGAAATTATAACTACAATCCGAAAAAACAGGGGAAGCCTGGCTTCCCTTGGCCTCCAGGAGAAAACGCCACTGCCTCTCTGTTGGACTCTGTCGCAGCGGGGCTACTGCTGTGCTGCGGAGCGCATAAAGCAGACTCTTCACAACGAAGGATCACTTCTTCTTCAAGGCAGGGAAGGTTTCGCAGTACGCAGTCTACTGTCCCGCAGCTGCTGCCTCTCTGTTGGACTCCGGTACTGCACATTACTCACGAGACGTTGTAACAAAAAAAATGAGTGGGGGGCGAACGCACTAACCACTCCGCCAACGCCAGTCACCCCCGTCGTGCGGGCCGGATGAGAATGTCTGGCGGGCCGGATGTGGCCCGCGGGCCACCAGTTGGTGGTCACTGCTCTAGGGGCTCTGTAAGAACCAAAGATAATTGATTGTATCTAAACTTGTGTCCAATCGTGGCTTCTGATATGCATATATCAAGAGCTACTTAACTCTGCACTTCAGTTGACATTCTTTCATGGACACTCCAAGTAAGATTGTGTATATAATGCTTATTAATTCTCCCTTCTTGAGCAGTGGTGGAATAAAATATTAGTATGGAAGTAGTCTAGCAACTCTCACCAGATTTGTCAGAGGTTTTATTGGTATTTTGAGCATATGTATTCTCATTCCTTTTACCAAAAGCTTTTGGGTTAAGATTTAGGGAAGTCCTTTATTTTGGGCACCAACTTCCTCCCAACCCAGAGGGGGAAATCTAGATCCAGAAAAGCACCATGACCTCAGACTTGGCGGTGGTAATCCTCACACAGTACTAACAATTTCCCCTCATCTCGTGTGTACCGGAGGACTTTTTTTTAAAGCCGATATAACTACATCTTCATTTTGGGTACTATAAATGCTGCCCTATATCACAAACAAAACATACAAACATGGTTGCTGTTGTTTTATTGCATCTATTCAAAAATAATAATGATGTTGTCCATGCAATTATGTTCATTTGGGGCATAGTAGAAAGGGAATTCAACCCTAGATTTGAAAGAACAAAGACTTTGTAGATTGCTTGGACACTTCATTCTGACTGAAGATTGAGCATTGAACAAAGTTTTTCCCACCTGGAACATGCAGAGCTTTCTCAAGACCTAACTTTTGCTTGGAGGATAAGTTGAGACCAGCAAATGCTGAGGATAATTCTGTTTAGGCTCAATCCTTTAAAGAGAAGCACTGATTTTTAGTTATTGAGGATAACTTCTAACAAACATCTAGTCATGACCGTATGAATAGCAGATATTAGTTCCAGCAATGTGTAATTTGTCCTTTGTATTATAAACGCTTTCATCAACATTATTTCTGTTTCATTATTTAAGCAATTCAATTCACTATTCATCTCGTTGAAATTCAGCTCTTTCAGCTTTCTGTTATTTCAACCATTCCTATTTTCCTCCACATTGTTCATCATTTAATAAAATAAAGGGTTATATTATAAACTCTCTCTTCAATCAAAAGCTCACCTGTATCAAAGAAAACACAACGTTTCCTATTATATTACATTTGTATTTGTTCTGTATAACGGAGTGAATGCACTCACAATATGGTTTGTTATAATAAATAGTGAACCATGTGAGCTGTAGCCCAGCGATGCATCAAGTGCTTTTGTTAGAGAAATAGAAAATCACCTCTGTCACTCTTTTGTTTCGAAGAAAAAGACAGCAGGAAGCTCAGGGGTAGCAAGGAGTCAGGAAAACACATACAATAAGTTCTTGGAGAAACCTAATCTGACGCCAGCAGGGATCTTTATGGCTTCAGGGCTGTGGGTCTTAACCACAACATCAACACTCAACTCAATTGTATTTTATTGCCATATATGTTTGTTTTGCCACGTTTCATGTTTGATGTTGCCTTATTGTTTGCTTTCAGAAGTCATCTGTCAACTGTCTTGCTGTGTTTCATACACATTTCTCTCTGTTTTTCAGGTTGTCAGGATTCATGCTGCCCTCCCCTATAGTCAGCAGTGGATCTATATTGGCCTTGTGGTTTACCACAGACTTTGCCGTCAGTGCACAGGGCTTCAAAGCTGTATACGAAGGTAAGGCATGTGTGATGGTACATATTGATGTATGAGTGCTGGTCATGATGCACCAACAGTTTCTGAGGCGATAGTGATGAGAAATGATTCCGAAGTGATTGAAGTGATTCCTAATGACAAAGTATTTATGGCAGGATGGTTGCAGTTGCTTGAGAGGGATGATCGGGTTGGAGCTGAGCGCAATATTTCACGTTTGTGTTGCAGTTGCTTGGAATTAGGTGGTTTATTATTCAGGTTGTGTCGTATCATTTCCTTACTTCTAAAATCACCAATATTTGTCTCAGAATAATTCAGATGGTGTTAATCAGCAATAAGTTAGGTTTTAGTTTTTCTGTGTGTGTGAAGTCATAGCGCAGAAAAGTCAGCGACACTTCTTTTGATCAAAATGAGTTGAACTTACAATACATGCAGACATTTCTATTGACTGAGGGTACAACGTTATGGCTTTTCCCTACTTCTGATATAAGAGAGACTCTTCATAGTGATAGATGTGTGGGAGGCGCTTGGATCGCAGCCCAGAGCTGTTGTCTCGGTCCTCCCTCCATCAGTTGCGACTACCATAACGTGTGCACTATATATACATATTCTGTGGTCACATATCAATGTGTCCTTTATTACTGTTTCTAAATTGCGAGGTCTGTATATATACAGTATATCTTTGATTTGCTGTTACTTCCTGGCTGCTTGTTGTTTTGCTGTGCCCTTACGTGTGTTTAACGTGGTATACAAGACTGCTCCATGTGTGCGTGTCTGTTGGGATGTAACACAAATCCTCAGCCTGACCTTTTGAAGAGACACACACACACACACACACACACACACACACACACACACACACACACACACACAAACATAGAGTGTTCCAAATCGCTTGCATAACAGTTCATCTATGATTCATGAACTCTAAATATCAAAGACAGGCTCACGAGACCAGATGTACACTCTTGCTCCCGTGTGTGCGTGTATATGTTTGAGTGTGTGACATTTGTGCGTTTGTGTATGTTGGAAACAATCCTGACAGCCATTAAACCTTTTCCAGGAAGTACCAAGAAGTACTTTGTCTTTATTTTTTTTCTATCCATTGTTCCGTTTCATATCCGTGGGGAACCTTAAGTGTGTTTGTTGCCTCAGGAGTCACGGGTTGTGTGTGTGTGAGAGAGAGAGAGAGAGAGAGAGAGAGAGAGAGAGAGAGAGAGAGAGAGAGAGAGAGAGAGAGAGAGACTGACAGGACTTTTTGCTAATGTCTTTTTTCTGTCTCGCTTTGTTAGCATTGATGTCCTAGACTTCAAACATTTTCAAGTCTGTGTGTGTATCTAGACAATATATGTGTATTGTGAATGCTTTTGCGTGTCTAATGAAAATGGCACTCATGCATCAAAACAAGGCATGACATTTATTAAATGTTTTGTTTTTCTGTGTATAAGAAATCAGTCATCAGTCACATCATCAGTCCTGGTATATGCTAGTTCCAGCCAACTGCTTAGCTGTCAACTTTATCCTATTTCCTGTGATCATTACTGGAGTCGTTTAAGTCAAGACAAATATGAAACAGAGAACATTGGAAACAATAAGGAAAATAAGTTGCTAGTCTCACTGCCTGACATCTGACACAAACTGTGATATTGTGCTTACACAATGCATCTGTTTTGTGTGCAACATGCAGTCTAGATACAAAATTACACTTTGAGGCAAAGCTTATCTAGTTAACTTTTTTAAATGATTGGATTTCTCGAATGATAGATTGTCACCTTGATAACATTAGCATTATGAAAGTCTTGCTTTGGCTGATATAATGACATTTATCAAAAATGTAGTCGCATTTGTAACTCAACATCACATCAAATATTAATATAAACCTGCCAGACGATTTCTGAGAGATTTTATTCACTTAGACTTCAACCAAACTTTAAAGATAGCACTCAAACATTCATGTCAACCAAGTCCACTAACGCCAGACCAGTCATGACTTTTTGACTTGTGAAACAAAATCTCTTCTCAGATGTTTGCTTATAGCCCAGAGCCTGACAGGAAATAGAAGTGATTTTAAGAAATGTAAAATTCTTCACTTCTGAATGCTTGTTATAGTCTGCAGAGTTAGAAGGGAAAAAGTTAGTTTTTACTAACTTCCAGGGAAAACAGCGGTGCCACATACGAGTGAGTGTCCTGAGTTGAATGTTTGATGTGATATATTTTTAGCAGTGTTCCTGTTCGATAACGGGAACGTTTTACTGACTATCAACCTTTGTGCTCTTTTATTTGTCCTTTAACCTTTTTATCTGTTATGCTATGTGAAGCAGGAGACCTTGCACATTTCTTGAATAAATTGCTCATGTGGATTGTGTGAAGAATTGATAATGAAAAAAACGTGGGTCTTGATAGGTTACAGGGTCAGGAATTTGAATTTATAACCATTTAAGATCTGAAGTATTATCACATAGTACATTTTTATCCTCTCATGCCCAAACGCCCTCGCAGACTTGATAAGATGACGGCGAACACATCCCGATAAGACCAAAAGTCCAGAGGGCTCAGCCCTGAGGTCCAGGAGTTGGACATTAGGATTCAGTCATCCAATGTTGTAGTCTACAAGTCGCCAAACTGACACTTTCCCTCAGCGCCTGTGAATTTGATATTTACCTTCACAGAAGACTGTTATTCATTCGTTTTGTTCACCCTCTATTAAAACACATTTAAAAGCCTTCCGCGTTTTTACAATTATTTTGATCACGAGTTATCCTTGATGATGAAACATTCTCAGTTTTTATTATATATATATTTATTATTATTTTGGCTGTTGTCCCTGATGTCGATATGACTCTCATGCTGCATAGAAATCTCCTTTGGAATAGATAAAAAAACACTAAAGGAATCACACAACTGAAGCATGTGAGCTGATTTAGCCAATGAACTGTTTTGCAGTGAAAGACAAATATTCAGATATATTCTCTGTTTCTCCTCTCCCCACATTTTCTCGGCTTCTACTCATTTGAACTGATTCATACTAACAAAAAATCTATTTGGCTCTGTCTTTTTCACTGTCCTTAACAACCTCTCTCCCCCATCTGTCTGCCAACTCCTTAACAAATCTTTCTTTCCCTTTATTGAAGAAAACCATGGTGAGATCACTCTAAATACATAGCGAACTGATGAGAGAGAGAGAGAGAGAGAGAGAGAGAGAGAGAGAGAGAGAGAGAAGAGAGAGAGAGAGAGAGAGAGAGAGAGAGAAATGAAGCTATAAGTGGTGGAAAGTGAAGCCTTGCTGATAAAAAGGCAAGTTTGCAAACCAGCTCTGCGAGACAAGATTATCATCAATTAATTTCCCCTGAAGCTAAGAGAGGGAGAGAGACATACAGGGTAGGGGGTGTACAGAGAAACCTACACAGAGGTGTGCTGAGAGACGGTTTGGAAGTCTAGGGAGGGAGGAAAAAATACAAAGATATATCTGTCTGTGTTGATAGTTTGTCCTCTTCATCACGTTTTGGGTTATTTGGCTATGGAGAAATGTATTCAAAGTGCTGAACTCATCTTATATTAACAGTGAAGGTGTTGTCCTAATGGAGGATGGAGGACACTCTTGCCACATGTTATTCTCACATCTCTCATTTAACATATTTATATTTGTACATCTCACCATTTAGTGATTGTAAACTCGTACAGCAGATTCATCATTCAGCTTATCTAGGGATTTGTTCAAATCAGTGTGGATCCACAGTGTTTTTGAATGTAAAGCATTCCTCTGTAAAGCGTCCTGCTGGAGCTGGAACTGTATCATGTGTTAACACTCATGTTGCCAAATGCAAAAAGTTATAAATATTTAGAGTTTTAGTGAAAGACTGCGTGGCTCAAATTAGTTTTACATTTTCGCGAGAAGCACTACCAACACTTCCCCTGCAATGTGTTAAGTGCTGCTACCTAGGCGAAGAAACCTGGCGGATACAGGGTCTTACTGTCTTCTTCACAGGATTGATCGAACTATCCTGAAACAAAGGAACAATGTAGAAAACAAATGTGAGTCAATACATTGAATTAATTGAGCTTTTCTACAAAAAATCGACAAAACAATAAACAAAACATTTTGCTTATAAATCTATTTAGGTGGGAAATGTATGTCAATGTTTGGTGGATTCAAGGTTAAAAATAAACAGCAAATATATTTCAGCTCACAATAATTACAGATGTACATTAAAATACAATTTAAATATACAATTCTGATCAATATGAAGTGTGTACCAAATTACAAACTGGTACATTGACAATTGAGCATAAAAGTAATTATTATTTTCATAAAAAGGTTTCTCATTCGACATCTTGACTAAGAGTACAATCAGACCGCTCTATTAATTATAAACGGTTCATAATTATACAATATACAATACTCTACTTTACACCATGCTATAAACTACAATATACTAGACTGTGTGTGTGTGTGTGTGTGTGTGTGTGTGTGTGTGTGAGAGAGAACAATATATTATTGATTCCCAGCAGCACCTTTAACTTAAAGACAAAGTCGAAACATAATCTTCAAAGTCTCAGCCTCACTCACACACACACACACACACACACATACACACACACACACACACACACACACACACACACACACACACCAACACACACATTGAGCAAAGGAGGCCAAGTTTACGTCCCTAGGCCAGCAGCAGCAGAGTTTCCCTGCGTGTTGAGGGACTTCTGTGTAAAACAGGACTTGGAAAACCTTTAAAGGGACTCTGCTCATACAATACACACGCACAATACACACACACACACACACACACAGACACACACACACACACACACACACACACACACACACACACACACACACACACACACACACACACACACACACACAGAGACTCAAGCGTAACCCTATGCTCACACATATATTCATGCCTGTTGGAGATTACATAGGGATCATTTTGGAAAAGCATTAGAGGGGGAAAAGATAAGAAGATGTGAATACAGAAGAGGGAAGAAAAGCAAGAGGCAGCCCTGTTTGAGTGTGTGTGTTCATGTTCCAGGGCATGTGTTAGCGGTCACGGGTATTTTAGGTTTTTTCCCTCATCTCTTGTTGTCAAGGCATTACTCACCCATGTCACCACATATAGGTTATTATGTGTTGTCACTTTTACACTGCATTACAACATGTAATATGTGAGAACCCGTGCCTGAATGAGTGTATATCTGTAAAATTGCAGGAAGTTCATCCCCTTTGGTGTTGGCCACCTTCTCTCTCTCCCTCTCTGCTGTGTAGACTGCTGTAGAATCCATTAGGAACACTTCTAGGAGCTTCCAAATCTTGCTGACTTGATGCAAGGCTTTTCACAGACTGTAGCAAGAGTCCCGCAGCCAGCAGCCATTGGACAGGATGCAAAAAGATCGCAGCCTCCTGCTCGGGGATTCAGGGGTCCTTAGACATGATGTTACATACAAGATGGATTCATTCATCTAGAGTTCTTCCGATGCCTCTAGCCAGATAGTTTTCTTAGTGGTGCCTTTATTTCACAGAGTTGCGCATTGCTTAATCTCAGAGGGCTGCAAACGGCCATTGCAGAAAGTTGCACTACTGCAGATTGTGACTTAATATGGATATTAACTGACAAGCACATATTTGTAGGGTTTTTCAACATTTTAGATTCGTGATAGATTCTTTTAAATAAATGTATGATGAAGCACTGAATCGTTTTTTTGTAGAAACATGTCAATATATCCACTACTAAAACTCACAGTAACTATGTCATAGTTATCTTTAATCATTATGTGTTACATGTATTCACTTAACAAATGAGTCATGTCGTTTTGTTAATTGGTTTTGAAGATACCTATTGGTTGACTGGTTGGTTCGTTATGTTTTACCTATTTTCCAGCACACATCAGAAGTGAGGCATGTGTGAATCCGCCTGAAAGCTCAAAGAGAGACAGGAGGGCCTGATCAATCATTACACATAAAATGAACAAGTTGAAAACATAAAAAGGAGGGTTTTTTTTTTTATTGAAGGACTTCCTGTGGAGGTTACGCTTCGGCAACCGTGCAAGCTAAAAAAACAATAGACTCGAGGATGAAAAAAAAAACCCTGGGGTCCCGGTTAGTTAGGATTCTGTGTGAATTGCCTCATTTGATGTAATAGAAGCGTATCTGTTTAATGTGATGGATGATTGACACACTGCTAAAAGGCTTTCTCTGTAGATTCCCCTTTAATGTTTTTATCATTGTGTCCAAAAGATTAATACTTGTAATAACATAAGAAAAAGTAGAATAAAGAGCTATGCACAAAATGTACTTACACGTAGGAAACACCTTACCTGCCATTTTCATACACTCTAATTATTCTTTCTTTATACATTTCCTGATCTGATTCAAACTTATACAACTCTTTAAATCAATTTGGTTGATTCCAGCAATAATAGTTCACATATGCTTTGAAGTACAGGCTGAAATTATCACCCTTTATTAACGTACATTCTGCTGTCCATGTGACATTGATTATCCTACAGTAATAAAAGCTGTTCAGGAATCTGTTATGTACACTATTCATCCGTTTCTCCTCTTTCTTTCAAATATCATTCCTGCACATGTTTTTTGCTCTTTACCCTTGCATAACAATTATTTCGTCTTTGCCTTTATTTCAAAATCATACATTACAAATAGCCTACATGAACATGTTTGCTTATGTCATTTAATAATTGGCAATTTCTTTTTAACAATAATATACAAGCATTGCAACAGTTAACACCTGCGAAGCAGAAGGTCGCTCACAGGATGTTCCACAGGAAACAAAGAGGATTAAGTAAGTACGTGAATATGGTCTTCTTTGGATTAATCACTGGATATCACTGCTGTCAGGTGAAAACCACGCATCTCTAAAATGTCAACTTTTGAGCACTAAGAAAAACATTCTTATGTTATGCTGGATGACAGTGCCATTTTGGCAAAAATAATAAAGTATTTTGTAGGGGGTGTTATACGCCTGAGGGCCTGAAAATGTGTCTCAACTTATGGAGTAGAATGTAATAGCTCCACTAATGAAAGCATGAAAGGACTTTGTATTTTGCATGCATTGGTAGACACCAGTCTGACAATTACTTTTAGTGTGCTCATGTGTAGTTTACGTAAACCCGGACACCCTGTGTGTCTGTGGGTGCAGCCTTGCTGATATTTCAGCATTAGTTGAACTGAGTATCTCATTATAGCGAGCCAATATAGCCGCTGTCTGTCTCTTTACGTTATTTTGCTCCCAGTCTTTCTTTCACCTGCCCGTTCTCCCTCTCCATAAAATCGCTAACAACTTGTGGCAGGTAGTTAAGGTGGGACAACTTGATGTCTTGAGTCTGTGTGTGTGTGTGTGTGTGGTGTGCGTGTGTGTGTGTGTGTGTGTGTGCGTGTGTGTGTGTGTATGCAGTGTGTATGCAGTGTATATGTCTCAGTGTGCATGACAGTGAGCTTACCCCAGGGAGAGGTGTGTGTGGTGTGTGTGTGTGTGTGTGTGTGTGTGTGCGTGTGTGTGTGCGTGCGCGCCTGCATGTCAGAGAGTAAGAGTGAATGAGTGTGTGTTCTATTTTTAGGCTCATCTCAAACAGAATGCATCTTGGGAAAAGGTACGAGTTCAGCCAAGCGAGCATGATTCTTCTTTTTTCCTCTCTTTTACTATCATCACTTTCTTCTTATATTTGCTTCTCATTCATCCTCTCATTTAGTTTTTATTTGACTTCTTCTGCTCCTCCTTTATTATCATCTCTCTTTGTCTTTATCATATATTATTAAGTCCTTTGACGCGATGCAATTAACAACCAACCAAAGAAAAGCATTTACCAGAACTTGGTGCCACTAACACCATTCAAGTTTGCGTGTCTATTTTTAACTACTAGCTAAGACTTTGGAGTTAATGTGAAAATGACTTAAAACGCCTCCCAGCATTCATCCTCTCTTTGGTATTCTGTGGGTGTTCTGCATCTCTCTCCTCTCTCCTTTCTCTCTCGTCCAGAGGAGTGCTTGGTATTCTAGGGATTGTCTGCTCCTCTTTGCTCTAGTCTAGTCTACTGCTCTACTCTTTTTTTCCCACTCTTTTATTTGTATTTTATTTTGCCTTTATTTAACAAGGCAAAACATCAAGAACAAATTGTGGTTTAAAAAGACGGCTGTTCCCTATTCCCCTCTCTTCTCTTGCTTCTTGATGCACCTCTCACTTTACACTTTTACATTTTCTCTTAAAACAAATATTTTCTCTCAGTAACTTGGCACTGGTCTGGGGTTGTTAGTATACATGATGCAGGCTTCACATTGACTTATAGCTATATGTTACATATGTACAATACGTGCAACATTATTCATTTCCTACATGCAATATCCTGCTCCATCTGTTGTGAGAAGGCCAGGGTTTCGTTTGGGTGTTAATGAGTTCCATGTCTGATGCTGCTTGCCAGTTCTGGTTCTTAATGATTTTGATTGGATTTTCACAATAAGAGCTAAAAAGGATTGAACTCATCTCTGAGTGAACTGTTAACAGCAGTGTACAGTTTGCTTTGGTTTAAGAGTTATTTAATTTGGGAGAGGTGCTTGAACTGTTCTCTGAATGCTCTCTTCCATGGACACCACACACTTTTATCAATGAGGGCTGAGTGGAATTACGTCATTAAAAATGGGACCAGTGGTTAATGGGAAAAAAGGTATTACGCTGTGCTTTGTATAGTATTTATCATACTTACATAATTCCCCTGAATTTGACCTGTGTACTTTTCTTTTTAATCACCACAACAGCTAATGTACCACCTGCAGATGTTAGCTGTAATCTAGCTAGCAATGGACTCACCAACCGTGTGTGTGTGTGTGTGTGTGTGTGTGTGTGTGTGTGTGTGTGTGTGTGTGTGTGGCTAATACATTTCAAGTATATGTGCTACATTTGAAGTTGGATTGAAAAGAACATCTCTATCTCTAGTGACTCATCTGTGACTTCCTTTGATGACTTAAATAATACTTTAAAAAGTACACAGACAGGAATAGAGTTGATGTGTCAAGAGAGGGATGTTCAAACTTATTGAACAATGTATAGATATTCACTGTGACCATTACATGACACAAGCAGAACTTGATAATAATATTCTGACTCTTTGCCTTGGATTGCACGGATGTGTTAAAGATGTAAGGTGCGAGACGGATCTAGAGTTAGAAACTCAGACAGTGAAAGCCAGAGACACTGAAAGCATGACTTGAGAGTCAGAGAGAGCGAAGCTTAAATGACACCAAGCGAGCATTTTCTATCTCGAAGATTTTCACACAGATTTTATAAGCTCTGCTTATCACCACAGAGAGAAACACAGAGGATAAAATGAGGGCACAAAGATATGAAAATGCTACAGAAATATTTTTTATCTCTGCACCCCAATTCCCATTAGGTTATTAAAGTGCAATTGAACTGCATTGAATTGTTACTTTTGGGACACCAGAGATAAGGGACTCCAATAAGAACATCTAAACTTGGGGGGCCCTTGTTGCGTCAGATAAAGTTCATACTTTATAAATCTCCAAAATGTTGAAGTTCACTGAATGTAGTGTTAACCGCTGAGGCAATGTGTTAACCGTATTCATAATGTGTGAGCTGCATATAGTATAGGTCACTGAGAAAGTCTTATAAATGCGTACCATAAAACAAATCCTTATCCTTATTTTGATTAACATGTGCAATTCACATGTTCTAGCTGACAGGCCTTGGTTGAGTATATGCCATAGTATTTGACTGTATGACTTTGGAAAAATTCTATTTCCAGTAAAACATTGAGCAGAAAAATCAATACCACTACAGCATCTGTAGCCTCACATAATCTCCTTCATGAATCATCAGCTTAAGTGTATAATGACAGGCATGCCGTCCCACCTGTCTGAGAGCAACGCCCTCCAACATCAGGACTCAATCGTAGCAGCACTGGCAGCACAAGGCCGACGGTTAGTGAGGCTCGCCATGTTGCATCACTGAAACGTCCTTTAAATCTGAATGGTGGGCCATGAATGAAATACACTGAGAGATTTTTAATTCAAAGACTTAGAATGCTGATGGATAATGCATGACGGTGAGTCCTTTAGAGGATTTGAAAGCCAGAATAAGTCAGTTCCACTGCCTTAGACAGAAGAAAAAACTCATTTGGGTGGTCCCTTATCAGAATTTAAAGTCAAATATTTTAAAGTGATACATTGTAAAAGCCTCTGAAAACTGGGTTTCATAACACCTGAATTTATAATAAAAGTTTAAGAATTTATTCCAAATATTACGGATGGCTGCTAAAGAAATCCGGCTTATAATATCTAATTGTATTTCGCCTTTTCTTTATTAGACAGAAATATATTAAAGCTTATATGTAGATGTGTATAGAATTAAATCTGGGTTTTAATTATGTATTCACACAGGGATAGGTGTGTATAACAACTGGAAAATAGTACACGGTCACCAGATTTCTGTATGTATCCGGGAAGTATGGTCTTAACATTTCCATCAATGGTTTCTTTAACACATCTAGAGAACAATCCATTTGAAAAACACTTATCATTTTTGGAGCAATTGTGGCTAATCAACTTCTTTGGTATTCTGGAATATTTATCAAAGACAAACATAAACCAAACAGGGATTTATAACTTCAGTCAAAAACAAAAGTCCATAATACTGTAATAAAAGTATGTTATGTTTAAATGGATGATGTAATGGATTTCATCTCCTTTTGTACAATAAGTGATCATTTTGATATCAATTATGGAACAGTTGCATGTACTCCCGCTCTGCCAACAAGAAAATAAATCACCTGGTAAAATGTGGAGATCAAGGCTTCTTGTCAAATCTGAATGGACTAACAATTGCAGGGAGAAATCCATTAGAAGCGTAAAAATGATTTCTCTCTCTTACTCTATGGACCCTGAAAGAAAATGACTCAAATAATGGCTAATTGGTTTATAAACACACAATAGATAAGAGTTAGATAGTTGTCGGCTCTCTATATTTAGCACAAATGATAGTTACATATTTGATATACAGCCTGCTGAATACATGAAAAAACACACCACGTAAAGCTTTACTGCAGCACATCAAATTCTAAATTACGAGATGTTTTTCCTCGTGAGGAACATTTCCAATATTCTCTACAGACCTGCGTGTATGGTAGAAAAACTGAGTATTGTGAGACAGTGGTGCTGAACTTAAAGTTAGATGAACTTTAATTTTGTGTTGATTTTGGCAGTCCCTGTGGACAAAACTGTAGTGTTACTTAGCCCCGCAGGTTGCTTTAGTTTAGAACAATAAATTCAATATTGCAGGGTCTGACAGTCTGTCACGCTCAGTTCTCGTTCTGGTTCTCCCGTGTTTCCCTTCCCCTCAAATCAGTGGGCCCTTCTCTACAGTCTGAGCCCCACTGTATAGGACACGGGTGTCAGTGTTGGCTCCCAGTGGACCGGTGGAGCATCGAGACAAAGATCATCTCCTGGCTGGAAGAAGAGCTGCTGCTGAAGGTTGTTTGAACTTTCTGGTGGACTAATTTGTCAGATTTTTCGGGTTCAAAAGCTTTGACAATAACTATATAGAATCAGAATCAGAAACGGGTTTATTAGGTTCACACGTACGAGGAAATGGACTAGGTGTCGTGGTGCATACATAAAAATAAAAAACAAAGATTTTAAAAAGAACACAGATAGCGAACTATATTAAGAACACTGTAATAAAAATATAGTAAGATAGCAATAAAATAAATCAGTAATTTACATTGAAATAGAATGCAATAAATTATAGAATATAAAATAGATCCAATCTTCACACTGATGGTTCTGTTTACTTATGAAGGTCATATAAAGGCATCAGCTTTACATTGATTTCATTACCAGTTAAGAGTTCCCTGTAGTCCGCTCCAGAGTTGCTGAATCTGTACTGCAGCCAGGTATAAATCTGACTCACAGACCTATGCTGCATGTCATCCCTTTCACTCTACGACTGTTCTGTCTATTAAAGGAAAAGGATCCCAAAAAAGAATATTTAAAAAAGAAAAGTTCCTCGTAGTAACTTTTTGACAGTCTTCTGCAGGAGTGGATTATGTGTCTCTATAGGTTCTAAGTCTGAATAGCTGTCTGAGTCCTCATCTAAGTTTGAGGTGTGAATGCGGATGCAGTTTGGACAGAAACCCAAACTCAACTCTGAATGTGGTCCGATATCTTGAACAGCATATCATGATTCATCTGGATATCTGTTAAAAGATCAATGAACATACAATTACATTAGTGGTTAGTACAATATTAATACAAATCATCATCTTTAGGACATGCCTTTCCCCTTGGCAGAGTGTGCGGTAGAGAAAGAAAAATACACTTTTTGTATCTTTAAGTACTAACTAGCAAATGTATCAGGACACACCATGTCTACACACTTAGCTTTAAAAAAGATTAAAAACTTATGCAAATACTGCATTAATAACCAAATCCCTCTCAGAGACTGAACAAATGGTGGCATTGAAACTCCACTTTGAAATAAACTCATCTATGTTTTCCATCAGGGAAAATAATCTGAAATCCAATCGTAATCTGGCTCTCACCAGAGCAACCAACTAAGAAAGTAAATCTGCCCCTGAGCCATTTTTAATTTGATTCTTACTACTTTTATAAATGGAAACTTTATCTTGTCCAACAACAACATTTAACAGGTTCCACTTTCGAGCTTCTTTCTACAAGACCGGGAGAGAGAATGTGCCGTTAAATAACAGCTGTGAACATGCAGTGTGTATTTACATTTGGTTTGTAAGTGAATAAATGCAACAACTTCCCAAGACTGTTTGACTTACTTGCTATCTGCTAATCAAAGTGAAGTGGGTTAGCCATGGATTTATAAAGAGAACTGGATGGAGCGTTGGTGGTTGGACCTCACTCATTCCTATGAAAGTTGCCTAGTGGCGCATAAAGCCAAAAAGGGTCTGATTTTGAATCGCGGGACTTGAGCCCATAGAGCATGCTCACTTGCTGTTTTGCTAAGCCCCGCCTTCGATCCATTCAGTCACAGATGGCCTTGGCTTAGTCAAATAAATGGAGGGGGGAAATAACCCTGGATTTGGAACATTTAACAACTTTTAGGACCTACCAATTTGAGGGCAAATCAAGTGTTCGTACTTTGGAGTTTATTTACTTATAAAAAAAATTATTTCCCAAGTCAATGGAAAAAAGTATTTCTGAGCCAAACAACGTCACTTGACTGACAAATAAATTGTAGTACCACTGTTTGGTCACTATTATAATTTGCGACAACAACAGGCTCACTTAAAGTGGGCTGACGTTAAAGATGGACCAGTGATTCTCTAGTAAATGACAAGCAACCTGACGTTCTATAACACAAGGTCTATTTTTCTTTTTCTTTATGAAATAACGCATTATTTTTACATTTAAATGACTCATATTCAAATTGTCAAATCCTATTGCTTTTTGTGAAGGGATACAAATGTAGCGGATTGTTTTAAATCGGCAAATAATAACACCTAATATCGCATGAAGGCCCCTATATTGATTTGTGGAAGACTTTGTGCTATTGAAAAATAGTGTCATTATTCCATGCTGATAAAACGTGTGATTAACTAACCAGCTAGCTAACCCTAGCCAAGAAAACACCACTGGATGTGCTGAACATTTTCCAGGTGTGAGTGTAAGCACATATCCAACGTCCTGCTATTACTGAAGTTACTGTGCTGCGAGTCCAGTTAGCCAAAACAGACTGAGAGTGGCACATAAAGAGTGCTTAGTTCAAACCACTTATATTTCATATCGACTTTACTACATGGTGGGAAGTTGATTACACACTCACTACACTACAGATGTGTGTATGTGAAAGAGGGACAGCGAGAGAATCTTGGCTCCGACAACACACTTTGATGACAGTGGTACACACTTGAACACACCTCTGCTACCACACACACACACACACACACACACACACACACACACACACACACACACACACACACACACACACACACACACACACAAACACAAGAACACAGACACACACAGGAACACAGCAGGATGGTTGACATTGATACTTCGATCGATATAGCTGCCTGCTGGCGTCAGTAACAACAGCGTTATATAACACACTCCCACAGTGAAGAGCTTCCTATGGCGTTCCAGTCAATATGGGTTAATGGTGTAACGGACTGATTCTCCCTTCTCTCTCATCGTCTCTCACTCTCGCTGTTGCTCTTTGGCTCCAACACACACTCACATATACAAATATGTAGCAGCACCTGACTGTCTTAGTTGACAAATCCACCAAAAGTCCTTCCTTCCTTTAATGATTTGCTGTGTTTGCTCTAAGAAGCTCCCCTGCTGAATCCATTGGCTTTGACTAAACTCACCAACCCATTATTCTCAATGAAGGGCAAACAGATACTGATAGAAGCAGGGATAACAGGTCGATAGCAAGCTAAAATAGGCTATGCACTGGTCATGCAGAGAAATGCAGCAAATGTCAGTCATAATCACAATCATTGATGTCCTGTTGAAAAAGCAAACATTTTCAAAAAAGGAAGGAATGACATTTTCTATGTTTGTATTATCGTTTGTCTGAGTCGGTTGCAGCATAATTTCCACGTAATATATGAAGGAATATAATACGTTTATATTTACAGAAAAACTGCATCCACTAAACACCTGTAATTATGCGTTTCTATTACCATGTATGTGTGCTCTGCTTTAAGACACTCTATTATATACATCAAAGCAATGTTCATCATATTATGTTTACACCGAGCCCATTAATTTCTGTCATCTAAACCATTTCCACTTCAAACAGCTAATATTTTACATGTATATAACCCATTTCATCAGTATACACGCAACCCATTTCTTTCTAATCAAAAGGAAATTCAAATGAATTTATTTGCTTTTGGAATGACTGAGACTTGTTTACTCTCTAACTTTCACTCAGATAAATGGAGTCTGTGTTGTTGTTGCCAAATCTACAAGCTCAATAATTCTCTGACCTAACGCAAGCAGTTATTATTGTGAATCTATAAAGGCTAAACATTTCGAGCACAGGGAAGTCCCTATATATAAGCAGCTAGTGTTCATTCAGAAGAAATGTGTGCCAACAGAAACGTAGCTAATCGTTAATTTTAATAAGTCTATTAAGATGCTTCAAAAATATATTGACAAGTATAATGTGTGAAGTTTAAGAAACACAACTCTGCCGATGCAAGTCAGCACTTCTTTTAGGCACTGGTGCTTCTGAACAGATGGTAAAAGCATGTTTTAGATTTAGAAAAATAAATTTCTCTCTATAGATACACAAAAACAGCTTGAGCACATTGGTTTATGATCTCTGAACCTCGATAACTGAACCTCCTGCAGCTCTGTGTTGCTCGTTCTATATTTAGCAAGTTGGCCGTCTGGGTTTTATTTGGAAACTAACAGGCTGGTCGACTGTCATTCAAACATGGAAATAACAACAGCCAAGTTTTATTACAAAAATAAAGTACAGCATGTGGTGAGAAATGGGTTCAGATATGCAACGTGCATGTGGGATGGAGCACAAATATATTGAGGTTGTGATTTCAGTAACTGACATTGACAAACCAATCTATTTCTATTATCTATGTTTGGAGTAAGGGGCTGGTATAATAACATGTGTTCATGTCCCTGCACATTTTGGGGTTATTGGATGTGTAAATAAAATGGTGTTTTGATTGTGACTGTTTTTTTAATGTACACTAACATCAGCATAAAAAATAAAAAATTACATGAGACAGAACATGCCTTAAAATAAACATTTCCTCTCTACATTGCCTTTGAACAACCTGGCAAAATCCTCTGAGCTCTTTTCTTTCTCTTTTTTTACAAAAATAATATCCACTTTGTTATTTCAGGTTAGATGGCCTGTCCTGCTTTAGCTGCAAGGCAACCTTGTGCCCTTTGAGCTCCCGTTGTGTGTTTGTATCGGGAAAAGTACAAATACAAAAGGTGAAAGTGTTGCATGGGATCACAATATAACAGACACCAATCAGGACATTTATTTACTGTACTCACATCTCAAAGACTAATCACAATCATGATCAAATTGTTCATGTGAAGTCTGTCTGTGTAGCTCATGAATTTATGTCAGAGATAGTTGTATTTTCTTTTATATTCCTGCCATGAACAGATGTCACATGTAGTCTGGGTTGTATCTGGAGGTTTTACTTTAAAGAGCCTTGAAAATGTCCTAATTGCGTTCATCATCTGATTAATAAAAGTCACATGATTGTGCATGAAAGGTAATGAGAGTGAGGAGAGCGATATAGATCGAAACGACTACTTCTGTCTGCCTGCAGCCTTTGAGGTCTGTCTCTCTCTTTCTCCCTTTCTCCATCCCACCCCCCTCCATCCTTCTTTTCACAAGGGTCTCTTATGGGGGGAAGATAACGGGCTTGCTTTATTACCAGTCTGTCTTCATGCTGTCAGGGCATGGGCTATTTGCTTTCACAAATCATGACTCAGATCATGAACTACATGTACAGTAAAACGGTAGGAGGGAAGGTACAACAGTGAAGAGGTAGGTTAAGAGAGAGAGCAGATGAGGCATGTGTCCTCTTCTGTGAAACCCGATTGGTTTTGATTTAGTTCTCATGTATTTTGTGTGCTCTGTGTGATTCACATTATATTTACATTTTAAAATCACACAGTAGTCCTTTTACCTAGGCTCTTTTATTGGTGTACATACCATACTTTACCGTCCAAGTATGAGGGGTGCAGGGCCAAAATACCACAGCCCAGTAAAGAAAAAACACCAAAGCCAAACTGGAATATTTATGTATTACCAGTAAAGCACACAAACAGTAAGGTATATGCAACATGCACACTCTTTGGACTTCAAATCCTTCCCTACTACTTGGATATGTTGCACAGGCTTAATGCAATTGGCCTCTTCTCTCCAATCCTTCACTCTCCTCTCCCACATACACATTTAAACCAAGTGCATTTTTAGTATATATGTTATACAGCAGCACTTTGACCTTTATACTAACATTATATTGCCGACAGGCTCAAAATGACAAAGCTTTCAGTGTGATCTTTAACATATCTTTGCAATATTAATTCATTACAACTGAAGCCAATGGAAGTGTCAATAGTTCCTCATGTTTGGTCATAAACTAAACAATTGTATGTTTTGTTTTTTTCTGCACTGATGATGGCGCTAGATGAAAAAAATTGCGATTACCAAAATTATTCAAATGTATCCTGAGGGTAATACGAAAAACTTTACAAAATGTTAATTCAATAGCAGTTTCACCCCAAATCACAAATGTCAGTCTCATCGTTGCACTAGAGGAAAGGTCAGGTAATCAGCAGTTATTCATATTCATCCTCTGGGCACCAATAATATATGCGCCAAACTCATGGCAATCCATTCAGTAAATCAGTAGGTGTTTTATGTTTGACCCAAGTGGGGAACTCAGAGAATAACATTGCCAGGCCTAGAGCTATAATGGTAGCAAGGCTGAAACATGAGCATTACATATGTTATGAGAGAAAGTAAGTAGCCTCATGCAGCAGTTATAACCACCAAAAACAAACTGCTTCAGATTGGATAAGACGATGAAGTGTGACAATATATGTTTGAAATTATTTCAGTTTTTTTGCATTACTGAGAAGCCCTAACCCTGTCGGTGCAGGGAGTCCTAATGCAGAGGATCACTGTCAAACCTCTATCATCAAAGTGTACTGTTCTCAATATTCACGCTATTATACTTTATTTTGGAGATGTTTTGTATCGCTCGGAGGTTGACCTTTTAATGTCAGAAAGTTGTGCTATGAACCAATAAAAGCTATTTTATATCTGTAACTGCAGTGGGACAATCTCAGAGTGAAGGTGATATTTGGGACAGATGTTTGAAAAGTTGCCTTAACCTTGTCTATGTCATTTAAAACCTGGCATTCCTGTTATGTCACATCATGACAACCCGAAACATCGTGACACAAGTTGACTTTGTTATCCTGACAGTGGCTCCGATAGTGGCATTTAAGGAATTGAAGTTGAGCCATATTAATGTTTTCTTTTCACAGTTATGTCATTTTAAACACATCGTTGAGTTCAGTTACAGGCAACGCACATCTTGTGCTACTTTCCCAAGAACATGTTTTATGGAAGAGAAAGATGTGGGAATTTCATTGGATAGGAATCAACTCCCAATCATGATTTTTCTGACATATATATTTATTATCAAGTTGATTTGATCGTGTTCTTTAACTATCTTCAGACGTTATGAACAGAAAAACTATCAGACGTGTTGTCATTCTAAATTGTTGAATAAAAAATAAAAAACACATTTTGACAAAAGCCTTTCTGTTAAATAACCACATAATTCCTAGACGCTTCCCTTTAAAAAGCAGCCAAACAATGCCTCCCCAGCCATCGTCTACTCATTATATTTGAACAATCTCCTTAAGAGCAGCTTTGGACTCTCAGCCAGGAGTCACTATGTCCTGTCATTTACCAATCAGAGCCGGAGTCATAACACAGATTGATTTGGCAAAAACAGCCAGTAGTGTTGGGCATTGAGAACATTTTGGCTTAACAACCTATATAAGTATTATTAGCCTCTCCAGTGCCAACATCTCTTTGCATGGAGTTAAAAAACCATAAGCATTACCATCCTTTAACCTTTTGAACATTTGACATCTTTCCAAGCTATATGACAGTGTCACACACACACACACACACACACACACACACACACACACACACACACACACACAAACACACACACACACACACAACACACATACACACACACACACACACACACACACAACACAACACAACACAACACACACTCACACACACACACACACACACACACACACACACACACACTGTGTTGTATATTACAGGCTAAAATATGCTAGATTATGTATATCAGTTAGCTTTACAGGTGCAGGTAGTCAGGTCATATTTTACCTTTGACATGTTAGCTGTTTCCAGTCCTTATGCTAGCTAGTGGTATGTATAAGTATTTTATCACTTATTAACTTATATATTTGTCTTTAGTGTGTGTGGGTTGTTAACTAAACTGAATAAAGGCTCAGTTATCATGACAAAATAAAAAGTTTTAAAAGTGTCAATCACTTCTCATCAGCTACATGTTTAAAGTTGACATTCCCACCCACTGCTGAGAACTACTGAAAGCCGTAGTATTTTCAGCGCTGCAGAGTGGCAGCTCTCCTGCCAGCGAGTTTATCTGATTAACTTAATAGAATTCACCACGGTGAAATTTGAACTCTTTTCTGCATCTCCTTGGCCAGAATGCACTCAGAAGGCACAGGGGGTGTGACGCTGTGAATAAATGAACAGGATCACTGATAGCACTCTGTCAGAGCCCACTCAGTGTTTGAAAACACTTTTTTAAAGTGAAAATGGAACACTGCAGGCCAAACAAAGTTCCATACCTCTGCATAAACCTCCTGTTTAGTACTGATTGTAACTGTTTATTGTTGCACAAGTATGAATCATTGTCCAGGCATGTGAAGAGGATGTGTTTGATTAGCAGTCATTATTGTCCTAACAGGTGGTGAATTAGAGTTTTTGAGAACATGATAATAGCTGTTTTGTGTCAGGAACTCAGCAGTTGGCACAGCAGTTTTAGTTTAAGGTCTGGACAAAGCTCTTCAGTAAGGATAAAGCTACCCTGAGGAGAAAAACCTTTCCCTCACTCTCCTCTTCCTTTCTCCCTCCATCCGTCTGTCTTTCTCTCTCTGTCTGTCTCTCTCTCTTTCTCTCTCTGTCTGTCTGCTTAATGCATCCGTCCTTCCTCGCACCTTAAGGGTCATTCCCAGTCAGACACATTAACAAGGCTGACATGGACGCCTTGCTCATTGATCAAAACACACTCACACACAAAAGGTAACAGTAGGCGAACATGCATTAGTATTTCTCCTTCACTCTCCTGCCCTGTGTCTTCTTCATTTCAATCCAAAGCTGTTTCAAAAAGCAGACGGTCCAGAATTGGTTGCTGACAGCTCCAATAGAGGATCCATCAAAACCACCTAAAACTGACAGATGGCTCAACAAGGACGTGGATGATTTATTTTGACCTATGTGTTCTTGCTCAAATGAACGAACCATCTACGGCTTTGGTTTTACTCACACCTAAACTCAGCCTGATTAATAATTTTACATGTTATGTCTATTCTTGCGTTTAACACATCGCGTTTCAGTGTTTGCCTCTGGTGCTGCCAACACACGGATAATTTACTCTGAAAACTGTGCCTGCATGAATGCATTTTGTGTAGCCACAGATGGAGCTGAAGCTGCTGTCACTAACATGCTGCTCATGCTACGCCTCCTGCGTAGACACGTTGTAAGCATAGGTTGTAAGGCTATAGGGTTTGGGTTTTACACCAGCATATAATACACTGTTGCCCATAACGTTGGAATAACATATTTTCTACCTCTTCTCATGAAATGATTGTGACAATGTGATTTATTCAAATTGGAATGTGTCTGAAAACAATATTATTCCAACGTTATGGGCAACAGTGTATTATGTCTGTGACTGGCTATACTGTAATGGAAGAAAAATACATTTCGCTTAATGTTGTCAATTTTCTTATATTATTTTTAAAGTAACTCTTACACTATTTATTTATTATATATGGTTTTCATTTATTGACATAATTGTTTTCTGTACGGGACAAATACAGATTCTTAAAAGTGCACCTGCATGTTTTTTCAGATGTCTGCAGTCCCGACCCTGTGCATGCTTGTTATTATTTAAACTTCCTCTGCATGCTGCTGCCCCTGCTGAGGATTGACTCTTAGTCTGTGTGACAGTCCAGATCAGCTGGTGGTCACACAAAACACAGAATATAAATTTTTTCAGGAAACCCAAGGATATTTCCTCTTTAAGGGAGATGGTTTGTGGGTCCTCTCAACCAGCGGTTCAGGGGTCACAAGATGAGAAATCAAAGATAAATGTTATCCTGTGTTTTATAAGAAATCATTTACCTCCTGAAGCCTTTAAATCACCTTCAAATGAAATAAAGCTGAGTATAAAAAAAAATCACTTTTCAAATTACAGCCAACTAGAGCCATTACTGAGTTATTATTTCCAGAAGCACGAGAAAACAACATTAAGGGCACCCAAAGGTTTTATTGGCTAAAACCATAATACTAAAACCTCTATACATACAGTATGGAGCCTACACATATTACATAAAGTCGTTTCCATGCGTTATTCCCTTTTTCTCTTAAAGAGGATTATTTAAATGCTCGCATTTGGTAGTTGAATCTTACTCATTGTACACATATATATGTATATATATGTAGATATCAAGCATTTATTTCTAACACATTAACATAGACATACATTTTAAGAATACAAAGCATTCAAAAAAATGAATTTCGCCCTGCTATTTGATCAACAAATCAAATGTTAATGCAAGTTGTAGAGGGTAATACACTACCTGATGTACCTTTCCATGGACATGTGCCTGCGGCCGACGAGAGAGCAAGCTGGTCTGTGAACATCTCTTTCAAGCGTGAAACTATATTTACTGTGTCTCTCTCTTCGTCGCTTTCTGTCATATTTTCGACATTTTGCTGTGGTTCATCCAAGCATGAAACTCAATATGAAACATGTTGTGAGACAAGAATCCAGTGTACTGTCTGTTCGTGTGCGTGTGTGTGTGTGTGTGTGTTTGTGTACGTGCGTGCGTGCGTGCGGTCACCAGTTGTGTCGCTCCCTGTCCGAGATACAGGTCACTTCTTGCCCACCCAAATGTCGCTTTCTCTCACCACTAACATTTCACTCGCACAAACAAACACACGTAGACATACACACACAGACACACACAGACGCACATTCACTTGTCTTGCCTTGGGCTGCAATGAGCATATCGTCATTCAAATTCTCTACAACTGCATTGGAACAAAATCACTGACCACAAACATTTCACAAATACCAAACACACACACACACACACACAGACACGCACCAACTCACAATTTACTATGACTCTCCCGCTGGTTGGGTTATAAAGTTGTGGGCTATGTTGACAGCTTTAACTGTGAGAACTTGAGTCAGTCAAGGATTATTATACTTTGTGTCTGGATGTGTACGTGTGTCCGTGTGCATGTGTACTTGTGTGTCTCTGCATCTCTGCATGAGGTTACCAAACCAGCAGATTGCCAGCAGTCACTTGGTTGTTTTCAGCCTGCTCATGCAACAAATCCAATTCCAGGCAGTCAGCAAACCAGAGATGTCTATCTGAAGAGTTCAGCTACCGTAAGGGCAGAATACAATTTGAGCCAGTAAGCAAAGCTTTATTATTGCTTTACAACCGAGTTTAAACCTAAATAAGTCAAATAAATCCAAACACCAGACCTAAAATGCTTGTGTATGACATCTTCAAGAGGTGAATTAATGACCAGTGAAGTAAGTTTGGTTAAATCTTTGGATCTCATGGAGTTTGTGTATGTGTGTGTGTGGGGGGGAAGGGGGAGGAATGTGTTTGTGGTTAAATATCCAGACAGACCAGCCAGCAGAAGCCAAGTTTAGCTCTGCTCTTTGAAACTTTTCCACTCCACCACCATTGTTGGCTCTGCGCACTTGATTGTAACAGTACTTCACTGTTCAACTGGATTTCTCTCCATTGTGTGAAAGAGACTGGTTTGGAGAGACAGTGAGAGTAAGAGTTGGAAAATTACTGTGCACAAACTGTTGAAACTTTGTCTCCAATGTGACAAGTGCCCAGTAAGAAAAAGTAACAAATTCAACATGTCATTGTCTCCCACACAGAAGAATACCAGGCAACCTGCTATGATATAAATGCCTGGCAGCAGTATTAATGACTCTATGGTAGCGTCAGTGTGGAGGAGCAGTAGAGAGGATTTATCCAGACTCGAATCTGGAAGGTTGAAGGGGTCAGCTATCAAGTGCTCCACTGCAAACGTCGGCTCTATTTTAACCGAGACTTAACGCTGCCGCAATTTCAATTATTTAACTACACGACTCTGTGAGAGAAGCAGGGCAGGTGGGGAGGCGAGACCGAGGAACAGAGAGACAAAAATAAAGAGTTTGGGTTGCATTTAATGACAACCATCATCTCAGTTATTAAACGTATTAGTCTAGAAACTTTTTGTTTTACAATATGGCCTCTACGTAGCTAGTCAAAAATACTTTGACTGTTTATCAAGTCACGATATCCCTTCAGAGGAAGTGCTGAATCCATGATGACTAAATGTTATTACATATGCATGGAGAGAGTTAATATTAATGGCCACATTGCTGTCAGCTTTTTAATATTCAGCGAGAGAAAGGCAGAGAGTGGAGGGTGAGATAGGTCAAGTACTGCATATAACAAAGGCTAGTGCAGAGTGAAGCTGTACTCTACATAACACTTCATGCTAAGCGTATAGTATGTCATTAATTACTCATTACAGCACTAATTTTGGTACATTCAAGCACACTTCTCTCTTAATAAACAGAAGCATCTAATGGTCTGTGCAAACTATTTTGTTTTATATTTGTCAATTTTCCTAATAAAACAGCAGTTGGATTGCTTGATGGCGTTGAAATTAACCAACGTATCACACTTTTGTCCTCTCCGAAAGTCATAATGTTAGCAGTTTCCAAAGTTTTCAGGACTTTGTACCACTATGAACCAAACCAAAGTACTGCTTCCTACTGGTAACAATGTGACAATGAAAGACACACATCTCTTATGGACAGCCTTTGCTGTTCAATCTCGTGTCAATATATCCTAGATTGAGGCTGCTACCCTGGTAACATATTTTCATTTTTGTTAGAAGTGGCTGCCCGACTCCTCAGCCTTTAAAAGTACAATACACTTGAAGTGAATAAATGGCGTCATGTGACACCTGCAATATTGAGCCTCTAAACAGATAAAAACTGTTTTAAACAGAGAGGTTGTTGGGAAATATGGTCTTTATATGGTCTTTTACCTTACTCTTACTTTAAGCTTTGTTTATAAAATAACTGATTTACCACCTCTGTCCAGCTGTGTATGTAAACAACACAAGCGGCTGGTCTTTGCTGTGTGTCCACTCTGCTGTGCACGACTTCACCAACAGTGACTCAATGCTCACCTTCAGCTCTATGTACAAAGACGTGCTCTGCAATCAGTGTCTGCTCTGCGTAGCCGTCCACTTCCAACCCTGATATTTGCACACTCAAGTTTTTAATAATTTAACTGAAGGAGAAACGATGAATGTTTATTCTTCTGCTCAGACCCTCCAGAGTAGAAAAGTTGTATATCTATGTCAGTAGAATTTTCTATGTCCTTCAGCATTACCTAATTCTTCTCTAAATACAACAACCACTCAAAAGTTGTTTATGACTCACTGCAATGCACCTAGTAGTATTCCCCATTGAGTAGAATAAGCTATGATATGTTACATAATTAGAGTTAAAGGTCCCATGTCATGGCGTGCGTGCACCTGCCCTAAACACCATGGTAGCATCCCATCTCGCCCCCTATCCCCCTAATACCGCTGTTGATGACCTGGTAGCCTGTTACAACACTGCCCTAGCGCTCAGCCTTGATGCTCTGGCCCCTCTCAAAACCCGTACCGTCTCCTACAACTGCCCTGCCCCATGGTTCACGGCCGAACTCCGCTCCATGAAGGCTGCTTGTCGCCGGCTTGAGAGACTCACTAGAGGAACTGGTCTCACTGTCCACCTTGAGGCATACAAGGACCATGTAAGGGCCTACAAGGAGGCTCTCACCCGGACCAAAGCTCAATACTGTTCAACCATAATCCACGACCAACAACATCAACCAAGAAAACTGTTTTCAACCATAAATCGTTTACTCCGCCCCATTGCTGCCCCACAACCTCCTGGTGCTCGTGACCTCTGCTCCGACTTCCTGGATTTCTTCCAGGCCAAAGTGAATTCCATCCACTTGCAGCTTAACACACCTGCCCCCCTGCTCCACACACAGCTCGTACTCCAAGCGCCGCTGCTCCAACTGCACGCTCCTCATACTGCCACCTCTCTGCCTTCGCCCCTGTGGATGCTGTCCAGGTGGCTAAGCTGGTCTCTAAGGCCAAGCCCTCCACCTGCTCTCTGGACCCCATGCCCACTGTCCTAGTAAAGGCAACACTACACACTGTTCTGCCCACCATCGTGGACATCATTAACTCCTCCCTGTTAACTGGCATCTACCCAACATCCTTCAAAACCACCTCAGTCACCCCCATTCTGAAGAAACCCGGACTTGACCCAACTGACCTAAACAACTAACGGCCGATCACCAACCTTCCCTTCCTTAGTAAAATCTTGGAAAGAGCAGTCGCCGACCAACTCCCCATCACATGTCCAACCATGAGCTCTATGAACCCTTTCAATCTGCCTACCGGACCCACCACAGCACCAAGACCGCCCTGATCAAAATCACCAACGACCTCCTCATCGCAGCTGACTCAGGCTCCATCACTACACTAATTCTCCTAGACCTCTCTGCAGCCTTTGACACCATCTACCATAACATCCTCCTTACCCGCCTGTCTGAACTCCTTGGCCTCACTGACTCCGCCCTCTCCTTCTTCCACTCATACCTCTCGGACCGGACACAGTTTGTCACACACGCTGGCTGCAGCTCCCCCTGTGCTTCTGTCAATCATGGAGTCCCCAAAGGCTCGGTGCTCGGTCCCCTTCTATTTACAATATACATCCTTCCGATTGGTGATATCATCCGCAGCCATGGTCTCTGTTTCCACTCCTACGTCGTCGACACCCAACTATACATCAGCACAAAACCCTCTGCCCATCTCCCCCCTCAGTCACTAATCAACTGCCTACACAAAATTAAAACCTGGATGACCACCAACCTACTCAAACTAAACAGTGATAAAACTGAGCTCATGGTTGTGGCCCCCAAGGCACTGCTCGGGAAGGTTGGAGATCTGCTCCTCAACATCAACGGTTCCATCATCTCCCCATCCCCTCAGGTCCGCAACCTTGGAGTTGTCTTGGATTCAACCCTCTCATTTCAAAACCACATCAAGTCCGTTTCAAAATCAGCCTTCTTCCACCTCAGAAACATATCAAGACTCCGACCATCACTCTCCGACTCTGTTGCAGAGAAGCTAATTCATTGTTTTATTACCTCACGCCTGGACTATTTTAACGGACTCCTGTCCGGGGTTCCCAGCAAAACCCTGGACAGGCTCCAGTATATACAGAACTCAGCTGCCAGGGTTCTCACACACACCAAGCCCTGGCAGCACATCACCCCCACTCTCTTCAACCCCCACTGGCTCCCGGTCAAGTCCTGCATCACTTACAAACTCCTCCTCCTCACCTACAAGTCCCTCCATGCCCTCTCCCCTCAGTACCTCACAGATCTCCTCCACCCATACATCCCGTCCCGCACCCTTCGATCCTCAGACTCTGGCCCGCTCTCCATTCCACCTTCACGCCTCCGCACCTTCGGGGACCGTGCCTTCAGTGTCGCTGCCCCCACCCTCTGGAACTCCCTCCCTGCAGAAATCCGCAACGCCCCTTCTCTCAACATCTTCAAATCAACCCTGAAAACTCATCTGTTCAACATAACCTTCCAACAATAACTCACTCTCTCCCCCCCACTGCAATGTTACACTTCCATTTCTGCCCCCTGTTTTATGTTTTATGTTTTTATGTCTTGTCCTTATATGTTTCTTTGTAAAGCGACCTTGAGGTTATGAAAGGCGCTATATAAATTCAAGTTATTATTATTATTATGGCCATTTCTACTGATCATAATTCCATTGTTGAGGTATACTAGAATAAATGTATATTGTGCAATTTTCCAAACTCACATTGCTTTCTCATACAGCATCTCTGTATTCACTCTCTGTCCTAAACGGCTTGTTGGAGCTCTTGCCCCCCCCACTCCCTGTGAGCCCAATGTGCTCTGATTGGTCAGCTCGCCCGCTCTGTTCTGATGAGTCTACCACCGTTACAGCGGAGCATCAGTGATTATGTGTTACAATGGCGTTAACAACCAGGAAATGACACCAGTAAGCACAAACAGATGAGAATGCTGCGTGGGGTCTGGGTGCTGTGTTGGCGGGACGTTGCGCGGCTCGCTGCTGCGTGGAGCGGACAGTGTGAGCTGGGTTCATTTCCTGCTTGCTGCGTGGGATCTGCAAGACAGCGATAGCACCCCTCCCCCCGCACCCCCAAACGCGGCGCACCTACAGTGTAAGCGCTCCACAGTTTCGCCGCTGCGAGGCTCCACTAGCACCCCCCCAGCGCGTCACAGTTTCGCCGCTGAGAGTGTGTGTGTGTGAGGAGCTCCACGGATTGGTCCATTTGGACCAATGGGTCCATTTGGGTATGGGCACGTCACTGTACCCAGGAAGAAAAAGATAAATCTCTCTCTTCTGGGGCAGCATAGACAGGTCTTTTCTGTGTAACACTCTAAAAACAAATGCTTTGGCTCAACAAAGAAAATCAACGCAACAGTTTGCATCAATGTTTATTGAGTTATGACAACTTCTAAGGAAATTGTGTTAAACCAACAAACTTATTTGAGTTAGGGGAGAAGGCTTTTCCTCTACAATCAGAGGTGTTTTAAATGACCACTTACTTAATAATTTGTAGCATAAACACACGTTTTTAAGTTGATTACTCCAAAGATCAAATTGTTCCAACTAGTTTTACCACATTATTTAAAAGGAATTTCAAGTTGTATGTACTTAATTACCCTCATTCGGGATACAAGTTTTTAAGTTGATTACTCCAAAAATTAAGTTGTCCCAACTAGTTTTACCACATTATTTAAAAGGAATTTTAAGTTGTATATACTTAATTACCATCATTGTGAACACACGTTTTTTAAGTTGACAACCATTTATAAATGAAGTTGCTCCAAATATATTGTATTCAATAGTTTTTTTTTTAGCTTTTTCATGTTTTTGCCTTTAAAGAAAGAAATTAATTAATTCCACAACAAAAATGTTAGGCAATTCACTTTTTTATTTTGAACTGCAGTTGTTTATTTCAACACATTTGGACAATGTGATAAATGTTAAGTCTTTGGCGATTAGACCCCGATCCTGAAATCGTATATCTAAAGGGGGAAATGCAGCCGTGAGCATATAGGGAACCCCCCCGGGGTCTAGACACTGGTGATGATGCTGAAGATCTGGATTTGATGAGGAGATGGGATGAAGAGGGGATGTGATGAGGTCTTTGGATTAGCTCTCCTGGCACTGGATATGATGAAAGGAGGTGGATGGGGAGGAGGCGGGCGCAGCATGAAAACCTGGAATCACAGCTGACTGCAGGAGAGAGGAGAACCATTTTAAAGTTTGGCTGCAGCACGGTGATTGGCTGCTGGAGAATGAGGTGAAATGTAATAGGTTAAAGAGAACGCCTGTGATGAGCTGATTATATGCAGCTGCGGAGTGAATGTATATACACCCAGTCTTCCTGAAAGAACTTGCGCTGAGCTTCATTTAAATCTTGAGAAAAAAAAAAAATAACACAAATTGAAATTGCCCCACAAATAATAAATAAACACATTAGCCATATTACCATGGGAAATGGGGACACAGCAAATAAATGCTGCCATCACATCGAAGTTAGAGGCCTTTGCATATTTAAAACCAGTGCCAAATATGTAAAATCTGTAAAGTTTTTGTAAAACTACAGTAACAAACTTTCAATGGCCACCAATCTGCAGATCACACACATCAATTTTACAAAAGATGTAACAAAGATGTTTACACTGCCGACAGTCATTATTTTAAACAGTATGAACAAATTTAACGCAGAATGCTTGCTCATTCATTTGTTTCCCTCGACCACGATGGTTGCCATCGTATGGTCAGATCCTGGGGTGGACCGGTCACTGATGATGGCGATATTCATGTCCTTTTGAAGCACATTAAATAATAGGTTAGCGCATAAGAGATAATGAATTAGGTAATTGCATACTTTTTAAACTGTCACTCTTAGCGAATTCAGAGCCATTATTACCAGCTGCTAAAGCAACGCTGGTATTGTTTTCACCTATTGAGTCTGCATGTGTGTGTCATCATGGCAATGTGGTCCTGAAGACACACAGAGGTGGTTTTGAGTACTTTGCCTAGTGTTTAAATGCATGTGGACAGATTTTGTCAATCACAACCGTGCAAGTTTTAGTGTACCTTCTCATCTTTTTTGCAGGTTCCATACAATATTTGAACTGGTTAAGTGAAGAGCAGAAGCCACTTTTCAAATTTTACACAATCCTTTTCCCATGCCATTGCTGTCAACACCTATCCATGCTGAACGTTGCTAAGATATTATTGATTGGGGTGTGGCCAAAAGTGCAATATGCTTCAAAATGTAACTGACAGAGAGCAGTGCTTTTGTCCTGTGTCACTGTGCCCATGGATTTTATTTTATTTCAAGATTTTTTATTACTTCGCTAAACTCCTTGAAAAGGTCCTCTTCCTTTTCTCCAAGGTACACGACAAGGCAGCGGATGGCTATAGTTCTCTGCGTACTTCAATTGTATTGTGCTATTTTTGAAAAAGGAAAAAAAGAGAAATTACCTACATTAATATTCTGAATCCAACAACTTGCATTTCAATGACAACTCTAAATAACGATCCTACCTCAAGAAGCATGTCCTTGATCTGCTTCACCAAGATTTTTTTTTAATAAAAAGTTATATCACAATAGTAACCAAAGTATTTTTACACTCACAGTAGCCTCTACTACTTTGTACCCTCTCACAGAACTATTCACAATTCAAAGGCTGCTAATTTTGGTCAAACAGCAATTTGCCTATACAGTGCAACTACAAGGCTATCTACTGTATTTGAATGACAACAGATGACACTCACCTTAAAAATGTCCTTTGTATAGTATTTCTATTTGTCTTGACTGTCGGAACTTGTCCAGGCATGTTAAGTGGGAGTGGACTTGAAATCCTTAACTCAAGGTGTAGAACAATTAAGTTATCAAGCCAATTGCATTACTTACTACAACTTGAATTTAGTTTTAAGTCAATAAACGCAGAAAATCTGAGTTTAAATTACACACAATATTAAGTTGATGTAATTACCAACATTATTACGTCAACACAACTTATACATTAATGTTTGCAACTTAAAATGTTTATCTAAATCAATTAATTCAAATTTGTATCTTGCAACCATGCATTTAATTAAGTGGTGGTAAAAGATCCCCTGAATGACTTTTTAGAGTGTAGAGTTTTACTCTCTACAGGGTGTACTTTGAGGGTTTGTGACTTTGCAGACCGTTTACATGCCTTTACACAACCTTCATAACACACAAGGGGACGGGTAATAACCGGAAAAGCATGACATGGGACCTTTAAAGTGGGCTGAGTTAAGTTTATTTTTCTCTGAAATTACTACTTTACTCAGAATGTTCACTTTTTGAACTTTTCTGGCTGTATATCCCAGTTCCTTCCCTTTTTGTGTGCCATCCATTCATGTCTGATGTGTCAGTCAGTCAGGGTCTTAGCAAATCAAAGTGTGTGTGTCTTTGTGAATGTGCATGTGTGTTTGATGTGAATATATATGTGTGTGTGTGTGTGTGTGTGTGTGTGTGTGTGTGTGTGTGTGTGTGTGCTCTATCTAGTGGAGCCAGCCTTCTATTAATCTGACGTGCTTGGTTGACGTTCTTCAGTTGAAACTTTGCATGACTCCATGACAATCTCTGCTTAAGCTGAGAGACATGAAAACCGTGTGTGTGTGTGTGTGTGTGTGTGCGTGCGTGCGTGCGTGTGTGTGTTTTTTTAGAAAAAGACAGAAGGCTAGAAAGTGAGAGGGACAGAGTATTATTAAGTTTGTGTTCACCAAAAATAGCGAGAGTCGGTAGGCCTTTGAATTTGTATCAGGGTTTTGTATGAGGGTTTAAACTAGGCCAATCCAGGCGGGGGGTGTGTGTGTGTGTGTGTGTGTCTGTCTGTGTGTCTTTGTGTGTGTATGTATTCTGTTCTTTCAAAATTCATGATGTTTTGTCAATTTAATGTCATTTTGAATTAATTTTCGATTCAATAAACAAACGACTTTTGTGTGTTCCGCGTGGTTGCTGGAAAACTCGGGAAAAAAAAATTAAATATGGATTTCATTAATACTACATTGAAAAACTCTCCATACAAACAATGTTTATGACAATAAACCTTTTTTACCTCAGGACTATTTTCATATCTCAACCAAAAAATGTAAAATGAATAGCTTTTTGCCTTTCTCTTTAATCCTCAAAAAATATGTCATAGTTTGGGCACAAGGCCACAATGATGTTCAGAAATGTTTTTCTCTTTATTTAAATAGATGCTGTTGCTACACGAAGCTATCAAGTAACAAGTAGTAGAGCTTTATCTAATATTGGCTTGCTTATTTGTGAAATCTCTCTATGTTGATTAATATAAACCCTGACCTGAACCTAAAGGGTTACTTCGAGTATTTGTTGCTGGTGAAGTAGTTTGAACCTTAGAAAAAGGGCACTGCAATGATCAATCTTGCTCACCTGTACTAATGGTGTGTACATTAGAGGCATGGGGTTACTATAATATACAAATTCTCCCCCAAAAAATCAATATAATCCAATATAAAAGCAGTCAAAACGGAACAATAGCATGCTGTGATGATTGTGGGATTGTGTGTGCTTGGAAGCAAACTGTATTCTTTCACCTGTAACACGTTTCCAGAATGGGCATGTCAGCAGTGTAATTATGGAGCCTCATCGCACTCATGCTGTGAGAGAGTCAGCACGCCTCCGTGTAATTGCCCTCCAATGCTCCTGACCTCTAGCGGGACGTCCCAATTCTTATCAAACATGCTTGATAATTGTCTGAGCGGTGATAGGAGCAAAACTGTCACTCCAGTCAACATGAGGACATCAATTACACCAAGACTACTCATCTGGTACAGAAAAGGTGTTCTTCCTTTGTAACACTGTATTGGTTTTGTTTTTTGTTTTAGCCGTTCTTCACCAACAGTATTACCTTTCAAACCTTGAGACCTATAGGTGCAAAAAGCATTATTCATTATTTGTGGGTTCTGGAGGCAGCTTTTGTCAAACAAAGACGCTGTTCCTCTTATTAGGAACGAGAGACGGGATTCCTCCAAATCCTCCATCACACAAAACTGTCAGGCTTCAGCGCTTCCCATTGTTCCAACTGAGCTTGATCTAATCGAGCCCAGTGCCTAACACACATGTATGTACACACACACACACACACACACACACACACACACACACACACACACACACACACACACACACACACACACATATGCACGCAGACATGTGGATCTGGAACTGTTAGTAGCTTTATTAATTTTTCATGAATATAGAAGGTGTTTTTTCACTCCGTTGTGTCGCATTTGTGACTTTGTGTGAGTGTGTGAGTGTGTGAGTGTGTGAGTGTGTCTCGCTCTGGGCCTGATCAGATCTGAAATTGAAAAAAAACATCTGCTGATGCTTTTTGCTGGTGGCTTTTAACAGAGTGTGTATGTGTCATACATGGGTCCGCCGGTCACAGTAGCTAGGAACATTACAATTAAACGTCTTTATTTGGTTGTACCTTTCACAGGAGGGGACAAGATAAGATTTAATGAAACTTTAATAAAGTGTGTGGAGAAATCAGGTCATCACAGCAGCAAAAGCAGAGAGACAGACACATCTAACTGCACTAGCAATACAACTGAGCAATATTAAACCTGAAGAAAAAGAAAGAATGGAATATATGTGTTGGTGTACATTTTAAAACAAGGTAAGTAAACTGCCTTGAGTGGACATGGATGGAAAATATGGATTACTGAGGTGAGGCTAGTTGGTAAATAACTGTAAAGCTTTGCTATTAAATGCAATCATAGATGTACTTTGTCCCAAAACACTGAGACCCAATTCATCAGACAATTCATCTGCAAAATCTAGTGTGATGTTATAGGTGTAATTTGGTATAGCACCTCCCAAATACTGACTTTCAGCCCTTGTTATTGACAATCCTGAAACACATGGGATCTTTCCTATAATACAACTTACATATTTAGCTTGTCGTTTCTCGGCGGGTAAGAAGAACCCTGAAACAATAATCTTACAAACTCTATAACACAGATTTTAAAACAGACTTTTTAAAAATAGTCTGAAGTCTCCAATCCCAGTCTGAGATAATGCCGGTGAAACCATCATCTTAGTTATTTTATCAGATTTGTGTAAATTACCCTAAAGAGCCACAGAAACAGAAATACAGCTTTATTTGATCAGTTTGAGTACTCTTTATGGCGATTAAACTGAACTTTATTTGTTAAATACTGCATGTATGCCTCTGAGAAACAGAAGTTAATGTCTGTATCCTTTTTCTATCGTTCACAAATGTAAAATGTGTAAAAAAACATCTAGAGTAGGGCGATATGTTGAACATATGTTTTCTAACTGACCAGATACAGATACATCTCCTGCTGTGATGAAATGTCAAAAAAAGGAAGTAATACATCCAGTCTCCCGATTAAACAGAAACATACAACCGTACACCTCCTGATTGTTTCTCTGTTTAACTGAATTAGTACTATCTTAATTGCCTTGTTAAGTCATCGTAAAACACACTTCATTAAAGCTCAATAGAAACAAAATAAAATCCACCCAAAAACTCTTTCCACAGTTGCAACCTCACTGACTTTGATTTGGTTGAGATAAACCCATCATTTACCAAGTTAAATGTCAAAATGTGACGGCTGTACACGCTTCCTTTCTTCTGATCAGCTTCTTTTACTTCTTAGGTAGTAGACCATTTAATTAGCAGAACAGAATTACAAATTCGACCCAAATATCACTCAGTTGATAACCAATATCTGATATAACAGTCCAATGGCCCATTGGACGAAAGGTTATTAAGCAGTAAAGTTTTTAACCGAATACAGTCAGGCAAAATTCCTATCCCATGTAAATCAGTGGATGAGGCATTTGTTTGAGTGAATTAGGATGGTCATTGATCAATGTTCCAAGTGTGATGAAAACTACCCCACTTACCAATCAGGTCCTCTATTCACATTTAAATCCTGATTCTGTGCTTTTCACCATCATATTTCCACTGGAAAACAAGTCGGCTCTCTTGCTCTCTTTTTGCTGTTTTGCTTCTTTTGTAAACAAAGCATGAGAAGTTGGAGCAGAGAAAAGCACTTTAATCATTTGAATCATTAAAACACTACGAAAAGTTTTTTTTTTTTTAAAGGGGACACAAGTCGTGTTAAATGAAGATTTGCAATAGTAGTTTTGTGATTGCATGAGCATCCATTTTACTGTGCTCCTCAGACTGCGATAGAGGAGTCGTGTCCTACATGTGACGACAATCTATGTGTCTGTTCGTTCTAATTAGTGGGATATTTGTATCCAGGCATTAACCCGTTAAGTGTAAAGCTGTTTGCCAGTTAATGGAGGGTTAAATGGACTTACTAGGGCCTGGGGCTCAGCTCACTGGGAATTGAACTGGCAACCTTCTGGGTCACACAGACTGAATCTCTTCGTGGCCGATCTAAACGATCTAGATAACGAGCCCGTTGAGAGTCGATGAGTGTGCAGATTAGCATAAATTAACATAAATTAGAAAGCCAATTAATATTCTGTTCAATCTGTTCTGAAGTAATCTGACTATCTGAAGGAAAAAGAGGAAGATACAGTAGAGAGGAACAAGAAAGAAAGTAGGCCATACGTAAAACTGCCCTGTCAAGAACATGCGATCAGATGGATTTATTTGATTGGTTGTTTTGTGTGTTTTGTGCAGCAAAGGCGTTTGAAATAATACTTTTTAGTTGGAGCAAATATTATACTGTAATGTCAATTTAGCTGGCCTGTCTTTCTGAAATTATATATATTTTTGATCTGATGCTGATCACAGTGATGATTTTAAAACTTTAAGGGGTATTCCTCAGATTTCATTCAACCACTATTGAACGTGTCATGCTTTCATATTTTCATTAATACATACGAAACAAGCTGATATCTCTTTTTTAAATGTAATATATTCTCTAACTGAAAGGTTGAGTAAGTGAAGCCTCATATTTGACATAAGACATAGTCATTTAAAAAACACCACTCAAGACTTACTTAGCTTTTGCCAGAGCTTTCAACCGTATTACACAGTCTTTATCAGCAGATGGACGAGAACACAGGCACACCTGAAAAGGCCTAAGACACAATTAATGTCCTCGAAGTGCTACGGATGACATCATAACAGCTGCAGAGCTATTAAGCTGCAAAAAAAGAGTAATGTTGTTTTCTCAAACTACTTAGGTGTGTCCTTTCTATCAGTTATTGCTGCTTAGGGCCAAACACTTTTTATCTGCATGATTTTAATTAACCTCATTCCTTCAGTGTCCTTTGGATTTATTTCACACTTAAATGTTAAACAAGGTTATGTAAAATAGCTTCCACTTTGAAGATATTGATAATGGTCTGACTTTACTGAAATATGCCCTCATATTAATGTATCCGTGTAATCCTATTTTTGTGGGTTGTTAGATTTGACACATAAAATGTTTCCACTGTAACATCCACATTTCCCCCAAGGGGGCTTGTTAATCATCACAACATGCAACTGAACACCAACAAGAAGCTATACAAGATGGCTATACATTTTCATCTAAATGAGTTCACACAAACACTAAAGTAATTGAAACAACAAACATTGCTACAGGAAGAAAATAACAAACAGGACATCATTTTGAAGACAAATGGAGAATATTAATCATTACTAAAGTCTGAGTTTACACTGTCGTTCTAAAAGTAATGAAAGGGACATTTCTGCTTAGTTAGTCAACACTAGGCTTGCCACAGTAATCAGTATTAACGGTGTCACACAGTATTCGGGCAAATACCAATAACATCACTGATCCACCTCCCCCAAAATGAGTGTCCATGTCCATAAAAAGGAAAAACACTCATTTGTAAAAAAAATAAATAATAATAAGTTAAATACTAAGCATGTTATCAATACCTTAAATCCACCAAAGCCACAATTATAGACTGAAGATAGAAGTGTCTGCTTTGTCTGCAGCATCAGTAGCAGGAATGTCACTCATCACAGACATTTGACATACAAGAAATAAGCTATAGGTTTTTAAATCAATGCAAAAATCTAAAGCTAGCCCTATTATATTTTGTATTTAAACCCAATGCTAAAAGTCAACCTGATAATGTAAATGAAGCCATCACTATCGGTTGGTATGAGGCCCTTTAAAGCATTAGCTTCATGTTTCGGGGCGGCAGGCGGGACGTTGCTGCCCTGTAGTGAAACCATGACCAGAGAGGTTTGTTAACACAAAGCCATCCAATGTCAAAAATCAAAGTCAGTACCGAATAACTTTTTGCAAATGTCTGGTGTTGTCGTGAATTAATTAACCGGTAGGGAAATGTCCTCAACCTGGTTTCCCTTGACGAAACCCTGTTAAGATAAAGCAAAACAGAAGAAAAAGAAGATGTCAAAGCAAGGATACTGCCCCAGCAAAGGTTGTCACTTTGATTTCCAATGTTGGCCTGTTATTTGTCATTTCTTAGGTGCTAGACACTAGAGCTGTATAGATGAGAGAGAAAAGCACGGAGAGCGGAAATAATGAGACAACACTCAGAGGAACACTGACTTCCAGCTTGCATAGCTTGGATATCCAAGGACTCATAAAATCCTGTATTTCCTGACTGTATTATGAGCAAAAAAACGGGGGTTCTTACCTATTCATGCCTCATCTCTCCCTCGCTCCTCAGCACCTCCTACTACAAACCCAAGGGAGGGATGCCAGGAATGGGATGCATGAACAGAGGAATGAACACATCACCCTTTCTCCCACTGGGACTTTCTTGCCCAGTCAAGCATCATTTGGAAACAATGTCATTTACCCATGTTGCTCAGCTGTATCAGCAGCAGAGCCCTTAAAGATTGCTCTGATAATGTGATGTTCTGAGTGCTTATTTTTCTGTCTGAGTTAATTCAACACCCTTTTTTTTATGGCACTGCTGTATACCTGCACACTGAACACAACACACATACTGACTCAGGCTGAACAAACTTATCTCGTAACTTCTATACATTTTCTCTCACATGATTTGAAATTATGCATATTATTACTTGTACCATAGACATGCAAATCTATGGTTCATATAACATTGTTCATAGTTGGTGATGTACTGTTATTTGAACACTCAAAGTCAAAACAAAAACTCGAGTTATTACATGAATATGCAGGTGCTCAGGTCAATACTATTACACTCAGACATCAGAGTACCCCAACACTGGAAACATTTTATAGCACTGTACTGACCAGACTTGTTCATTACTAAAGCCTTTCTATAATGAAATGCTTTATTTCAATATGCTTTTCACGTCTATCATAAAGTACCTGAACCATTTGATAGAAAATTATTTTGGTAAATTACCCTTTGTTCCATTAAATGTAATATAACAAGTGAAGGCTCCTGAGCCTATATCCCAGCGAAGAGGTGTGAACATACAGCCTCCAGAGGAATGAGCCGCAGCCTGCAGCGTCTGCAGCACCTCAGGGGAAACACATCATTTTATAGAAACCCACATTTTCTCCTACGCTACATCTTCAAATTAGCTCATTCGCACTATTACATTTCCAAAGTGGTTTATTTAATGGATTTCATTTCCTTGTGCATTTGAAATGATAATTAAATGTGAAATTCAGTATAAATTGTGTGCAACCACAACTATTTTTACAGAGAGATTTTTAAAAGGTGCATTGCACAATTTGATCTTGACTTTACCCTCTCCCTTGAGTTCAGCAACAAAGCATAGCAGACATATACACATAGAAACACAAAGAAACATTTTCATGGTGGTAAAATACGTATCATAATGCAGTCACTTGGCATATTTCTATCTTTCAAAGGACACTGCGAGGCAGAAAGACAGCAATCATAAATACTGAAGAAATAATAATTATATGCTGACAAATAAAAAAATATTCTGGTGTATAAAAAGAAGGGATCAAATGGATGTGTGGGGGGCCATGGAGATATTACCTCGGGACTTTGGTTACTAAGAGACCATTTAAAGCCAAGCTTTTGAAACAGGAATTGAAAGCAGAAAAGATCCAGAGTCGTTTTGAAAGGTGAGGAGCAGAGCGAAAAAAATCAGGAGAGAGGAAACAAAATCACAAAGCTTGGTTAGTGAAAGAAAAAAAAATGGTGATGCGTGGAGGCAATGGAAATATTATGGAAATGATACTGCGATATGATTCCAAAAGATGAATATGGAAACACCTATCTATAAAGAAATAAACGATGAGATGAGATGCTATATAGGAGATTAAATGTGTTGTATGGGTCTGCTGAGATGACACACAGTCTTGTTACTCAGAAATGCTTTAAAGAACTTGAAAAAGTGATGTGAATGCATAAATGCTAAGTGCTATCTAATACATAGAGACGGGAAGATGGGGAACACCAAAGAATGGGAAGATGAAATAAAGCTTTCAAAGGTTAATGTGGATTCATGAAAGAAAGGTAGATAGGAGAAAATTACGCAGAAATGGTGGGTAAAGACGGATGGCAATAAAGGAGGGGGGGGGGGGAAGAGGGGATATAAGTGAAAGTGAAGTAGAGGAAGAGGAAAGGGACAAAAGAAAGGAAGAAGAAAGGGCTGTGGGCGAGAGTGCTGCCTTCCATCACCCCCTTCCTCCCTTTTCCCATTTAATTTTTCAGCAATGAGTGAATGATGTGCATTTTCCTCCCTGTAAGTTGAGGTGTGTGCATGTGTATGCGTGCGTGTGTGTAGGTGTGTGTGTGTGTCTTAGCTGTGTGTGGAGGTGTGTGGCTATCTGTGTGCATTTTAGATGAAAGTGTTGTGCGGTGTTTACGCTAGCCGGAGTCATGCCGCGAACAATAAGAATCCTTGATCATACATCAAAGACTTCACATTGGCACGCACACTCACACTCACTTTGACACACACACATACACTTCACACACGTACGCTGCCTCTGAAGAAGGGTTGAGAAAGTTTAAACATCTTATCACAGTGTTGTGTATATCTTATAAGTGCAGCATATAGGTGACACCTCAGCCAAACACACAGAGAAACACAACTTATAGGGTGTCTGTATAATCGTTCATGAAATTCATAAGATGCATACCAACCTAGCGCAGTCAATCTCATATGCAGTGAGTTTCTGCAAACACCAGCACACAATCTCAAGGAACAGTAGTTTTATGTCCACCTCTCTATGGCAGCAGGAAACACACACTGCATGTTGGCATTCCCCAATCTTCTTTGGTGTATTTTCATACAAAAGGATGCTCAAAAATAATATTACTTTACTTGGTATTTAATGCCTAATAGTATCTTAAGATTATTCATTAATCAGATATGAACTTGAGATCATTTCCTTCTTATCTTTTTACTTTGACGTTACATCTTTATATTTGTGTGGCCTCTGGAGGTATCCTAAAAATACAAATTTGATTAACTTTGCATTTTTTATGGCACACACACATCCGGCAGACACAAAACAAGATCACCATTCATTAATAGTAACCTAAAGTACTCGTATAGCCATTCTCCTTGCTATGTTTTGTTCCATGCCAACTCCCAAGGGAATCATCTAGCTCCGTCTGGTCCAGCTTTAACTTTATAAACTTAATTTTACCACTTTTGTGCCAGTGGTGTCTTGTGCATAATTATTTTCAAATGAATCTAATTGTAATGTGTTACATTGCTGCGTTACGGGGACATATCATTTATCCCTTCAACAGAGCATAAAATACCTCAACAGTGAGTGAATATGAAGAGCCCAGATTCTCCGACTGCTGAAAGTTAAATTCACAGACTCCTGCCACATAATCTGATTTACTGTTGTTGAAGGACATACAATTCAAAAGCTGCGGAAAAGGTTCTAGAAGTTTGTTGTAACATCAAAGTCTTTGCCACTTTTGTGATCATCAGAAACCTTTTTTCGTTACTTTGACAAATTGCCTGCTCTGAATTACTCTGACCTGTAGATTATTCTTTGCTGCTGTGACCTGGTGACAAATGAATTAGTTACATTCCCTTGACAGAAATGAGAGACATTTCAGGCACTCTAACAAGGCCCAGTCATCGGCGACATTGCGCGCTAAGCCACTGACCCTTGGCAAGGAAATTTAATTAACAGAAAAATGGGATGAGGATTTTTCGACCTGTGCACTGTGTTTGGTGGCAATGTCACAGGGCTGCTCTGGCAGTGCTGGAGTGCTTCTGGACTCTACAACAGACAGTTATGATTAACAACAGAGCTGCCAGGGCCACCAGGCTCTGGATCCACCTCAACTATTTACCTTAGGTACACAATGAATTCATGTGATTTGCAATCCAGTGAGCCATTGTGGCGCGAGGGCTGCTGGTTAGTCTGACATATAACCAGCAGTGAAAAACAAAGCTACCAATCAAATGAAATACACATTCCCTAGGTCAGACTACATTTTATTGGAGTCACCTTCAAAGAGGCCACAAAAAAAAGCTATGGATCGCAAGGAAAAGTGAAAAGGCGGCTCTTGAGGAAAACATCAGGATTTTTATTTCAAACAGGGACCTAAAAATCCTCTTACTGACTTGTTCTATCAAATTGAATCACATACACACTGTAATGGTAACTCTGAGTGTTATCAGAAAAAACTGATTTGAACCACAAACACTCACTAGGACAAAAACACCAACTGCTGGCCTACAAATTGCTGTTATGCTCAGAGACTCAGAATGACGCACACAAACATGCACCATTTGAAAGATCTGAGCTCTCCGTATCCAGAGATAAAAAAACAAAACTTGTCACTGATGACTTGCTCATGTGACAAAGGCTAGTGTGTGTGTGTGTGTGTGTGTGTGTGTGTGTGTTTCCTGGTGATTCAGTTGTCAACAGCACATGCCAACAGCAGATTCTCAGGGGTAAAAGCCTCCTTTCCACCTACATATCAGGGTCTAGTGGCCACCAAACTTCATAAAGTATGAACATTGGAACTACTGCCTCAACCATTTTAAATAATGCAAATTGAGTTTAGCTTTTTCACACAGAGACAGACAAAGGCTTACTTCAAGCTGTTAAACTCTGCTAAATGCTCCGTTCTGCTTCAGCTTTTTTTAAAATAGCATGGATTTCAATCAAACCTATCATTACAGGGGGAACAAAATAGAAAACAAAATATTCCATACAGCCAAAAACTAAGTTTATAGCAAAGAATTGTGGAGCAGTTGAGAAAGGCTCGGCTCATTCTGCATGCACCACAGTCTGGGAGAAGCACAATTAAACAGACAAAACTAAATATTCTCCTTCCTCAAGCTCTGAATTCTAAGAAAGCAGATTTTAAATCCCCCAAAAAACAGTAATCAGGTCCCCATCCGAAGGGTGAATATAGATTTGGTGACACCAAGCCCTTGGAACAACACCAAGTCTGGTGACAAAGCACCGTTGTGAACAGTTGATAAATGGATACTCTATTGTGCATACTCTTGACTGATTGTGCCCTAAACCTAAAGCAACGAATATATTTAAAGTCAATTTGTTGTCTGTGAACATGATTGAGTGTGTCCTACTCTGACTTGACAGCCGCCAGCCTCTATGGATCATCACACATTTGCCAAGATATACACTTTAAAAAAATACACTTTTTTGGCATATTTTGGAGGAAAACACCTTAAAATACAGTTTGTATTTAGAGTGTCTTTGTCAACTTACTCTTTCAGAAATAAACTATTAAAAGGTGAATCAAACAGTCTTCCTGGTGCAAATGTTTAATGTACCTGGTATTTCACGGCCACCACTTATCTGAAAATAAAGTGATAATATTTAGATTGTAAATTAAGATGTAATTCTCTTCTCTGGGATGACTGGAGTGCAAATGACTTTACATGCTCGGCATTAATGGCTGCCCAAGTTTGGATTCAGTGCTAATAAGGACATGTTAATAATAAACAATTGTGATGTTTATATAGGAAGCAAATAATAATACTTAGGTCAAACCATTCATATTCAAACGAATCAGAATGTAAAGCTTTATACAAAATAATGTATTTACAGTAGTTGCAAAAGTATGTTCCCGCACCTGGACATAAATATGTGGAAAGTTGTGATGAGCAGGCACATTTTATTTCAATTTGAGTTTATTAAGAGTCAATACAAACAGAAAGGATTTCATAAAATTAAGAATGCATTGCATTGTTCTTTATTGTATTGCGCAATAAATTAACTAGTATAAATAAATAAATGCTCCTCTCTAACTTTGTTGTGTCCTCCCAAAATTACCGTGCAATAGACTGATTTTACTCGTCTCCTTTACCAAGAAGAGCCAATAAAAACAATAAAACGAACAGGCAATATTGAATTAATTATGTAATGAATTCTACTCTACACTCTCACTTGTTTTATTATTTTTTATTACTGTTTCCTTTTTTTATAGCTGGTAAAAAGTTGATTGCAAAACAACGACTGTATTTTCCGCAGAGACATTGCTTTTGTTATAAAAGCACAGCAAGGGGACCACAGGCCCAGTAGCTACGTTGGGACGTCTTTTTTTCCAGTCAGTATTATTATTTGAAGTATTAAAGGTCACCTATTATGCAAAATCCACTTGTTCATGTCTCTTATACATAAACATGTGTCCCATTTGTGTAAAGAGATTCTGAAAGTTTCAGGAAAAAAGATTCTCTCACTTTTTGTCCTGATCCATTTATAAAAACCTCTCTGAAAATGAGCTGATCAGATTTTGGCCACTTTATGATGTCATAAAGGTTTTTTGGCTTGTGTAACCATTAGCCAATAACCAACCAAGGTAACCCCCACCCACCTTATCACCTGAATATCCTCCTAGAGCACCATTGTGTTCTTTTTAACCAAATATCTTGCAGAGGGGCGTGGGGAGTGGCTCCTTATTTTCATCTAAAGCAGGGGTCTCCAACCTTTCTTCATCTGAGAGCTACTTTGAAAAAATGAAAGTGGCCAAGAGCTACTTGCATCACATGGCTTACATGTATTCACATAGCCCTCATCAGTTGAATTAAGCTACTTGTGTACACGTGTGAAATTGCAATACCTAAAGCTTATCTAAAATCTTAACGACAATTTCTCACATATTATTATGGCCCACATAGTACATCACCTTAATCACCACCTTACAAGCATCTTATGGCACAAGTGTAAAATAAGTGGCATTCACTCTTTTTCACAGTCAGTGAGATGAATGGCGCTGCATGGAGTCCACCGTAGAGATGTATGCTGGAGTGTACCCACTTAGGTTCACTCTAATAGAGTCATTTAAATGTCCATCAGTCAGTCTTGTTCTGTATTTAAATTTCATGACATTCATGTCAGAAAAAGCTGCTTCACAAAGGTATGTAGAGCCAAATAAAGCAGACATGTTCAGTGCTGCTTGGTGAATTTTCTTATAGTTTTCTGGGTCTACAAGGCTCCAGAAATGTTGTGAGTGTTGCTGAGACTTAAGCTGAACATGATTTTGGAGATTTATAACCTCCATCTCCATCTCCACAGGATTGACACTGAACAGTTCAGCCATCTTTTTCTTCTTCTTCTTCGTCTTGACATGAAATTATAAACCATAATAAATCAATTGTATAGCCTCCCTATATCTGTGTGTGAAATTGTTCCATCCTCAAAAACAAAAAACGAATACTTCTGCAGTCTAGCTGCAGCTTCTAGCTACGGTCTTCTGTTAAAAAAAGGACACTGAAGGTCCTGAATGTGGCATCACACACATGGCTTGAGTCTGAACACAGCAGTCAACAGGAGTACAACAGCATTATAAAAACTAAAATAGTGCATGTGGGTGCACACTTACATTCTCTGTCTTACTGTTGCATAAATCCCATGAATGTATGAGATTAAGTTAGCTTCATCATATCTCAATCAGTGATTAAGTGAATAATAAAGGTTCTATCAGGTTACTATCAGCCTGTCACTCATTATTTTCAGGGAGGGGGCGGGGTTTGGAGGAACAGAGGAGACGGTGATCGCGGAAGCTTTCCTCCTGCCTTCACAAACTTTACACAAGTATTTATCAACTGAAAATAGCAAGAGGACATTCATACTCTGCAATCCAAGACTTGATTAAATCCACCAAAAACCTGACATGACGATAATGACGTTTTTCAAAAAACACAAATCCCTGTGTCTCTGAGCCGCAGCGACACGGACTGATTCAGAGCGGGTCATTCTGCTGTTGATTCTGGACTGGTGTTGCTGGTGTTGGTGGATAAAGCAGACTGCAACGTGTGTGGTGTCTCTGTGCCGCTGTCACGTCTGTTCCTTGATCTCTGCGTCACGTACCAATTTGATATTCGTGTGACATACAAAATAAAAAAACTTTATTGTCCAGCCGCGGCCGAAAAATCAAGAAGCAACGTTATACGCTATAATCGATAATCGAGCGGCGAGCTACTGAAAATCTGCCCTACGTGTTGGAGGCCCCTGATCTAAAGTAACAGACAGGGAATCAGCACTTTTGAAACGGGCTGAAACAGAGGGGTTTATGGGATGCTACAATGCATGATCTGTTTGGTATTTCGAGACATGTTTTGTATCTGAGACCTAGCCTATAATATATTGATGAAAAACAGTATAATAGGGGACCTTTAATATATTAGTATGTGTATAACTCCTCTCTTCAGCCTGATTTTGTCAGAAATGTAATCTGCAGAGGAAGATAAGGGACATACTGTTCTTGTGTGGGCTACAGATAATGAATTCAGTTTGTTTTTCTCTGCACATGTGGGTGCATGTGTATTGTTTGGATGAGCGTGAAAGCTGCTGGTTTTCTGAGATGCTTGTAATTATTATCCCCGCTGTTTTTTACATGTGACATGTTTCACAGGAGAACATCAAAAGTGTCTCCCCATTGCTCTGGCGTCTCATATTCCCTCAGTGTATCGTCGCCTGCACTCCCTCTCTTCATTTCTTAAAGGTTTCCCCTGCGCTTTCATTTCATATTTTACATTGTCCTCTTGTCATTCTCACTCTCAGCTGCTCCCTTTAAATATTTGTATGCACTGTTTTCTTGTTGCTTATTACAACAGCGACACTTTCCCGCAGTCATTTTCTGCCTCATGTTCCTGCAGTTCTTTTATCTGTCCCCTTCTTTCCTTCCTGCAGCCGTCCTTCACCCTCTGCTGAAAGATAGATGAATTGTACAAAGTGCTTAATGAATCAATGAATGATTTGATGTGTGTGTGTGACAGAGAGAATGAGAGACAAAAAATGATGGAAACAGAGAAAGTGTGTCTGTTACTATGCGTGTCTGTGTGTCGTGTGTGTGTGTGTGTGTGTGTGTGTGTGTGTGTGTGTGTGTGGTGTGTGTGATAGAGTAGTGAATGATTGTGTCTGTCATTTAGCCCACCATGGCTTGTCACACCATCAAACTTATTCCATTTAACAACCATGTGTGTCTGGGTGCACGTGTGTGTGTGCACACGCTCTGTGAGTGTGCGTGCCTGTGCGCGAAACAGGATATGAATTTTTCCAAGCGTAGAAATGGTTTTCTCTGCACTGAACAAAATGGAAATGGAAACACTGTAAAATGTTATAAAAAGCTGCAAAATACTGTAAAACCGAGGTGCATTCAACGGCGAATAGTTGAACGGTTCAGGCTCACATCATCAATCTGCTGAGATGATCTTGACTGCTGCAAGATACACATCTATGCAAAACACATACACACACACTTACACACTGCCACACACACATCAACACACATGTTCAAAGTCCTATTTTTGGACGTACAGCTACACAAATGCCCTCATGCTGGTTTCTTGTTTTAACGTATTACCATGCACACATTGACCTTTAGTTTCAAATTGTTAAAGTGGAAACACACACACACACAGCTTATAAACTGATACATACTGATCTTTTGTTTTATGATGTGAAATGTGCATACACCCCCATGCCCGTGTAGAGATGATTAATAGTCAACGCTCTGTTAGGTAATGACCTGTAAAATATATTTTCATTAACATTGTTTTATATCCTTGTTGGTGTGTGTGTGTTCTTTCACGTAAAGGTCCACAAGTCCTTTATTCAGGTCTACTTAATTTTATTCAATGAATGTTGAAAGTAAGTCCCCTGTTGAAAGCATATGTGTTAATCATTGTAATCCAGTGTGTGTGTGTACACAGTACATTTCTCAGAGTAAAATTGACTCAAATTGAAGACAATTTTACTCTAAAAATATAACATTTGGTCCCAACCTATATAGAGTAAAATGTACTCTTTGTTCAGAGTTGTATTTTTAGAGTTAATTTTACTCTATTATGTGCTAAGATTTGACTCTGCTTAATGGTTATTTACTCTATGTAGTGTATATTAAAAACAACTCTACTGCCATTTTACTCATAATAGAAGGTAAATTCACTCCAAATAGAAGTTAAATTCACTCAAAATAGAACGTAAATTCACTCCAAATAGAAGTTAAATTAACTCCAAATAGAAGGTAAATTCACTCCAAATAGAAGTTAAATTCACTCCAAATAGAAGGTAAATTCACTCCAAATAGAAGTTAAATTCACTCCAAATAGAACGTAAATTCACTCCAAATAGAAGTTAAATTCACTCCAAATAGAAGGTAAATTCACTCCAAATAGAAGTTAAATTCACTCCAAATAGAAGGTAATTTTACTCAGAATAGAATGAACCATAATGATCTTTACAATAAAAAAAATCAAGAAACCAAAGTGCTTAACAAAGCCCAATTTATTGTCATCTGCAAGACATAACACAATGTAAATCCATTCGGAAATGTACCGATATAAAGATATAAAAAAAGGGAGGCCTTAGTAAAAATGGAAATTAAAATGTTGGCCCCTGTTCACCTTCAAGACATGTACATTTTTTAAATCACAGCAGACTATTTCCAACATAAAACAAAATTGCATCATCAGCATACTGTATATTATGACGGAGTATTAGGGCCACACTTACTACTACACAATACTAGCATGCGTCTGCGTCTAATCTACATATAAAGACGGAGAAAGTAAAGAATAAAGTGTATGTTTAAATGTTAGCACCCCCCGAAGAGGCACAAGCTCTTACGTTGAGTCTGGATACATTCTAAATCATCAGTAAAGTCTACGACCATATTACATTACATTACATTACATGTTACTTGTTAGACGCTTTGATCCAAAGCGACTTACATACTCAATATTGTGGGCAATCCCCAAAGGAGCAATTTGGGGTGAAGTGCCTTGCCCAGGGACACAACGACATGCTGACTGCAGTGGGGTTTGAACCTGTGACCCCTTGATCTGAACACCAACACTCTATCCACTGCGCCACACGCCTCCTACGCCCCCCCATATCTTCGTGTGTGGTTCGGGTGCCATCGTGTGGCCTGCAGTAGCATCGTACTTGCTTCGGCTGTCGCTTGGCTGTTGACCAAGTTCGGGGCCATCTTCGTGCGAAATTCACAATTCCATATTCGTGTGTCCATCTGGTGTCAATTTCGGGACAGTGTGACAGGGGTTTAAACAAGAGGGACAATGAACACTTTTTAATGTTGCCGTTGTTCCGCATCGAAACATTCATTAGCTAACAATTACACGAATGTTCTATTAATATAAAGGGTGGTCAGTTACTCTTTAAAACAGTTGGTAGTTATGGGTACTTTTTACTTAAGTACATTTCAAAGCCCATACTTCTTTACTTTTACTTGAGTAAAGAAGTTTAGTCAGTACTTCTACTTTTACCAGAGTATTTTTAAACACGAGTATCTGTACTTCTACTTGAGTAAAGGATGTGTGTACTTTTGCCATCTCTGTTTATAACACCTCATCCTTTTTCTGGCCGTGTAGTTAACCCTTTGTCAATCCATCATAAGACATGGGAAAATAAATCCAGTCCTCTTTTATTAAACTGTAACATTTTAATCTTAAATGTATCAAAAGCTAATATGAGGCCTTAGCACTGCGAGTTAGACACATCGTGATATTTCTATTCAGCAGGAGTGTGGAGCTGTTATTGTGTGTTCACACCGAACCAGAATCACTGCTGGTCGACCAAACTATGTAATGCAACTACAGCATACAGAGGCAAACGTTAGCTTCACATTTGGTGTAGAGATGCAGTAGGTATTTCTTTTACATACTGAATTATATGGAATTAAGACCATCTGCATTAAATAGTAGTACAGTTTAGCAATAGTCAATACTTATCATGTCACACTGCTTGGTTGGTGTTGGTGTGGTGGAATAAAGGAGCAGTGTGTTTGCCATTTAGGTTAGTACGCCTCTTCACACACCTGCTCATGCATTGACATGATGTTTATCTACAGACTGTGGTTGTTGATTAGTTATTCTGTGCGATGAAGTTCTGGCACCTTCAAAAACCAAAATCAATAACTTTTTTTTTTAAAGTTATTACACACTTATGCATTAAAATAACTGATGCTGTTTTTTTGTTTTTATCTGTTTTTATGGAGAGCCACCTTTGTACTTTAATATCCCATTTCTACTTTAATCATGCATTACTGCCAGTGTCTTATTTGCATGTTTAAATACTTCAATTAACTGTATGATGCATGACTGTAACTGTTAACCATCTTTCATCTGTTAAGTCTTTTCCCTCCCGCAAGGCCTATGGAATATGCCTTAATGAGGCTGATACATAAAAAAAGTGACATTTAATTCTTGAGTGTTTCTATCACATACTTATTAAATCTGCGCACCTGGAGAGAGACCGTTTGGATTAATTTTGCATGACTCATAATTACTCAGTTTTCAGTATTGCGGGGCTCAAAGAAGATTTTTAGGGCCATTTGTTGTTTTCAGAGCACCGTGACAATTCATATCATCAAAACATGAAAAAAATGCTAATCAAGTGGACACACTTGAGTGGTTGTCGATGATGAATGTGTTTCAAGAGGATAGTCCTATTAAGACATTCATTATGACAAGATAACATATGAGTAAAAATGACCTTGAATATTTTCATCACTGAATACATGACTTACAGCTTCAGTTCTTTCCACCACATTTCTGTTTTTTTATGTTGCAATCACGAGATCCTTATGTTCTTTATTGTCAGTGGAAAATGAGTGTGTTTGACAGTAGGCAGTTACATGCATCTAAAACATGCACACCGTACTGTGAGTTTATCTCAGTCACACATTATGCACATGCACAAACATGTTTCAAGAACTACACACTCTTCACCACAGTCACCCATTTATCTTGTATATTCAGTATATTGGAACACTAAAGCACATAGATACTGGTTCATGATGTGTATTTCATGAAACACACAAACTCACACTGATTCAAATACACACACACACAGACACACACAGACACACACACGTACACACACACAGCGGCAACAGTGGTGTACGTAGGTCTCCATCAAATTTCTATCTCTCACTTTATCTCTCTCCCACACACAACAATTGAAACATACAAATTGAGCTGAGATGAGTGTTAAGGTTGAAATATGGGAAGGTTTAACAGGGCTTACATTGTTTTTATGGTTAACGCCCACAGAGGAACACACACACACACACACACACACACACACACACACACACACACACACACTCACAGGAGGGTTGGCAGAAATAACAGAAATAACAGGAAAGCTGGGGATAAGCTATGTGATCACACACACACACACACACACACACACACACACACACAACACACACACACACACACACACACACACACACACACACACACACACACACACACACACACACACTGCTTGTAACTGGTAGTGATGCCCTTCTACATCCCCACAAAAACGGCTGTATTGCCTCTCTTAGAAATGTTGGACAGGAACCATGGCTAATGGATTGCCAGGTTATATTATTGGCCTTTGGTCTGTTATTTTATTTGAGACAATAATCCCAACATGTGTTTCTCTGCCAAGTCATTTGGTTTAAAAGTAAAATATTATGGTTCTTTTTGGACTCATTTGACAAAGAAGCCGGAAAGCAGGTAGGGCTCCCAAAGGGGCCCCAGCAGCATTACACAGAAACAGTTTCATTTCACTCTAATTTAACAGGAAAACCCAAGGGCTCTCTCTACTGCTGGTTGTTAAAAGCAAAACTTTAATTTCCTTCAAAACTGTAAATGGAACATGGTCTCATCTTTTCATTACTCTTCCTAAATATTGAAGATTTAAAGTGATCCAATTTCAGTATAAGTTTCTGCAGTCTTAAAAACACACTATACTGTTTTTAATACTAGAAGTACTCTACACGTTATTTGTCCTTCCCCGTGATCATCACATTGTTAAATTATTACCTTTCCTTGTTTTGGTTTGTTTATTTAGTTTTGGCTGCTCATTGTTTAACTGCTGTTTCATGTTTTGCTTACTAAAGGAGACTGCAGTCTGTGTCCTTCAGGTATTTGTTCCTCCTAGATAGTTAATGAGCAACATTTAGTCTGAGATACGACGTGCGGCTCATTAACTTCAGGGAATTAAAACCTGCAAGACATCTGCCCTTGACAAAGAGGGCCTGACACTCCTTAACAGGATTATTGGGCTCCACACCAGTATTTACATCATAGTTTGTCATCTAGAGGGACAATTTCAATCAGAAGTTAGGTCATAAATCATAATTATCTGGTCATGTGGGTTTACAGATTCTGTGTTTATCACAATTTTATCCCTGATCCTGGCTGCCCTTATGTTAACAAGTGTTATTTATATGTATTAGCTTAAACCTGCCTCAAGGTTTGCTGGTAAAGGTTACTGATATTCTGGAAGGACATACACCTTGCAATCAGTGCTAATCTACTGATGGCTGTCAGAGCACATTTGAGTTGTTGATACAAGTATATGCATATTTAGATGTTTAAATCATCTGTATATTGTAACCTTTAGCATTAGTTATGCTGCAATAATTACTGCACTTTTCCGTAAACTATGTATTACATTAGAAAATCCCCTTATTATGCACGCAACTGTATTTGTCATCAGCTTTAACCTGTACCTGTACAATTAGAATAAAGTTGAATCTGATCTAATTTAATCTATAATCTAATGTTGAGGGTTGGCCTAATTATAAGGAAAGGTTCTTCACCCTTCAATCAACGATTCAACTGTGTGTTAGGATTTTATTTTATTTCATTTAACATCCTTAAAGATTCATTGTTATTCACAAAATGTAACATCAGTCCTTAATGCTTTGTTGGTCTTTGCTATTTCAAACTGACTTCCCAACGCTAGTTTTCCTTGTGCTTTGTCAACACTTTGTAAAGAGGTTCACAAGACCTACTGCTGCTTTCACATTTATTGTGAAGCACATGCAGGAACTGTTGAGTTAGTATCAGCAGCAGCTTTCAACCGAGCAGAACTGAAAACAATGGGGCTCCCGCTGCGACAGTGTTGCTTGAGTGACATAATGACTACTGGAAAATAGTGATAAATAAGGCAACATTATATAAAGAGGACTGCAGTGGAGCAAAACATCCAGGGACAGCACATGAATGAAACACTGGTTTGGGTCCTAAACAGGTTCCTTTTTTGTATGAGTGATCACACATTTATTCCAAGTGCACGGATGCCAATGCCGAAACACAGCCACATTCAAAGTGGAGGGGGAGAGTCAGCAAAATGTGGCTGCACATCTCCATTGTCGGTTTGATCGATGTCACACTGAATCATGGGAGTTCCTGTGGATTTTGAGGTCCTGACATCAGTGATTTAACGAGAGGAAGTGGTATTATCTCAATTATGTCACTCCATTCATGCTTTATTGCCTTGTGTAAGCATATTTACAGCTGACGCTCAAAATGTGTATGATATGCATCATTTATAGTTAAATGTCAGTGACATGGTTAGGAGCTTTAGCTAGAGCTTACCCTAAAATATGTGGACATGTTGAGATGTGGATTTGGTATCTATAGCTTATACTACATTATTTTATGCCAACAAACATTTGTCATCTCGTTTTAGTACATTTAGTAACTGCCTATTTTGCGAACATGACACGTCAGTGAATGACCATTTCACATATTAAGTTTCACATGAGTGCACATCTGTCCATCCAGATGTGAAGGAACAAAGGTCATTTTATTCTTCTGCTGTGTTCACTGAACAGGCAAATGTAGAATTAGGCATATCACACATTTTTAGTTGAAATATTACACATCAACATGAAAAAAAACTGTTATGAGGACAGATATCTGGGTGTAGTATTGAATTGTATTTCACACACACTGTAATTAGAGAAGATAATAATAATAAATGTAATAATATATATGATTATTATAATCATTTAAGTTTCAAAAAATATAACATTTGAATGTTATACCTTTACAAATTCTAAAAGCTTAACAAATTGAACTCACACAAATCAGTGATAATAAAGGAAGGTAGACAAAAGGAATAATGAAACAGCAATTTGAACCATTATCCCAATATTTCACCCTGGCAACCCCACCCACAAAAACTGCCCTTCAGATAATGTTCCTTGATGTCATTTGGCAGACGGAACATCGGTCATGTGTACTAAGCTATCCTCTTTTACAATGCATCTTTGTTCAATGAAAAAAGGAAAAATCTAAATTGTTTTTCTTTTTGCCAGCAGCACATTACTGTAAACAGGATGGTAACTGAAGTTGTAGAAAAGAAGCAGTAATTTATAGAAACATACTGTGCAATTTATACATTTATACTGTCCATTGACTTTCCACAATGATGTGACCTCGTGTGTGTGCGCATGTGTGTGTGTGTGTGTGTATGTGTGTGTGTGTGTGTGTGTGTGTATGTGTGTGTATACATGTTTGTACGTGTCCGCCAGATGATATATGGGAATAGTTGTGACATCGAGTTTACCCACAATTCCATGCTGCCCAGGGGACCATGAACTGTCAACCACCAAGGAAATTGACTGTTTTACTCACACACACACACACACACACACACACACACACACACACACACACACACACACACACACACACACACACACACACACACACACACACACACCCACACACACAGTCAGACAAAAGCTAATATGTATCTGCTCACATGTACATTCCATAATACTTTAAGAATGACTTGTCCTTAAATATATACAAGATAAATACACAAGTCATACACATAAGCACACAGGAGGACTAATTGATGAACACATGCAGCATGAAGACAGACACACACAAAAACACACACACAGGCCGATCCATCCTTTCTGTATAGTGGGTTGACAGATGTAAATGTGCCCAGAGGACAGCAGGACTAAATGAAGATGCATTAGACCTGGTTGTGTTTGTGTGTGTGTGTGTGTGTGTGTGTGTGTGTGTACGTGTGTGTCTGTGTGCGTGTGCGTGTGTGTGTCTGTGTTGCAATTGGGACAGCATGATTAATGTCCATTTAAACATTTGAGAAATGAACACTTGTGTTCCTATTTTCTTCAATTTTATTTTCTTCTATTCCTTTCTATTCTTAGCATTAATAAATGTTTACCGCATGTCAGATTTTAGTATTGTATACCTTTCCTTCGCCCACTTAATTTTGGTTTTCTGTCATGTCTGATTATCGAGCTAATTATCAACTAAAATGTTGTCTACCTAATTAGCTGAGACAACAAGTTGATTCGGGTACTTCAACTCACATGTCAAAGTAAAACACCACCACTCACGTGTGTAACACTGATGTAAACAAACACACTAGTCCGTCTCAATCTTATCTTTACACACACACTGGATTAGTAACACTCCATTAAACATGATGAAGATAATAACTTTGCAAGGGCAAGTGTCTGCTTAAATTCTGCAAGCATTCTCTGTGTATGTGTGCATTCATGTACGTGGTCTCACACACGTACAGACATGTGTATGTGAGTATTGATCAGGCAATTATGGTATTTTCTCCACTCTTTAGTCCAGTGTGTTATACCACAGCCTCAGGGAAGGCAAGTCTTACTATGGGAAGACCACAGCCAGGTCAAGGATGTCATCAATGATGACAGGAAGGGAAAGATAGAGCAAGATGTGTTGGCAGTTCTCTTTGCAGAGAAAGGAGGGGCAGTAGGGGGCGAGGGATGATGGAGAACGGTAAATGTGGTTTTAGATATTATAAGGTTTTTTGGCTGAAGGGGATGATTGCCTCCTCCTTTTTCTCAGGACTGTCTGTCAAAGTGACATTTTGGGACCTTCAGGCATTATTGTGTAAGGCTCACGAAGCTCTAAGCTAAGTGTGTTACAAATTGAGAAGCAAAATGGTCTGAAATTCTGTTTGCTGACTTTGTATTTCCTTTTTGCTCCAGTCGTTCCTGTAATGCCATTCATTCTATTTCCTTTAGTATTACCTTTCTCAGAGTTTAGCACAACAAAACTTCTGCTTCACTGGTGGCTTTCATATTAATTAGAGTTCAGCTCTCAAGTACAGTATAAGTTCAAGCATGAAGCTATTTTTATCTGCATAAACTTTATTCATAAAGATGAACATTTGATTTGAAATGTTATACAGGAACTGAACATTTGAGAAATTGAGACTATTCTATCTTGACTTCAGATGTAAACAAAGTATATGAGCTTGTTGCAACTACACAATTAAGCTGTGGGGTGTCACCATCATCCCCTTTTTAGCAGCAGTCATTTGTTCAGATAATGAAAATGTGTGGTTAATGGAATTCAAAGAAAAAAACTGTAAATCCATTAGTAAACATAGATAAGCACAGATCTTAAAAAACTATCAATTCAGAAGATTCCATATGTATCTCAATACATGGTCTGCGAAATAAAATAAAACTGTCTTTCCATCTGTCTGTATGTCCGTCTGTCTGAGACTTTTGTTTGAATTTTATCCTGCCATCATTCATCTTTAAAGTTATGTTTTGAATCCTGCAGATGACAGACTGTCTCTGGCGTGTTACAGATTAAAGATCAAGGACTCCAGATTATCATTATCACAGATTAACTAGTTGCACAGATCTAGTTTGAACTATCCCAGATCAAACAATGTACATACTTACATAGTGCAGATGTTCCTTTGCATGGCTAAATACTGTGGATGTGTTCTGTGTTGTGTACGACAGAGGTCGACTGTTGTTAACTCTGTTTGTCCCCCGCAGCACTCTGTAGCCTAAGGCCAGGTCACAGTTTCCATAGCAACCACTGTCCTGGAGCCCATTCCAAAACTATCATTGTGTTATTATTTTTGGACGTGCCATTTACACAACTCTCAAATAAACAGTTTCTTCAAACTTCTATTAATACGTTTGGTTAGTTGCAGCAAAGAGCTATGAAGCAAGAAATACGAACAGCAGTAGTGTCAGCTTTTGATGTGCTTTATATCTTAGATAATCACTACCGAAAAAAAAAAAGAAATTAAACAGTTACTTTTATATAGCTATTATAATTATATTATCATCACCATACAAATCTGATTTAAGAGTGCAAGTTGTTTAATTCATTCTTCAAGGTTTTGGCCCATGAATGTTCCTCTCTGTTCTACTAAAAGGAAACTCATGTCCTAATGTCCCTAAGCAGCGTCTTTAGTTCAGCTTCATTCCCCAGCGCTCCCAGTCCAGCTGGGAAATGTAATCTATCTACATGTAGCACGAACTGGGACTGCCCCGAGGTTTCCTCCAAGTCAGTCCTGGCCCAGAACACTTTTGGTGGCAGTGACACTCTTTTAACACTGATGTCCTCTGGTGTCAGTGAGCTCCCAAATCCAACTACTGTACGTACATGTATCCACTGGCTCCTGTAAAGCAGATTAGTTTATTGTAAGATATTTAAAAATCAATAATGGGGTGCCATTTTGATCATTTTAAATAAATTGTCAATATTCAACCGTATTGTATAAATTAGTTTATTGTATAACAATGAACGTTGACGTTTGATCAGAACAAATCAATAAGGGTGATACTTACCTTAACAAAGTTGTCTAATCTCTTGAATTTCAGTTTTTAAAGCTTACTGCGACAACACTAAAGTGCTATTTGTTGGCCCTTAAGAGGCGTAGGGTCAACGTGTACTGGCTCTTCTTGGCACACTTAAGTTTACCTATACTGCTGAGAACCTTGAACTATTATTTATCAGAACCTGAGCCCTTCATGGAAAGGCTCGTTGCCTCTGATTTTTCCACCTCCACCAAGTATGTCTTAAGAATAGGATAATTTGATACGTGTCAAGGCTATCTTACTCTACCCTGTTTCTTCTTCTTAGCCCAAATACAATTCTTATCACAATTTAGCTCTCATGAGAAATTATGATATGTCCAGCAGAGTTTATAGTAGTGCTAATCTCAGACAGAACGGATATTTAAATTCAGGCTTGGAATTCAACACATATTGTATCACAGAGCAGGTGAACTGCCACAGTAAATGGCGGCTATCGACACAGCATCTCCACAGGAGAAAACATATTGTCTATTCCAGCCTCCGCTTACAAGTCTTTGGTCCAACTCCCAATGCTCAACCACAACTCAAATTGCTCACTCACAGGCTTGCCATTCAGTGTTAGTTTAAGGTGAAAATTCCAATTGTTACAGGGGAACGCACTCTAGGCTACAACTGGAGGGAGAACAGGATTGAGGTTGCAGTTCCCCTTATGAGGTAGAAAGGAGGAGGATTGCGGTGCAAGACCAAGATTTATAAGCCTCAAGCACATATCCCTCAAGCTTCAATTTAACAGGTTCTGTCTTGAAGTAATTATTCTCGTTGCTGCAATATTGTTATTGCCGGGAGATAAATCGCTATGCTTGAGGTCGAAACAAAGGTTAAGGATCATTATTTGGTAACTAAGCCCAAAAGAATGGCACAGAGACACTTGGGCCCATAGTTGACTATTCTGTACTGTAGCAAAATCATATAATTATATATCTATATATGAAAAATATGGGGGTAATGACATGCTCTGACATGAAGGAGTGAGGGTTACAAAAAAGGAGCTTTTCAACTATAGAAATGCAATTATAACTTCAATTCATCTCTATTAACTTTGTTGGAACTCGAGCAATTCCCATAAAAAAAAATCTTAAGCTCACTAAGAGCTGCTCTATTCACTATAATCATATATATAAATGAATCAAGCAACAATGTCTAGTCTAAACGCTTGTCTTTTAGCAACTGATGTTACGATTGGCCAACTTTTATACTTTCTATCAGTTGGTAAATACCAGGATCTTTCTATTGCTGCTGGTCTTTATAGCGATGGCCTTCACATTGTGGTGATGTTGTATATTAGCACCGATATTTCTTGCTTCCATAGCCAGGCTGGAGAGTCTGAGGAGAGCTGGTGTTTAACAGAGTGTAGCTGCTACAGTGATTACTCTGTTTAGCAGGTGATTGATTAGAAGCACTGCTGGAAATGTCACTTGCCCTGCTAATATATTTTCACTGAGGGACCATAGGGAAGGTGGTGTTAATACATTTTAATGCGTTTACACCAAGGGAGAAAAACACAAATGTCCAAGAGTTTTAGTTTGTAAGGAGGCGTGTGGTGCAGTGGGTTGAGCGTTGGTGTTCGTATCAGGGGGTCACAGGTTCACACCCCACTGCAGTCAGCATGTCGTTGTGTCCCTGGGCAAGACACTTCACCCCAAATTGCTCCTGTGTGGATTGCCCACAGTATTGAGTATGTAAGTCGCTTTGGATAAAAGCGTCTAACATGTGACATGCAATGTTTCCCTAAAACTAAGGCAGGGCCTCACACAGATAGACTATCTTTTGCTATTTTGGTGTTTGGTATTACCCGTACACACCCAGCTCTAATCTATTGGTGTTGTTTATTGCATAACTTGTGATTCAACAAGCCTTGATTCATTAGGCTGTTTCTAAGGTATTCTCAGTGTTGTAGAACAAAGTGAAGTCTGTACTCTGACTGACCTCCTTCACTTGTGATCGCTGGGAATTAATGCTGGATACATCACTGGCTGGCAGACTTAAAAGGAAAATCCAAAATTATCAGGCAGAATACAGATATGTTGTTCTCATTATCTTGGACATGGCATTCACTATTTGAGATAATAAACAGATCTCTCTCCCAAAGCAATAAATGCAGAAATGAAAGCTCTGTTCTGTAATATCACTGGGACGTGAAGCAGCACGCTGCTTTGAATATGAACCGAATGAACCAAAAACACAAAAACAACGCTTTGTCATAGTAGGAATCACAGTATTTTAAGTACCTTATGCCAGAAAGCTTGATTTTTGCTAGAGCCAGACTGTTAAGGTTAAAACTATTGTAAACATTATTGGAAGAGAATATATAGTTACATAAATACTGGTATACCATTAGTTACTTCTGTGTCCAGACTAAAACGTTTCTGTGATTTTTTTCTATCCATGTTAAAGGTCACTGCTTCAGCTGGCGTACACCAATTTTGATAAATCTCCTTGAAGGGGCATTACCCTTAGATCCTAAAATAAAAATAGGGAAATCAATTATGAGGGCTCCATTGGTTGGAGCAAAGGTGTGCTCAGAAGGTGGAATACCCCTTTAATGTATTTGAATAATGAGTTAGTGCTGCTGGAAATGTCGTGTTAGCTGTTGACATATTAAAACTAGGGGGAGCATTAAGCTTTGGCCCTTGGCCATAGTTGTCCAGGAGCCCCATTAGTGTTTAGTTGGTTAGAGTTATTATGTTCAATGCTGGTTCAATGTGTCAGTGAAGCTGTTAATACATTTACACCAGGGGAGCACTTGCAGTGCTGGGGAGTGTATTTAGCTGAGGGGCTTTGGCATCTTTCCAACAGCACCAACATCAAGAATCATAGATTAAATCAGTATGGCCATTGCTATTTATTAATACATGTACACCATGGGAACTAAGTAGAGGTGGATTATGGATTGCCCCCATTGAGAGATGCTTTCAGTGTGAACTCAGGGTCCCAGTGGATGTGTATTGGGAGCGATTTGTTCTGACTGAGAATACTGGGTGGTGAGCAGGTAAAATAATGTTAGCTGGAGCTTTTCCCAAAACTTGCTAGGATGTGATTGAGATCTCTGCTAAACAGAAAAAGGGACTTGCAGGTCTGAAGATGTATACTATAAAGTTTACTGATCAAGGCGTTTGCTTCCAGGACCAGCGGGAATTTGTGACATGATTTGAAAATATTTTTTGAGAATTCAAAGCATCATTTTCATTTCGCCAACCTGCATTTTGAGTAAAGCTGTAAAAGAGTGCAGAAATGTTTTCATTTAAAAAGTTAACTAATCTGCCAAAGTTTTAATCACTCTGAAAGATGGATTTTCCTTGACATATTCCAAATGCTAACATCTGTCCAAATCCCTGTTTGGCAATATACGCGGTCTGACATTTGTTCCGGTTCCGCTTGGTTTTAACTATACAGCCCCCTGGAAACAAACAAGAAATTAGTGATTTTTGCCAGGTATGAGAAGCTAGATTTGACAAAACATCTGTTCCAACTTTAGCTTGTGGCAAGTAACATGATGTGGATACAAATATAGTTCACTCCAGTTGTTTTTTCAGTGCCAGGTAACTAGAAGTCATTTTCCACTCTTTTTCCATGCGTTTTCAAGCAGTGAAAGCTCAAAAACAGCATCGCTAACATGACATATTCATCATTTGAAATATATACATCATGTACACATATCACCTTATTATATCTTATATTTACTTTCAAGTTTTTTCCTTTTAGTCTTAAAGCCTACAGATTCAAGCGGTTTTAGTGTCATGTTAATGCAACATTTCTATAACCTTTAGCTTTCTGTGTAGTAATCATGATGACTTTTAATTCAATCCTAATTAATTTACGTTGAATATTCTATTTGTGATTAAATGATGGTGTCCCTAGTGCACTATGTTTACAACCCAGAGAGAAAGCAAGACGTTATAGCGGTTGGTCTTTATCCAGTATGCATCCATAACAACAGATTCAAGGAGCTGTTTGCTTTGCTATTTTAGAGGATGGTTAGCTAATATGTGTCACTATATTTATACTGAAGGAGAGAGCTCTGCAGAGGTAGTGCAGGAGCTGTTTTAGGCCTGACCTCTGATAACACATACAGATGGAGACATTAAGTTTTCGATGAAGACCCAGCTCTACAGTAACTGAACAAGCTTGTCTAGAGTTAGTGAGGGTAAACAGTTTGCATTTTGATCAACAGCACTGTGTCTTAGATTTGAATTTAGTTTGCATGTTTGTGTTTGGGCAAGCTCTTTACCAAAGCTGAACTTGATATATTTGAAGTGTAAATTGTTTTTAAGCAGAAGCCTGCTAAATGTGGTTGTGGTTGTGTGACAATAATACATATTAGTAAAGGTGAATAAGGGCAGATAATAAATGAAATTGGAAGGATCAAATAGAGAAACGGGATACTTGTCTATGTACAAGGTTAATGCCAGACACTGGTAGTAAATTATGAATAATTGAACAAAGGCCTTTATCAACACGGCTCTCATTCAGCACTTCCTGTCTCCCTCACCTCCTCATTCCTTCTGTCTCTCATTTCTTACTGCCTTCATCTCTCATTTGTTATTTTCCCCTTAACAAAACTTTTCCTTCCCCTCTTACTCTCTCTCTCTCTCTCTCTCTCTCTCTCTCTCTCTCTCCTCTCTCTCTCTCTCTCCCTCTGTCATTCCCCTCTACCTTAACCGTCAGCTCTTAACCTCGATGTCATCACATTTCTGACGTTACTCTCTTCTCTATTCACTATTAAAATGATGCTCTTGCTTAAGGGTTTCCATAGCAACACACTGACCTGGCCTACGGCTGTGAAGGGCTGGAAGGGACAACCTCATCAGTCATACACGCACACACACACACACACACACACACACACACACACACACACACACAATGACATCACGCACACAGACACACACATACACATATGCCTACAGAAACAGACATAGGGTTAAAAACAAAAACACAAACAAGTTGAAAGTTATTCCAGTTATGGAGGGTTATGCTTTAGGGAAAAAAGTTCCCCCTCAGCCACACACTGACAGCTGAAACTGGGATATTCTCATGCTAACCCTGACTCTTACAGAACCGTTAAGCTTTGGTCACTAGCATGTGCATTAAAGATTAAAGATTCATAGGGTACTATATGCATAGTAGCTACACTGAAATGAAAAAATTAGGTCCCGAGCTCCTCCAACAATGCAGCATATTAACAATATATACAATAATAATAATAATAAAAAAAAAATAGTACAATATATTTGAATACAATTGTGCAGTTGAAAGAAACATAATTAAATATTGTACAGTGGAATACAACTATTAAAGGTCCGAGCCCAATGTGCTCTGATTGGTCAGCTCGCCCACTCTGTTCTGATGAGTCCTCCACCGTTACAGCGGAACATCAGTGATTATGTGTTACAATGGCGTTAACAACCAGGGAATGACACCAGTAAGTACAAACATATGAGAATGCTGCGTGGGGTCTGGGTGCCGTGTTGGCGGGACGTTGCGCGGCTCGCTGCTGCGAGGAGCGGACAGTGTGAGCTGGGTTCATTTCCTGCTTGCTGCGTGGGATCTGCGAGACATCGCGAATGGACGCGGGAAGGGGGGGGGGGGGTGCTGAGGGGGCTGCAGCACCCCCATCTGCGAGGACCGTGACTCTGCAGCCAGTTTACATGCAGAAAAAGCTACATAACACACAAGGGGACGGGTAATAACCAGAAAAGCATGACATGGGACCTTTAAAGAATTAAAGGAAGCATATGGCTGACCATACGCATACTCTGGCTACTGTGTGGTTTCCCCCAGTAACACACTTTTGATTTCAATTTATACAATTTAGTGTTTTTTTATCACTGTATGTCGTACACAAATCTAGTTATATAAAATTATTCAATGTTGTACTTCGGTTTTCTGAATGATACATGCATAAAGAAACCAGGTTTTAAGAGATAATGTGAAGCCTACATTGTCCTCAGGGCTCTTTATGAGGTGGAGCTATTATTAATTTGTAATCTGAATTTGTCGTAAAAACAAATCACTTACTGACTTGTTATTATTATTACGAACATTGTAGACTAGGGGCCAACAATTAAGAGGTGGAGGCCAAATACAATGTGTTTAATTGATCCCTTTTATCTTTCTTGTTAAATAAAGAAATACAAATAACAGTATTGTTTAATTAAAGTGTAGCATTTATTCCATCCATTTTTTAAACCGAAAGTTGTTTGGCAAGTTAAATATACTTTCTTTCAGCACCAGGAACTGTCCATACTAAACAGCCCCATGCATGGTGCAGAACAAGTCGCTGTATCTGATTTTATTTTTGTCTTCAGTGTAATTCTCTGTAGAATTTCCTTATAATAGAAACCGTACATTTCTGAAACAGTTGAAGTAGCTGAAAAAGGGAGTGTAGGGGGTCTGGGGAACTCAAATCCCCTTAAATACAGCTATAAAGTAAACACCTGCAGTATACATGTTTATGAATATAAAGTAGTTCATGAGTGGGAGTTTTCAGCTGTCATATCTTTTCATAATGTATGTACTGTATTTCGAATCCATCCTACATTCCCACTGCAGGTAATCGCCTGTTTTGCACATAGAACCAACATAGCATAATTCAAAAGTGTAATCTCAGCAAACCAGACTACTTGCTCACTTTTTGTTGTGATAGCTGAAAAGAGAACAAAACTTTGTAGCCTAATTCTTAATGGTTTCTCAAAAATGCAGCTGTCGTTAAGTATGGATACTTGTCAACAATTTATCCTTCCAAAATACTCCCTGATTGTTTCAGACATCAGACTAAATGAGGGAATACCTTTGTGTATGAAGCTGGTGTGTTAAACAATAGCAGCCTGGCAGACAGAGCACTCACAGTCACATAAGTGTGACTAACGACCTGGCTCAGACACAGGATTCCTTTCGTTCTTAATCTTTACCCACTTCTTCCCATCCTTCAGCCACTGCCTTTACCTTGGATTTTGATTTTGGTTGTGTCTCACCTTGTTAAAACAAAGCAGGCAGCACGATCAGTTGAGTGTGAGTAACTTGCCTATGATTCATGACTTCATACCATCCAAATAATGAGTCAATTAGTGTGATTTATACATGTTTAGGGCTAGCTGCAATTAGTTCCCCTATCTCTTTTCCTGTATGACTAGAGTTACAGTATTTCCCCTTTCCTGTATCCTCCTTCTCTCCCTCCATCATCCTATCGCTAGTATTACACTCCTCTTTCTCATCTCTCCTGTCTGCCTCTTCATCATGATCCTTTCTTTTTTATCATCTTCCTCTCCCCTCTTTTTCTCTGCCCCCTCCCCACCCTTCCCTCTTTCTCTCTGTCCTAGTTCTCAGGGTCTCATGGTGAAGCTTTGTCTAATTACCATGCTGGCGTTTAATTGGAACAGCATCCACAAACACACAGATTGACTGACTGAATGCCCCTTACGTGTACACACTGCACTGTGCATGCACACACGCACACACACAAGAATTAGCCATTTGGATACACATTACACGCACACAGTACACACCCAGCAAGTTAACATGCTCCAGTTAAACAAATACACACAGCATACACCGGGGTCAGATGCGGTGGAGTGCGTCCAGGTTGTACTACAGCCACGGAGCCGATGCCCCGTCTGTAGAGCTAAGGCGAGTTGGCTACAGTCATAGATTGATTTTGGCTTAATATACCATGAGCTGCCTGTAGCTGCTCCCACTGTAGAGCTATGTCATCCAACTACCGGCGACAGCAGATGCACACTGGAGACAAAAAGCTAGCCAGAAGTCTAAATACTACACGTTTTGGAATATTTTTTAATTCTGGAAAACCAAACATAATTGTCTTTCTTCGTTCATGTTGTTTATTCTGATGTTAGTATTTGGTCAGCTTTCACTGCAGTCATTTCAGAATAGGAATAATGCACATCTATCTCAGTGTAAATATTCTGATATATATTTGACATTTTAGCATTTGTGTGAATCCTCACATAGTGTACCACAAGAATACAAAAAATATTATTGAAATTAAACATGTGCCTAAGAAGAAACTAAACAATACTTATGTATTTTCATTCATACATGTCCATGTTACACAGAATGTCATTCTACTGTAAAGTATTTCATATTTCATTGTTGAATATTGCATTGTTGAAGGAGCCCAGCATTTAAGATGTAGTGCTTACAACCACACTGCAGCTGTTGTGCATATGACAATAAAGCCTTTGAGTCTTGAATCTTAAGTCTCTTCAGCCATGTGGAAATTACCCAAATGAAAAAATCTGAGAAGCAAGAATCAGTCTTTGATTAAACATGCTGTAAGCCGAGTGACGCTTGGTTATTGATTTGATTTAAGGGGTAATCGTCCACAAAGTTCGGTAGAGCTCCTGAAGGATATATTGACACCAAAACAGCAACACATATAAATCTGATAAGATGTCTGTTGTTAAGTTGTTTATATCTGATTAGCATTTGTTTTGGTCGGTTGATATGCTTGTGTTTTGTAGAGGTCAAGTGGTTATTTTTATATTCTATGTATGGTTTAACAAAAGGAGTAATTCTGTCTGTTTTCTTCTTTCTGTTTCAGTCCTGCCCAGCCATACGTGTGGCACCCCGGGCGTCATCCCCAACGGAGTCATTCATGGCTCGCGGTACAACATGGGGGACAAGATCCGATACAGCTGTGAGTCAGGTTTTGTATTGGAAGGACACAGTATCCTCACCTGTATTGTATCACCTGGCAGTGGAGCACAGTGGGACTTCCCTTCACCTTTTTGTAGAGGTAAGATGTTGTTTCTTTCTTTCATTCTCTGTTTATTCCGTCCTTCCTTTTTTCTCCCTCTGTCAAAACAAACCCTGTAATTGGTGGGGTTATGAGAACTGAAGGACCTTAACATAGGGTCACAGGTCTGAATAATTTGAGAAGCCTCAGTGTATTGATTACTTTTAAAGCACAGCAAGTTCTCAATTTACCTAACAAGCCATTATATGAACCAGACGTAGCCTAAAATCCTCAACAAAGCCCTTCTGATGGTTCATTAGTCCACTGACCAAACAATATCTGCACAGGTTTTCACCATCAGGGCCACTAAGTGGTTCAACAGATCAGCTCAGGGATTCAGTATCTTGTTATAATTGTCTTTAAATCTAATTTCAAACGTTGCTTCTTTACTCTATTTATTAGAATATATTGATTGTACTTTGTTTTAACGTTAAAAAAGTTTATCAAGTGCTGATTCATTAATTTAATCATGATAGATTGATGACAAAGATGAAAATATTGTTGTCTTTTTAGTTGTAAAATTCTTATTAGCATATGCAGAGAAGCGTTGCATAATATATTAAATTAGGCTCAGGATATACACATGGAAGAATCCTATAGTGAGCTTTGTTGTAAGCTAGTACAAAGCCCGTTTTATGGGTGTAATGCTATGTTGTACATGGTCCTGATTTAAACACATGTAATACACTTTTTTTCCATACCAAGTACACAACATTTTTTCTTAAAATGTGATATCAATAATGAGTCAATCACCACGAACTAGGTTGAAGAGCACCTTCAGTATTGAATTGTGAAATATAGTATTGTACAAATGACAACCTGATAATATGGCATTGTAAATGTCAACAGTAAAAATGGATGCACATGAGAGGAAAAAAAAAGAAAAAATCAAAATGATTTAAAAACCAACAGCTAAAAAAGATATAAGACAATTACAAGAAAAATAAATTGTCAAGTTAACCCATAAATAAAAGCAAAAAAAAACGTTATGCAATTATGAAACACTTTGAAAGTTACAATTTGTTCTTATTCTCTGTCCTGTTACCTCTCTTTGTCTCTTCAGCGGAGGGAGCGTGTGGCGGCACGTTACGAGGCACCGCAGGTTCCATAACCAGTCCTGGGTTCCCTGCCGAGTATGACAACAACCTGGACTGTACGTGGTCCATCCTCTCTGAGCCCGGGGATACTATAGCGCTCGTCTTTAATGACTTCTTATTAGAGGACAAATATGACTTCCTGGAAATCAGCGGGACAGAGGCACCAAGCATATGGTGAGATACATACCAACACACACCTCACTGTGGAGTAGATAAACAGTTATGATGGAGTGCACACACTTAGTCTTTGTGAAAATCAGCGGGAGTGACACACCACACGTTGAGTGGGTTCATAATGAAACACGCACACACACTGACATGTGAGAGTATAGTAGCATTGACATAGCCTTCGTGTTTTAGATCTAGAAGATAAAAAATACACAGAGGAGAGCACAGCCTCGTTCTTTAAATCAGGTGGGGACAAAGGATACTACTCTCCAAGAATTAGTAGCCGAGAGGCTTTTTGGTTCTGTTAGTTGATGTGCTCACAATAAAAAGAACAGTTGTTGTTTTCTCTGCAATTTTCTCTAACTTGTATACTTTCATGGGGGGGCATTTGATATTTAGAGGGGGCTAATGATGTTGTTGGGGAGGACGGATACAACTACTGATTGATTAGCAGGAGACCTGTTGATTTTCCTGATGTATTCAAATCCCACAGGGAAGGTGATAAATAGTTCTTTTCACTCCTATTTCCTGTGGTAGCGTTTGAAAATTGGCACTCTGTCGTACCAGAACACACTCTGCTTTTAAATTTAGAGCGCTGTCGGAATTCACAGTGTTTGTTCAAAATATCACACATCTCCATTGAAGGTTTAGATGCGTTTTTGCGGGGGCTAGGCATGCAGGGTTGACACCGGTTCAACCAGCCGACTGTGAGAAAATCTAGCAAAGGGAAAGTAGTTTGGACTCCCTCAATAACAAAAACATTATGCATGACATCCAACGCTGCTCGAAATGGGAAAGGAATAGTGTGATTATTTGAGAAACACTTTTATTCCAAAACAGTCTATATTAACTTTTACACCACCCGGATACAGCTGCTTTTCAATGGTGAATTATTTATTCTGAATGGATGTAATATAAGTATATTTTGTTTAAAACTAAAACAGCTGCATTCCTTCTTTCTCAGCAGTTGTGTCAATTCTGAAGTGTCCCAAATGATCTACAAAACAGTGCATCGTCACATGACATTTTCAATTGTAGTGGAAATACGATTTTGAAATCTTAATCTTGATTATTCTTTTCTCTCTAGTGAATTTGATTCCTAAAATTGAATTTATAGATTACCATGTCTTGAAAACACGTTTTTCACGTTGCCCTGTCTTCAACTGATAGATGACATTGTCTTCCATGTGTAGAAAATGGTTCATGATTGTGGCCCATCTTGCAGAAGAAAAGAATGGAGAGGTCGACAGATAAATAAGTGGAGTGAAGGAGGCAGAGAGGACAGCACAGATGGAAACAAAAGGAATGTAGAATAATTGCACGTTTAGTCCTGTCACCAGCAGAGCGGTACACATCAACCATGGCATTCTCATGATACCAAGAGTGTGTGTGTGTGTGTGTGTGTGTGTGTGTGTGTGCGTGTGTGTGTGAGTGCATGCGTGCGTGCATGTGTGTGTGTGTGTGTGTGTGCGTGTGTGCGCGCGCGTGTGTGTGTGTGTGTATGTGTGTGTCAGGCCTTAAGTGGCCCTCTGACTGTGTGAGCTGTTGATCGTTCCTCTAGGCTCTGACAGATTACACACACTCAAGTGCGCACGCACACACACACACACACACACACACACACACACACACAACACACACACACACACACACACACACCAATAGCTTGTCTCTGACAGTATAACTTTCAAGGACCACTGTCAACCCACCCTCCACAATGCAGGAGGAGGACAGGGAGCCTTCAGAAAAGTACACCCAAAACTGTATCACAGGGAAAAATAGGACCTGAAGCCTTTTAACGGCACGATTGTGGTTCAGTTTGATGTCTGTTGGATGATTTATTAAAAAATTCAAGGTATACCATATTTTTGTTGGCAGATAGCAACTCCATCAATACAATTTGGCAGCAATTACTCCATATTATATTTGTGGATGAGAATAATAATTTACATTTCAGAAATTATATGAAGTTCACAAACAAAGTGAACTAATTTTAATTTCCAGTACACAAAACAACAGTAGTTTTGTGTGAGAAAGTGTTTTATTTGTGTATTTTTTATTCTTATTACACTGCATATGCAGGGGCAAAACAGAGAGCGTGAAGTGTTATACAAGAAAGGTCCCAAGTTTCAATAAAAAAAGATGTTGCAATTATATGGTTTGCATTTTAGCAGCCTTAGGCCACCGATACACCTTGTATATTTAATGAAAGTTCACTGACTCCAGGCCTGAAACAATATAATTATACAACAATAAACCTGAATGGACTTCTGCGATGCACGATCTAATACAATCCTAAGTACTTTTCTCCAGAGGTGGGATTAAGAGATGATTGACATTTTCACTGAGGCATGTGGGCAGGTCATTGTGGAAATGACTGACACCTGACAGGACCACTGTGACGGGTTCTTCCTGTTTACCGTGAGCTTTTTCTGATTGGCTGTCCCAAAAGCAATTTCCTGTTTTATGTTCCTGTCTGCTAGCTGGCAAGTTGAATGTCAGGTTGACTAGCTGTCACATACACACACACACACATACACACACTGACACACATATATAAGTACTTGTGCCTGAACAATTTTACTTTTGTATCCAAATAGACAAAGTGATGATTTGATTCCAGTTTGTCAGAATATGATAATGGACACATTATGTCTTGTCATTCCTTGTATTCCTCCTTGAGATGGACATTTTATTCCTGCAGACAGTTTAAGTATATTCTGCTTATGGAACAGTAAAGTATGAAAATAGTTAAAACACTTTAAATCTTGTTTAAAAGACTATTCTATGGTTAATCTGACATGTTCATCCGGTTTCTATGTTTTGAAACCAAGCAGCAACCTCAATTTTTGAAAAGTGAAAAAAATGCAGAGGTCCTATTGTATAAAGTCTATGAGAAAATTACCCTACTTCTCACTTCATTTATGACCTCATTAAACATTTCACATTAAAGTGTATGATGTTAATGTCTAGCTTCAGGTCTTCGTCAATACAGTATGATGATAATTGTGTAACGGATTGTCCCATTTAGAGTTAAATAGAAGATTAAGCATTTTAAGCTTAAGGGCGGGGTTACCCTGTGATTGACAGGTTGCAATCTGCATTGCCCATTTTGCATTTGTCTATTTTTTCATCTAACAGTTGTAACCTTTTTACAGTGTGATTTCAGTTGACAAAGATGGATAGGATAGATAGATACTCTATGCACCCAAATTGGGAAATTCTTTCAAAATGTTTTCAGTTATATTTTGGTAAAATACAAATATATTTTTCAACTCAAAACCCTCACATATACTTACACAAAACAAAGGTGGAAAAGGGCAAACTGCCAAGCTCGAGGCTTCAAAACATTCCAATGGGTGAAGTCAGACGTTGTGTTAAGATGTTTGAAAATGGCCTTTTGGGTGAAGACAGACTGGGTGCACAGGACAGTTAATGGCTAGTGTGAACTTTATTTCACCGGGATTATTTGTGAAATATAAAGAAGACCGCACAAAAGATGGGGCAGAGATAGAAGGCAGGCAACTGAGTGCCAGGGATGGGGTCAGAAAGACCGAGGACCTCCAGGCATGTGTTTTATTGTGCCTTCTAGTCCAATGGCTTTACAACACTGTTTGTGGTTCTCAACTGGTCAGGCCTCAGGACCCACTTTTTCCTTTGTCAATAGATCGTGACCCGAAATTTTGAACCACTCAAATCTATTCAACAAAAGATCGTGCTGTAATATATACGCTTTTAAATACAAGTGAAGTACAGTGCGTATATCCCTTATATCCCTTCACAGAACTAAAATATGCTTTTAAAAAGGTTTAATGAGATGATGGAATGAAAGCTAAACTGTATAACATAAAAAGGCACACACGCTGAAAACCCAACCCCAGAAGGGGGATCGGGGGGATTCTCCCCCAGGAGATTTTTGAAATACTAACATATATAAACTACGCATTCTGGTGCACTCTGAGAAGAAAATAAATAAATCTATTGCTACCCGACATATTAATAATATTTTATGCTATTGTTTGTTTTTCACTTTGTTCTGACAGCTGAACTCGCTGCTCCACACAGAGAGAAGAGCAAAGAAGAGTCTGTGTGAATTACTTTAAATTGTGGGTAAGGGTAGATAGCCCCCATTGTTCTGTGACCTGTCAATCATCAAACCGGGGGTCATATTTCATTATGTGTTCATTTTGATCTGAAGTTGTACCCATGGATGTAAAAAGAATAGTTCTACCGCAAAGTTATTCTCCGTGGGGACTTCCGGTAACAATCTTGATTCTGATTGGCCAGAAGACTCGAAAAAACATCAGCAAAGATGTTTTATTGAGAAGATGATCACTACGTGACAGAAGTTTTCATAACCGTTATGGTCTCCGGTACTTCCAGTCCAACGCCTACTGCATGCACAGCGTTAGAAAATCGGGCCTTCAAAATAAAAGTTTGACTTTTCTTTTTTTCTTTTTTTCTGCACTCACACATCTGCGACCCACTCGAAACGGGTCCGCGACCCACTTTTGGGTCACAACCCACCAGTTGAGAACCAATGCCTTATAGTATATATTTGTTTACATTTATTATTAACAAGTATAAATATGGAATGCAAACAGTATACTGCTACTGTATGCAGTTGAGGAGGTCTGAAGTCTTTCTTAGTGCATGGATGTTCGCATCTTCATTGAATCAATATGAAGATCGTGTTCAGACCAGTAAGCCAAATTCAGAGAGAAAACAATTTCAGAAAGTTGAAAATCCAAAGTGTAACAGCAATGGCTTTGCGGTTTGGAAGAGGCACCTTGTATTTTGTATTTGTATTTTTCACATATAATATATAGGCACCATATCGCTTATTTTACAAAGTACTTGTAAACATGTTTATCTGCATGTACTGGGATTGTGTTGACCTGAATAGGAAGAAGACATAAACATCTTATCTTGAAAAAAGGCTTTAGATGGAGTATATGATGTTATCTGTTATGTTGCTTTTATCTTCAAACTAGAACAGACTTCTTTCTGATTACTTTATCAATTGTATAATGTTTACAGCAGGTATTCCCAGCTTTTAAACTACACACTTTTATCTTTCCTTTATTTTTCCTTGCAATCCAAACTCTCCCTGTGGCTACCCATTCTTCTTTTATGTATTTTTAACCATTTACTGTCTTCCTTTCCTCTTTTATCTAAGTCTTTTAAAATTCAGGACAAACTGAAATGCTCAATCCCAACAGTGTTAGTTATGTCATTTCCTACAAATGAATGATTCTTGCTCTGCTAAAGGCCATTACTGTATATCCAAGGAGAACGACCAACAGCAATTAATCGTATTTTGATTCACATTGATTTTAACCCAGTTGCCGGTAGTGACAACCACATTTTGATAGTCGAGGAATTTGAATAAGCAGGGGTTTGTTATGCTGATTTAAAGACGCTGATGGAATCTCTAAATGTTCGCATCAAATGAATCTCTTCCTATCCTATCTTTTACAGATTTCTGACTAAATGTGACTCCTTAATTGCCAATTATTTCTTAAATTGAGCAACAGGCTCACTACATATAATAGGATGAAACTATTACCCACACGTCTCCATCCTTAATCCATGACACCTGCAAGAGGTCATGTGTCTGTAAAAGTGGACCAAAACTAATTTATTTTGTCATAGAGTTAATCACACATTAAATGATTTGCATGTTAAACCAATGTTGCTCATGTATTTCAAAGTGTTTTTAGTCATCCTTAAAAGATAAAATTGACACACCTATCCATGATCCCCAAATAATTTATCTTTAAGACTTTGGTGAGCCCTTGACATTTCCATTAGTACCACAAGCAGGTTCTTAATGACATCTAAATGAATCTTGACAATTTTAGATGCATTGCCAAGACATTTTACTTTTAGTTTCCCTCAGGATGAATTGTACTTGTGAGCAGCCAACTTTACATCTAGCACAATCACCAGATAACATTTAAAATGTTCCCTAATATGACCAAATATCTGCAAAGCAATGGTATTTTTATATCCCCACTCTCTTTTTTATTACCTCTGACTTTCCCATCTGTCTCTCTTTCTCTCTCTCTTCTCCTCTCTAACAATCATTATTTTCTCTCTCTCTCACAGTCACACACAGACACACATACAGTTTCATTTTTAATTACTTTATTGGCTGCCGTAGAAACACTTGTGGCAAAGTAATTTACATTCAGTCATCTATTTTCTATTTTCTTATCCAGGTCATTTCCTAGTCATTTAACAGGGCAAAATATGTTCATTCAGTAGCCAAATAATTAGAGGAGCAGCCCAGATGTCATGTTGGTTGAAAACCTCTTTCCCTCCTTCTGAGAGATCCAGAGTGTCAGTCAATGCCAGGTGATAGGTGTAGCCCCTCTAGCCTGTCCTGGCCCTTCCTCAGATCCCCCTAGGAGTTACCTGGCAAGGCATCCTTACCATTAGCCAGATGTGTCTCCGCTTGGTTCCTTCAATCAACATTAAGGTCCTGTTGTCCTAACCCTAAACAAATCCCACTAAACTTCTCCAAGGGAATCAGAGATGATGGTCTGATAAAGCCATGTGGGCAACATGATCTGCAAATAGCAGAATTCTAAGCTAATGTCAATGCTGACATGTTTAATACAAACAAAAGGAAAGGAAAGGCACACCCCTATCAGAGTCATTAGCCTAGCTTAAACAGACTTGATGACCCTACAGCTCACACATCCCCAGCGACAGAATTGTGAGGGTTTTACCCCAAAACAAATGTAGACAAGACAATGAAGCACATTCCCATCGCTGCTGAAATAACTTGAACTGCGTTAAGTGCTGATCCATTTTTTTCATCACAGAGCCTGCATTGCATCGCTCATAAATGTGAGGTTTAACAATCGGCCATAATTTATTTTCTAGCACCCTGACCTTGGCAGGCGCTCTCTGGAAGGTTTAGCTGTGTAATTCCCCGATCATTTCAACAGACCCTCTGGCCCCCTTACTGAAATTTGGGATTGGCTGGCCTTGTCTGCCAATTCAGAGGGCACCACAACAGGCCTGCAGCAAATGTGGATGAACCATCCGCAGTGCTTAGTGCCTATTTCTTCCTTTTTGCTTTCCCCTTATGTCCCTCTGTTGCATCTCATTTTATTCCTCCCTTCCAGTCGCTTTTTCTTTTTCTAAACTGCTTCCGCTGTTCCCCCTCTTCTTTGCCTCAGCTCCCCTGTTTGTAACCACCAGCCTTCTCTTAGTCTCTTTTCTCCACTTCGAAACACCTCTCTTTTCCTGTTATTACATCTACATTTTAAATTATGTTTACTGGCTCTGCTATTGTGTGTTTCTGTGTGAGTGCGTGGGTGTGTTATGAGATTAAAAGTAGCAGTGTACCAGGATTTTTCACAAAGCACTTGGAATAAACAGCTATCTGTTTTGGCTAATGCGTTTCCAACTTTTCTGACTTGTATCCAATCATTTATTTTGCAGTGCCTTTTTGTCATTTTGCAGATGCTCACATTCACAGGGACGTGCCAATGAGTACAGCAGTGGAACACACTTAACATAATGTATTGCTAGCAATTCGAAGAGCCAATAGGGAGGACAAGGGCCAAAACAACAGTGCCCAGGCAGTACAAAGTTATCTCTGTGTCTTTGTGATGTTCATGTATCAGCAAAAAGCTTGTGTAATAATCTAATAATAGAGAGGTGCACAGAAATACCTCTATGCTGCTCTTGGATCCTTTGTCCCCCTCTCCTCTCTTGTTCTTGAGACTTGGCCTCTACTCTCCTATTGTCTACTACTCTCAGGTCTGTCAAACCTCTCCTCTCATATCTAGTGCACCTTCCTCTTCGTTTCATCTTCATATGGGTTCTTTGTCTTCATTGGAAACGTTCTCTTCTCTTTTATCTTTTGGGTTCTCCAGCCTCTCCTTTCTCCAGTCCCTCGTCTCCTTCCAGTTTCTCTCAGTTTTCTCATTTGTGTCCATCCTTTGCAACCTGGTATTTGTAATGTCTAACCTCATTTAGAGCTGCCTCCTTGTCCCCTCTTTTTCAACTTTGGACCTCTCCTCGCAGCTTGTGTAACCTCTCTCCTTCTGTTCATTTAAGTGAATTTCCTGCTCTCACCTCCTCTATCATCTTCTCCATCTATCAGCCTCTGTTTCCTTACAGGTTTTCTCCTTCCCCTTTCTCCTCTGCTTACTTTTACCTTGTACGTTTGCCGTCCATTGGATGGTTTCTCTGCTTGTCGTCCTTACCTGCTTACCAGTTTCTGTCCAACCTGTCCTTTATTATTTGTCTCGCCTCTTCTCTCTCCCCCTTCATGTGTATTATTTGAACTAACTAAGCCTGTCTTTTTCAAGCCTTTCATCAGTTCCACCTCTTCTCTTCTCATTTGATCCTCCTTCTTTACTTTCCTTTTCTTTAATGTTCACTCTCATGTCCGATCCCTCTCTCATCGTCCTCTCTGACCTCTTGTCTCTGCCTCATTCCAATGTCCGACAGCTGGCCAGTCTTCATGAATTATAGAAGAGATACAGCAGACCTAAGTCTTTGTATCTGTTTTGCCCTCTATTTATCTTATGTTCCTATCTTTTGGGGCTTTTAAACACAATAGTTCTTACAAAATGCAACATGGCCCTTTGTTTTCCTCAACCATAAAGCTAAACTCTTACTCCAAAGCACAGTTTGAAGAGGAGCGACCTCTCTTTAATTTTGTTAAAGCTGCGATAATAGATTTCTTACAGTGCAGAAATTGTATACCAAATCACCAACATTTGCAAAGTAACACACATGTAGTAATTCAGAGGCCAAACATCTTGCACATCACCATGCATACAGACCCCTCTGGGAAATGTATCCCTCTTAAAATGTTTTAAGTGCAAAATGGTTTGAAAACAGTCCAAGACCATTTTGTTATATTACAGTTAGCAGTTTCATCATGTGAATCTTATGTATTGTCGGAGAACATTTTCTTTTACAAGCCTGATTCAAAAAGTACAGAGTATGAGATACAATCACACACTTACAAAAATAACTAGAAGGAAAAGTGCTTTGAGACTTGGGTAACAAAAATCCTCTTAGGCTAAAAAGCTCACTAATGTTATACTTAACTTAACTGCACATCCATGTTGCTAAAAAACATATCTATGGGGGTCATTAGGGTGGGATGCATTGTTTTTTTGCCGAAAATAATATAAAGTGCACTATATTCGCTATCCAACCTCAAAATGCCCTCAAACATTAAAAAAAAAAAATTCTCTGGTTCTTACACTCATGTCTCATATGTCATTACTGTGAGTCTCACTACATGCATGTGTATTTAACCACACTAACTGATAAAGACCACTCGCTGAGACTGAGAGATAACACACTGCTCTACTGTAGTCTATTTGATGTGTATACTAAACAGTTAGATTGCCTTCGGGCAGAGCTTCATCTCATCTGACGTTCTTTTTATTCATTTTTTCTTATGCTCTTGAGCGGTCCTTTTTTGTTTGATAACCTTCCCGACTGTATTAACAGAGACTGAACTCACTGTCTTCAGTAATAATCCCTCAATAAGGGCCTTTAACAAGCTCTCCTAATATTTATTTGTACCAATCCTCATATGTTGTGTCTGCCCTTTTCCTTATCAGTGCTCCTCCCTCCCTTACGGTCTCTCTATCAGTATACCTGCGGCATTATTAAAGGGCAGTTAGAGTGGCTCTTGTTGCTCTAGGGAGGATGGTAGAACATTGGCTTCCAGGCAGTTTCTTACATCATTTCCTTTTTCATCTCAGTGCACTATTTCCTTCACATTTTTCAAAGTTTTCTTTATTACCCCCTTGGTTGCTGTTGGTAACTAAATGTGAGAGCAGTTAAAGCTGATGTAAGTTTGACCATAGGCAACCAACTCATCGTCTCGGTGATGATGCTTAAACAAGTGTTTTTGAAGATGTGAACTTTGCTGACTTTCTACCACTATTATGATTACTTCCACTTTACTACTCCTCTCCTCTCCTCTCATCTTATATCCTCGCTTCTTGGCGTTTTAGTGCACTTTAACATGTAACCTGTCTCAAGAAACTATTGTAAATAATTCACGTGGGAGTTATACTGCACCCAGGACAAGTGCTGTGCTCCGCTTCTGGCCAGTGGTGTTATTATGGGAAGGGATAATATCACTCATTCAATTCCCTCGTCCACATATTTCAAGCCAGTGGAACAAATTGTCTTTCAGCTAAAATCTTCTTAAATTGCAGCCAGCCTCTGCACCTCAGAGGATAATGCAAAGTGACATTATAATCACACTTTAAACTCTCGGAAAGTTCTGATTTAAATAGGGATGTTTTTTTGTTTTTGTCGATTTTTTTACAGGCTTTCAGAGAAGGTAATTTAGATCGTGCAGTTATTTACATTTTCAAGTTCTTTGTTTTGTATGCTACAGCGTTTTTTGTTTGTCATGAGTAATTTCACAACAGAAATTGGTCATGCTGCCGTCTGTAATTAGATGGCCACATTTTGGTGACTTTCCCCTAAAAACAGCATTTTTGTTAGAAAGGTTTTACCTACCTCAAATTGAAATATGTAGGCTTGTCTTCCATGAGCACACCCATAACCTGAGTGCATGTACCGCAACAGAAAGCTATTACATACATGTCAATCTCTTGAAGAAGACATAATCTCTCTGTAAGCGTGATGTTCACCATCAATGTGTACCCTACAGAAATGATGTGCACATAAACAAAACAATAACAATAACAATAATTCAACTAACTAACTAACTAAGACTAATTCGTTGGAGCGGGCCTCTGTGTGATAGTGGTGAATGCTGTGGGTCTGCAACAACCACAGCTTAAATGTTGCTAAATCAAACTTTCCCTTTCTTATTGGCCGGTCTGTTTCTATTGTATTTTATTTACAATTACATTAAAGTGCAACTCATCTCTAATTTAGAAACGCTGACAAAGCCCTGATCGTTACAAGATGTAGAAATCATTAGGTATTTTTTGTTTTGCATTTGTCTATGACTGTGTTCTTCTACTACTTTGTTTGTGTTTTTTATAAATGATTTGGTATTTGCTTACTTCCAGGCTGACTGGTACAACCCTGCCATCACCAGTGATCTCGAATAAGAACTGGCTTCGGATACATTTCACCTCAGATAGCAACCATCGAAGGAAAGGATTCAGTGCACAATACCAAGGTACTTTCAGTCTCTTCTATTCTCTGCCTCATTTTATGCCTATATGCATGTTAGACACTAGTACTCTACTTACAATACATACCTACAAACCCATAAAAACAGAAGATAGTACTGGACATATATAGTACATTTATTGCAGAATATTTATATTAACTGTAATTGAGGAAGCCAATTATTAAGGACAGAAGTCTGAAACCACCTGAGTGGACTTCCTGGACCTTTCTGTCATCTAATTGACTGGTCGTATTACTTAATTAGCATATTAAGGTGCATATTAGTTTCCACGTGGCGGCTCAGATTTAATTGGCTACTTCCATCACAAAACAGGATGACCCAAGACCTGTATATCTTGCTGTGCGTCTCCAGCTCTTCTTCACTTTATGCTGCTTCTTTCTTCCACAGTGGTCGCTCTCATGCTCTTGTCTTGGTACTCCTGTCGTTTCCTTTCTGTCTGTCTCTCTGTGTCTTCTGTATGTATGTGTGTGTCTGTGTGTATGTGAGGTCTGTTTCTCGGTGGAATGCCGTTTGGTTTCAACACAGACTTTTCTGTTATTCCCTGCAATGATGCTACTTAGGATGAAATAGATGGAATTCATTTCCATGCTGCTCCACTGCTTTGTTTTTTTCCTATTTTCTTCTCTCTCGTCCCGTCTTTTCTGTGTCTTTTAATGTCTCCTTTTTTTTTTCCTTGTTCTAATTTTCAATTCCTTGCACTGTTGTAGGTTTGTTATTAGAGGAGCTGGAAGCACTTTCTGAATTGCATGCATAGCTGATGCGTACTAAATGGCAATGCTTAAAGATGTACAGTAATTTAAGTTTAATAAAGCATTATTCATAATTACATTAATTAACTCCCTTTCCTTTCCATTCTGCAGTGAAGAAAGCAATAGAGTTGAAGTCCAGAGGGGTGAAGATGATGCCCAGTAAAGACTCCAGTCACAAAAATGCCGTCTGTAAGTAAACTGTTGTGTGTTGTTGTTTTTTTTGCAGTGTGACTCTACGCCATGTTGAAAAACCTTTTTAAACTAATGTTAAACACATTTGGTCACACACTGTACGTGCACAAGGACATCCATCTGTGATGTGGCAAGAGCAATAAGGTTCAAAATAAAAACCAAAATCCATAAATATTTGTGCTTACAGAAGTCAATGTATTGATAGAAGCAAATATGTTTTAAACACACCTAGTATTTGTAAAGACATGTTATGTTATGCTACGGGAACAATCCATTTTTTCAGTTCAATACAAACCAACCAATGTTATCTAAACATCCTTATTACAAATACTTGTCACTAATAAACTGAAATACCGTAGCATTTTGTCGCTGTTATTTTGGTTGGAAAACGTTTCAAGTCTTCTTTTGCCACACACAGTAAACCTCCCTCAGCTGGTGTCACAAGAATAATCTGCTACAGTCCATAATAAACTCAATGCAGCATAATGTCTCAATTTCTGCTGGCGTAGCTATTGCTTCCCAATTGACAAGTTCTTGTATATCCATTTCTGCTTTCTATTTCAATCTAACTTTCTAAATTTCAAGTAGAGTCTGGTGGTTTTGTGTTAGGATTCTTCACGGCAAACCTGGAAATGTGCCCGCTGCATCTTTTTGTTCCCTCTGAAAGTGCAGCCAAGAATCCTGCAAAGTGACAGTGTATTCTCCCTCAGGTGAAGTCATTATGTAATGGGGACATTTTGTATTGTAAGCCAGAAGAGAAATTGTACAGTCCTATAGTGGACATTAATGAGGGCTAGTATATGGAGGATAAGTACAAAAATACAAAAAAAGTCCATTTAGTTTCTGTCTGCTACATTATTTTTCACTCTGCTCTCCTCTCTCCCCTACTGTTCATGTGCCAAGCTCTTTGCTTGCATAATACCCTACATGTCATTTAAAAAGGATTTAATTAGATGTTGTTGTGTCTTTCACATCGCTGTTTTTGACATGGTGAAAGCCTTTAATTTTTTTATTATTCCAAGAGCACAAAGCATGACTACATGTCAAAGCTAATTATTTTATTATTTTGCATTTTGAGGCTGTAATTTAGATGCTTTAAATTATTAAATTGATTTCCCATTTGTTGTGATGAACAGGATTGAGTTTGTTCTCATATAATCTCAGGCAAGATGCCATGTGTGGATTTTATCACATACAAACCCCATGTTTTCGTGTGAAGGAAACTGACTGTAAGCTTCCTGGGTTTATTAGAGGAAGTACAATGGAAACAAAACAAAATGTTCCCCTTTAAACTGTGGGGTTTTTCCTTTTTTGGAAGTTTTTCCTTGTACGATGTGAGGGCCTAAGGACAGAGGGTGTCGTATTGTCATACTGATATTCTGTACAAACTGTGAAGTCCACTGAGACAAATTTGTGATAACATTTGTGATATTGGGCTATATAAGATATAAATGTAGATATAAATAAACATTGATTGATGATTGAAAACAAAAGCAAAGCTTTGTCAGAGAAGGTCCTTAAGATGACTTATAACTATTACATTGTAATGCTGGCAACTATTTTTCGAGAGTAGGTGACAATTTCTGCAATTTATTTTGGTATTTAGGCCAATAAAATATACCTCTAGTTTCTATGTTAGGCATTTACTTATTTGCTCAAGTTAAGCTTCATGATATCTGAACATCAGAAGAACCACCTTCACTACTGTTTGCAGAGAGGATTACATGGTTGTTATTTAATAAATCACATTAAAAAGACAACAAAAAAACAACTGTAACTCTTCTGTGCTTGTAGTGTTTAAATGGGTGTTAGAGGCGTTAGCTCAGTTGCAGCTAATGGGATTTCTAATAAACTTCTATATTATGTTGACCACAAGGCAGAAAAACGAAGAATTTTAATGATTGATGCAATGAATATTTCTACAAATGGCAGACATATTTGTTAGCAGCTTGAGATGCCTCTGAAACTGTATTCAGATCATGTGACAGAGGCTTTTAATCGTCACGTAAGCTCGAGCTCATACCTCATCCATTCCTTAGGGTTTAGCTCCATAATAAGACCCTCATCAATAATTCTACTGATTTACACGCTCAGCCAAGCATGTGCTGGTGCAATTACCATTCGTATGGTGTTTTTGTGTCTGTATGTGGAAGAAATCGTATGTGCTTGTGTGATTTCATGTGTTGCAGCAATTAAGATTAAACTTGTAGCTATGTGAGTATTCGAGTGTGTGTGTGTGTGTGTGTGTGTGTGTGTGTGTGCGTGTGCGTGTGTGTGTGTGTGTGTGCGTGTGAAGAGCTCCCTGGGCAAATCAATTTGTTATTTTTATCAATGATGTGGGGCTCAGAAGAGTTTGGATCTCAAACAATCTACTGTAGATTACAAAAGAAATAACATGCATGCGCAGATATAGACATATATGCAAACACACTCGCACACATGTTTTCATGTGAGAGAATTGCCCAAAGTCATTCTGCTTAGTCAAAAGTTTTTGCATTTGAAGAAGAAGAGCCAAGTAACAAAAAAAGATCCTGTTGCGAAGTATGTCTCTTTTCATGGTCTCTGGAGGTTTCTCCCAGGCTGACAACATTATTTTATTTATGTTTCGTGAATAAATATTAACTTGAAACACAAGCTAACTACAGGCAGTAAATCTCACCTGTAAAAAGTCAGTAAATCTTATAGGTGTGGTCCAGATTCCATTGGACATAATCCTGTGTGGGTTTCATAACAATGTAAAACCACAGTGATCACCAGTGGTTCTGTATGTGCTTCAAGACTCTCAAAAGTAAGCTTTCCCCCTTGTAAAATGATTGCTACCCTGCAGAGAACAATGTTTAATCACAATTTGGAGCCAAAGAATAATGATAATGATTATTATCGGTGTAGTTCTGGGCTCCCTTAAGCTTTTTGGAGGCCTATCCGTTTAGTTTCTCACCATGGGATCCATGCTCATTAAAACATACAAGCCTTTTTTATAATGGGGACCTAAACTGAGTAAATGTGGGTTTACACATTCGGTCGAAGGCTTAGATAGGTCACTATAATGTTGTTCAATAAGGCCATCAATCTGGGATCATAGATCATTAATACAGTTTTAAAAAACTAAAGCTAGGGTCCACTTTGGGTCCCGAGCCTGTCTTTGAACAACACTCTATGTATCCCACTAGTGACATTAGAGTGGTATGGCAAATAATTATGCATTATATAACCATTACAGAGAACCAGAGACTGATGATAATGACTTTCACCTGTCTAGAGAATGGAGTGCTTATGAATCATAATCTAAAAGACTTTCTGAAGCAGCCTCTAGCCTATATTAAAGCACAGTGTAATAGACAGACACACATGAGAGTAAGTTTAAATCAGTTTGAGAGTGATACGTTTATGAATAATTCTCACACTGACTATTGATTAGAACCTTAAGTCATACTAGATAGATGAAAAAATGGATAGATAGATAGATAGATAGATAGATAGATAGATAGATAGATAGATAGATAGATAGATATAGATAGATAGATAGATAGAATGTAAAATAGTTCAACTTAAATCAGCCCATCTTGTATTTGCAGTTGCCCTCTCTCAGCGGTAACATTAGCTTACTGCTGAGGATGTGTCATAATTATAGAGAAGCTGAGAGATTGTGATTAAGGACTTTTACTCCCTAGACAACGACCTAGAAGTGTAATGAATCATTATTGTGAGAGTGTGATTTATAATCAGTGTTTTCATCAGGAATACCTCACGCTAATGCAGCGTGTTGCCATAAGAATATTCTTTCATGCTGTGTTTTATGACTCAGCATCATAACAGGCACATTTATGTGGAAAAATCGAATGGGCTCAACAAAATATTGGCGGGAAGATGGCTGCAGACTTCAGCTCTCACCTTGATGACCTTTGAGCACAGGAAGGTGGAGGAGAGAGAGAGGGCAGAGTGGATAAGAGGCAATAAGAAGAGCAAGGGGAGCAGCAGAAGAGAGCATATTAACAAACTGCACTTCACACATTTCTCACCCCATCCAGCAGGGATCTGAAGAGCACCTCAAAGGCCCTTACCTGAAATACATGTCAGCTGATCAGACACATGTACACACACAAACCAACAGACTCTCCCACGCTCTCTTTCCCCTTGCATCCTCTGTCATTGACTCTTTGACCAAGGAGTCAATGACAGATGGTTCATCTGTCGGCTGTTTTTATTAGGTAAGTAAACTAGTATGCTTTACGGCTTTGCATCCTGAATGCAAATATATCTTTTGTTGTTTATCCGTCTTTACGTTGCCCTCCAAGCCAGTGTTTTTTTTTTTAACAAAACTAGCACCAAAAAAGTTATTATGTTTTTTACAATCTTTGTGTACATATCTTAGTGTGCCTTGTTATACCTTCTGTTATTTTTTCAAATGATAAAAAGAAGTGATCAGAAAACATTAATCTGTTATCCTTGTATTTATAACAGACATTTTATTTTTCAACTTGACATTATATGTTATTGAGTATTAGATGGATAGGTTTCCTGTTGGTAAACAACTTCCGTGACACACCTTCTCAAGTATTTGTGATAGCTAGAACTAACAGTTTATGTATTACTATTGTAATACTGGCTTGTCAGTGGATAGAAAAAATGTATCTGTAACCTATGCAATATATACTTAATAAACACCTTTCATAGAGAAACCGACATTTGAATATGAACAAATAAGCAACAGCTTTCAAATACATTGTGTGGAACTAATAGTATAGCATATCCTTCAAAACTGTAATGGTGAAAAGGTATAAAGTTGTATAACGTTAGATATTAGTATAGAATATGATATATTATATTCAGCAACATCCATTACTGCAGCATTAAATACTCTTTACTTATTGCTAAGTCGGCTCCTTGTAATCTAAGAACATTTCAGACATGGCATGCAAGGCATATTGCACCATTCATTGTTCTATCTGGGAATTATATTAGTGAATCGTTTTATCACAAATGATAGGACGAAATGAGTCATTTAGTGAGTTTAAACTCCGTCCATAGAATGGACAGCAGATATGAAGTGGATTCTAGTACAGATGTCAGAAATGCCAGATATAACATACACCAACGAGAAAATGAATCAGCTTTTACACATTCCCTAAAAAGTTGACTTTTAGAGATGAAGGGTTTGCTGAAGACACTTTGATGATGTGGAAATTCTATTATGCAATATAAACTTGTGTTTAAAGTTCTTTTAAGTGAAAATATGGGATTAAGTCAGTTTGAGGATTTTTGACATCAGCCCCAGCAGTATTGCCAGATATTTGGCAGCTTTTATTTTCTATAACAATCTCATGTTTTTTGCATGAGTTGGATTTGTTTCGGCATATGAACCTTTGTATTTGATGCCAATGAAAGCCATCTGAACATGAGTGAGAGAGAAAGGGATGAGAGAGCGTGCCTGAGAAAGTGTGCTTTTAGAGCGTGTTTCTGTGGTGATTTTTGGACAGAACATCAAAAACACAGCAGAGCAACAAGACAGCTTGTTCTGTTTGCATCATATCTTACACAAACACGCATACACAGCATCAATACGTTCACAACCCCTCAGAATACACATAACACAATCACACAAATGCAGCAAATCATTCATCCATCTTTTATTCTATGATGCACCACACATCTGCATCCCTTTGTAAATTGCAGCTAATGTGTACGAGAGAAAAAGCGGGGAGAGCAAAGCGAGAATACAAAAGTAAAGGAGTGTGTGGGAGCAGAGGCAGATGAGGAAGACAGAAAGAGCGGCATGTGAGACAGGTACAAGAACAGATGGAAAGAAAGAAACAGAGACATGAGGTCAGACATTGGTCTTTCTCTTTTTTTTCATTTTGTGTTATTGTAGTCCCTTTATAGCATTCACCTCATTTCCATTTTATTTATTCTATACTTCCATTCCCTTTATACTTAGTTTTTTGCTAACCATCATTATTCATCCACAGAGTTCCATTAAGACAGAGCTGGTCTAAACTGGTTTCTGTCATGTTGTCTGGTCTCATTTACATTTACATTAGGTTTTAGGCATGCAGCAGATGCTCTCAGCCAGCAAAGTCTAAAACCAATGGAAGATCCCAAATATGAGCTGGACGACAATTGCAATGTGTTTTGCATTTTTGCTCTATTCTTTTTTTAGGAACAAACCAGATCATGCAGATGGATGAGAAAAGCAGGAGGGAATGAGATGAATGTGAGAACTGAAGGCAGTGTTCTTCATTAGATCGCCGCACGTGTTGGTTTTCATTTCAACAACACCATTTTTTTTGCCATTTAATTTAAAAGTTTAATCTAAAACCCATTTTTTCCACAATTCCTCCCTGGAGGTTTTACATTTTTTTTTAATAAAGCAAGCAAAAAGGAAAGGTAGCATAATCTCGAAACTACTGATGGTATGACAAGTTTCTACACTTAAAAACCTCAAGGTCCTTGGAAATGTTATACGTTTAAAACTATGGAAAAAGTTGCAAGATATATTATTTCCAATGTATTTTAATATCATGTCAGTTTTAGGTTTAATATTGATACGCGTGTCTACCTTAATGTATAAACTTTTAATGATAAATATAGCTGTCAAAATAAACAAAGTGAGGTAAAAAGGTAATCTATTTTTGTAAGCATACAGTAGTATACTGAGTATTGAAAATGACTGTTTATGCTCTCTATTCACATAGAACAAAGTGTCAAATGTCTCAGTGACCCCTTGCAGATGAATTTAGATCTCTGTAGGGATGTAGGGAAGTGGTGGACAGTTACTAGGTACATTTACTCAAGCGCTGTACTTAAATACAATTGTAAGGTACTTGTACTTTGATAGTGTCTCCATTTTCTGTACTGTAGGCAAATGTTTGCTAAGCAGGAAGCACTTAGTAAACAGATATCAATGTTGTTCTGCTGTGAGTATCTTCTGCCTTTCTTTGCACAAAATCCTGCATACCTTTACTCTACTTTTATTCAAAATGTTGTTATTTTTACTCCACTACATTTAAAGGTGGGGTAGGTAAGTTTGAGAAACCGGCTCGAGATACACTTTTTGTTATATTCCATGGAATGCTCTTAACATCCCGATAGCAATGAATATCTTAAATGCTTTGAGAAAAAAAAATGCTGTGGTGTTTTGTGAAATGCTGCGGCGTTTTCTGAAATGCTGCGGCGTTTTGTGAAATGCTGTTGTGTTTTCTGAAATGCTGTTGTGTTTTCTGAAATGCTGTTGTGTTTTGCACTTCAAGGCCACCGTACGTTATGATGCTAATACTTTTTGACTTTTTTGTAAAATGTTACACAAATTACGATATTTGTACAGAGTATTAAAAAAAAACGTTTGCTTGTGTAAAACATCTTTGTCTCCCACCGACCTATGAAGTTAAAACGTTTTTTTTTTAAAGATTTATGATATTTACCGACTGCCTTTAAATGCATCTTGACTTGTAAGCAGGCTTCGGCTACTGGCAGCAACGCACTTTTACGGAGAAAAACAACAAAAATAGGCGATAAAGAATGACTGATATATAGGCTAAAGTAACACTATATAAATGTAAGTTGGTTTATTTTTATGAGAGGAAGCCGAGTGTTCTCATTTATCGATGTAATATGTGTCTTCAACAGTTAGCTAACGTCGCGCTACGTACGTACTTTAACCAGACTGTAACGTTAGCTAAATTTGACATGCTAGGTTTACATAGTACATGCAAATATGTCTTTATGGGTTTGGTGAATAGAATATTTGTTTAATTAATATTTGTATTATTTTGTAAATGTAAAAACTCATAACATGTATAGTTTAGCTATAGTGTTCTTAATTTAGCCTTGTAGTTATAATGGAAGACTTCATTCACTGTTTGTCTGAAATAATCTATGGTTGTTGACACTTATTTATAGGTATTATCCCATTTATAATTGCCTACAAGAAAAACCCAGAATCCCCCCTCTTAGACAAAGTTTGACTTGTCATTGCAGGTAAAGCACAGGTGTAATTGAGAGCACTGCAAGTAGGCTTAACATGCCTGCTGTCAAATTAAAACATATATCTTGTCATATCAATACCTATTGTAGCAGGACAGGGGAAAAAGTAAACACACACCTACAGATTCCCTGAGAAAAAGGGGAGTGGCTAATCAAGCCACCCCTGAGAGAAGCTGGAGGAAACCAATCAAGGAAATGATTGGCACCTGTGTGCTGTTAAAAGGAGGACAGCATGTCATTCAAAGAGAGGAGAAAGAACCAAGAGGAAGTCGGATCTGTCAAGGAGGAAAGTGGATTCTTATGGACTTCATGAGATAAATCAGGCTATTTTTGGGAGTTTTTGCCACTGAACCCAGGAGCTGTTGGGGAAACATTTTAACTTTCCCCTACGATACCTTTTAAATACATTCCAATAAATATCTCATACAGATTGCAAAAACATCACAACGTCGCACTGCATCTGGACGCATTTTGCGGTATGCAAGACGGCACACTTATCTAGCTATTTTAACCGACAATCCTTTGTGCATTAGTTGAGGAAATGCTATACCCAAATAGTATGCATAATACATGCAACAATGCATACTTTGTAAGAGCTAAAGTATATACTAAAAAAAACCATCCCTGGTGGCATTTTTCTTCTCTTGTTCTTCCTTTTGACCAGCAAGGAGGTTGAGATTTGTTTATTTAGATTTGGAGCGTTCCCTGTATTACATGAGGATTTTCATAATGGGGGTTTTCATTGATGAAACACTTTTTAAATCCTTAAATCTTTTTTTCTGATTATATCTGTCAGGTGGAAAAACAAAGGTGAAGGCCTTGTTTTTATATTGAGGCCTGTGTATTTTTCAAACATGATCCTGAGTCAACTGAGCAATGATCTATTTTAAAATTCAAAGGTGCCTGCCTAATTTTGTGAATTTTCAAAAACAGACAGTGGATATTTCTCACTGTTGGAGCTGCTTAAACCCTTGACAGTCATCACATGTTGAAAATTAAAAAAAGACTTGGATGCTTGTGGTCACAATAACAAAGATGACTGTAATCCCATCTCACTTTCAGCTTACTGTAGAAAGTGATATGAGAACTGGTTTAATGTTTTACATGTCAGCATTAATTTATGCCGTACATGTTTCAAACTGTATAAGATGTCCCTAAAGTGTGTGAAAATATCCTCTTCAAATGCACATTGCAAATGCACACTTCTAACCATATATTTTCCTTTTTCTTTCAGTAAGTCAAAGCGGTCTTGCTGGGGATGTTTGTCCAGATCCTGGAGTTCCAGAAAATGGCAAGAGGATGGGATCAACCTTCCAGTAAGTTCCCTCTATTCCAGACTTAACTGCTGTCAGTCAATCCTTGTCAAATCAAATGTATTAAACAGCAACACGTGCCTTAGATATTTTTGATCCTGTGACCAGCCAGTGGATCAATAATATATGCATATAGATTCCAGACTGCAGAAATGTTCTCACCCAAAAGTATTTTCCGGCAATGGACTTAAATCTGCAAACCTGGCACATACATTGTTTGGATGACATGGGAGACGGGGGATGCTAACTCAATTTATCTGCATGTGCTATGTGGATGTTGTTCTTTTTACAAGTCAGAACAGCTTAGTTGTTGCCAGCACAATTGAGTGATAATCAAAAGGATAAGGAGAGAACCTCGTGGGCTGGTATTTTTTGACTGATTAACTGTTACCTAAGAAAATTAAATATTGCTGCAGGCTAAACAGAAATGCATTATGTTTGTTGGCACAACACAGTTTACAGAGCTGTTCCCCTTCCCTGGCTTTACAAAATACGTGTATGTGCAATGGAGGAAAAAAGCTCGGTAAGCTTAGTTTAGATCTGTCACCTCATGTTTTAAAATAAGAATGTTTCTGTTTTTGTCTAGATTATTTGGAGGTTGCAGACATTGTGGCTTAAGGGCCCGTTCAGATTAGAAGTTATTTCTTCATAAACCACAGTTTGTTTCTGTATTTGTCTCTTCACTCATGGGCATTCTTTAACTCCCAGACAGAGTGAGTACAACTCTGTCCCAGTTCTGCTCCCAGAATTGGTCCAATTCCTCTGCCGTTTTCCATGAGACTGAAGTGTTTTCTGGTTTATACCTCATCATAACTAATGTATGTCTGTTGGGGACCTTTTGTTATAGATCCGGCTTTTTAGATGTGAACAACCTTATGTAACTAAAATCTCATATATTCCCATTTGCAGTGTTTTAAATCCTCATAAAGGGGAAGGTTGTTTAGTGCTCTTCAGCAGAATTTCACAACCCTCAACCTTATAGGAAAGGACATTATTAGCTGCTATAGTTTATAACCTGCAGATATAGCATTTTCATCACACACACACACACACACACACACACACACACACACACACTGACACACACTGGCACACACTGGCACACACTCTCAATCAAAAAAAGGTAATTCCTCTGAGAGTGTAACTGCTTGATTCTTCGCCCGGGGAGGCTGACATTTGGCATGGAGGTCGTGTGTGTGTGTGAATGCATCAATTCATAAGCATATGTAATATTGCACATTTGTGATTGTTTTGACAAAAAACTCAAATTGCATAGAGCAAATGATCTGGGCAGCCTGTCCAGAGACCCACTGTTAACCATCAGCATTTAACCATTTTCATTACTTACAGTGTGACCCTCCAGGAGGTTTAAAGGGTCATTACCTATAAAAGGGTTATAAACGGAGAATGGGAAGTCATTTTTAAAAAGTAGAATCTTTGCCAATAAACAAGGACTTGGTGGTCATGGGGATTTTAAATGATTCACTCCATGGTGTCTGCCATCTTATCAGTACAAAGAAAGACATTATTTCATTTAGTCAGGAGTGAGCAATTATAAAATGATCACCTCTCCCTATGACTCAACCACTTAGCATCAGTGGCGGCTAAATTGCGTATATGTTTTTCTCGTTATTGTCAGAGAATCAAAACGGGCATTACTATTTTACCTTTTTATGATACATTTTTCAGGCCAAAAAAACCTCTAAAGGATAATCATCTTTTAATGTCCAGCTCCTGGTGTGTTCTTTACCATTAGCAACTTTGACTGCACAAACTCTGCGGGACTATTAGTGAGTTTAGTGGAGTCTGAGTTAGTGAAAGGTCATTACCTCAGTGTGTGTGCATGTTTGTGTGTTTATCTCTGAGCGTGTGCCAGTTTGTATGCATGTTGGCATGGATGTGGTTGGTGTGTGTAACAGGTTTGTATGTAATCATCATTAAGCTTTGAGGAGCAGGAACTGGAACAGAGTTGGGGTGTGATGAAGTAAAACCGGAGAAATAGAGAGAGAGAACATTGCTGCAGAGATAACAAAAGAGTTTTCACTGTTGGGCAGTGCAGAACTGCGTGTGGCTGTCACTTAGTGTGTCACGGCAGTTTGGATTCACTGACTTCCACATACACAACTGCAGCAGAAAGGTTTTTAGTTCTTTTCTCGGAAATAGAGATAACAACAAAGTTTTCTTTCCTGTAATTGTAAATTTCACAGTATGCGGCTGGATGGGAGTTATTTTCAGTGTCATCAGCGTCGCCGAAGTAGCAGAAGCTGTAAAGTGAATGACCCAACTCTCTGTGACAAAGGCACTAACAGAGAGATTTGGCCAGGCAGCGAAACTCTACAGTGTTTAACAACAGTGTGGAGTCTCTGAACACCCAGAACCCTACGTAGGAAATGTTTCGCCAGGTGGTAGAATGTGGTGTGCATCAGCGGGGTGGAGACATTAAGCTTTGCAGATAAGACACCATGCAGTCTTCCACTCAAATGGTTGAATGTCCCTCTCACGAGGTAGACAGCGGGGTGTTGGAGAAAATGAGAAAACAGGAATGATAAGAGCAAATGATGAGAGGCGAGGCCAGATAAGTGAAAAAGGGAAAGAATGAACCAATAAAAGGAAAGAAAATCAGTCATTGAGAAAAAGGCATAAGTGATAAAAGATAAAGCGTCTTACATTAAGAGAGGAATTATAGATCCTAATTGGGTCATCTGTGGAGACTGATTTGTTCCACAGGGATCTAAAAGCCACTGCATCATTAATATCACGGCCATCATTCATACATTACTTCTACAATTATCTTCCTTCTCAGTTCTCTTAAGACATAACCCTAGATGGAGTGTAAGAGGTCTCTAAAAGTGTGACAATATCACCCTTATGAGGCAGTGCGTGCTAGATTTTATAGAGTTTCTACTGTTTTTTTGACAAGTGTTGTTCCTGTTGTGTCTCCTTTATATAGAATTGGATCCAGCGTCCAGTTCAGCTGTGATGACAGCTATGTACTACAAGGATCTAAAAGTATCACCTGTCAGCGAGTCACTGACACACTGGCTGCCTGGAGTGACCACAGACCAATCTGCAGAAGTAAGTTTCACCTGTCATTCCCTTTGAAACTCTTATGACTAGGTGTCAATGCATTAGAGTTTGAGCTTGTTCATACAATAGGTTCATGTCCACCCACAGCTTAAGGACGTGCCTTTCAAAGCATGCCAGCTGCTCCCTATCGATTTGCATTGAGTCTATCTTTGTTTGGATTGTATAATGTGTGCATAAAGCAACTATGTATACTTTTACATAGCATCATTGATAACAACTTTGCCCCACATCGATAAAATAGGACAAATAACAGATGTATATTTACATATACATATTCATACAGCGATGCTTTGCTTAAGGACACTCAGCATACAGTTAGAATAAGCCAGGAATTAAACCATCAACCCTGATGTCAAGCTATTATCCGCCAAGAGGTCCAGGGGGTCAAAATGAGGGTAACTGATACTATACACGTAAATGCAACGTCATGACATGAAATGTGCTTCTAATAGTTTTTGGTTATCAGTGGACTCTCCTGGCAGGAATGTGTAAGCTGTATTAAAGTTTGGCCACACAAAGGGTGTTAGTCGGATAGATTCATTGTTAGTTTTCCTTTCTTCAGGGGATTTGTTGATCATAATAAAAGGATAAACAAAGTCCACCTATGCTATGGTGTTTACTGCTGCCTGAGATCCCTGTGCTGTTGTTCCAAAGCCACAAATCCCTGATGTCTAACCCCTGTTCACCTTCAATTATCAGCCTGGACACTGAAACACACACGGTCCCTGTCTGAGCCCCTCTGCTCAGGAGGGTTGAAAGGTTCAGAGCATACAATAGCTGAGAGCTCTCCATGCAAAGTCATTAAAACACTTAGAAATACAAATAAACCAGTTGGTTTTAAACATACAATATTAAACACAATAGACTTGATTCATGTTAAATGCCTCTAAATCTTTTCACTGTATAACTGCTAACATGTTGCATGAATATGTAGTGCTTCAATCCTTACATCTGGCTCCAGACCTTTGATTCACTGCCCATATTTCTGACGTTTCAGCATTTAAATGAATCCTTTTCTCAATGATGGCTGTTTCCATTGTAGGAAAAATGTTTTTAGCTCTGAGGTAATTGAGCATAGAAAGCAGGAATGGTCCCAAATGTTTTTATATAACTTACAAAAATAACAAGTCTAAAATAGGATTTTTTTTATTTCATCCATTTAAAAATGGTTAGAAAACAAACTGCTCTCAGCTCATACTACACACACACTAAACTAAAATGGATAGAAATGTTAGCCTGGACAAACACATGCAATCCAGATCCCCATGTTTAAAGCATTTATAGTAAAACACATGTATCTAACTAACTACATCTACAGTACTGACATTATGGAAGATGGGTCTGGGTATTTTATTTTGCTGGCATTTTATAAAAGTTTACTATCTTTGAAAACGCAGTGAATGGTATCAAAGTAATTTACATGGTGTTGTTTGTTGATGTGTTGAAATCATGATTCACTTTCTGACTGAATGGCTGAGTGACTAAATAAATAACAGTGTGAGTGTCAGAGCAATGATGCAGGGGCTCTCAATACCTGCATGTTTACTGACAATACCCTGTTGGGTTTAATACTTCACAATAAAAAGGCAGACAGAGAGCATACACACCAAAGTGTGTGTGCACACAACACACCCTTACATTGACAGCAAGTGTCCGAAGGACAATGTCACACACACTTCATAGTTGCAACAGTATTCGCCTTGAGCTGTGGGTGTGTTTGACGGACAGGAAGTCCCTGTGCTCAGACACACACTATAGGGTCCCTGTCAGATTGTATTATAGTGTAAGAGTGTGTGGTTGGGTGTTTGTGTCTGTATGTCTGTCTGTGACTGCAGGAATCTGCCTGCCTCCATGATACTGGCTACTCTTGTCAGAAAGAGACAGTCAAGGACGCAGAGTGAGACAGTCAGAGAGATGGAAGGACATGATGATATTGCGATGATATGATATATTTCTGTCAGGTGACCTTGACCTAATGTTAGGGTTTGTTAGTGTAAGTGAAACACGAATATTTCTACTGCTACTGATAGTATGAATCCTCAAGGATAAAATACATTTCACTACATTTAACAAAAACAATATGACAATTGATCAAGGCTATTCCCTAATGGAAGAGTGGGTTCTTGTGCCATTGAATCAAATGACTACAGTATCTCATTTTAAATGATTTCTGTTTGTGTATGAACCACACAACAGGGCTCGACATTATAAATGGCCCGCTGGCCCGGAAGCACTATTTAGACACCCCGGGCCAGAATAACGTACTTTCCTCTTGCCCGCTCGGGCCACTAAAATATTGCTTTAAAAAAAAAAAATTGTCCGGTGGTATTGGTATTTTGACTAGCAAATTTGTTAAATTGTTTCGTTTATTAATGCTACAACATAGCGTTTCGTGAGGCGGTTGTCGTTGTTGGGTGAAAAGCAAACAGCTGATGACTGCATGTAGCTTTCTAGTGTATTTTTTAATTCAAGATTTAGCACATTTGTTTTCGTATTGAGTCTAATCATTGACATCGGCTTCCTTACGCATCTGTTTTCAGCAAAAACGGCACTCTCTGTCCAGCATTAAACCTGAATAACAGTTGTCAGGTGATTGGTAATTAGATTTAAGTATTGAGTAAAATACACTTATCCCTAACATAAACTAGTGCAGTAACAGTTGTTGACTGCATGGATTTCACTCAGTATGCATTACATTTCATATTCCTTCATAAAGTGTTAAAGCAGATGCAGAAAGTATGTATGTTTTTTCTAACTGTGGAACAACTTCTGTTGTTACTTCAGAAACTACAGAAGGGTACATTTTAGAGAAAAATCCAAGATGTAAAAAGGTATTTTTCAGTATGACACAACACAGCAGAACTGTACAAATAAAGTATTATGTTTGACATTGATTTATGCCTTGACATTTTCCACATCAAACATTGTTCATTATGGATAGGAATAAATACACTGAGAGAAAAGTGAGCGCCGAAAGAGAGAGAAGAAAAGAGGCGGTCAAAGAGGCGGGCACAGGTTCCTACACTGTGGCTCTGCGGCTGTATTGTGTTCTCTGGTGTGATCTCTCTCCTGGGATTCAAACCCATGAGCCTCTCTCATTCTCTGCTGAGACTTTAATGTTAATTAGAAGCTGGTCTTTGGGATGAATCGCCATGAATGTGTTCCTGTGTGTCCTTGTGCATGTGTGTGTGTGTGTACCTGTGTGTGTATCACAGTGTGTTTCAGCTCTCTTTTCTAATTAACAGGCAGATCAGTCATCGGAGGTCCTCTTCTCCCCCCTCTCTCCCGTGGTATTTTCTACGCCTCTGTCTCTGTCCTGCCTCTTGCCCTCCCTCCTTTCATTTCTCTTCTCTCCCTTTCCTCACATTATAATCTTTCACCCTCTCTATTCTCTCTTTCCATCTCTTTCCAACCTCTCTCCTTCACGTCTCTTCACTTTGTCTCTCAACCTTTCTGTATTTGCAAACTTCCTTGCTCTATTATTTCATCTCATCTCTGTCTTACTCCTCACCCCGACTATTATTCTGTATTATGTCCTTTTTAGTCTCCGATGCTTTTCCTATATGTCATGGCCCTTCGCCTCCATATAATGGCAGTGATCTCATTATATAGATGAAGGGCAGATATATGACCAGTTAAACGTCCTCCCAATGATGACCGTGGTGGTTGTCTAAAGCTGAGTGGAAATGTCAAGAAAGCATTTAAATATAACTGTGAATCTTGAAAGAGGGGTTTTTATGCATACTTTTTGGCAAAAATGTCTCTTTAAGACATTAACACATGGGTGACTTTATGAGGAACTGAACGCAAGACATATTACCCTAAGTATCAAATAGGACAAGATCAATATGGATAAATAAAGCTCTAGGAAAGATATTATATAAAAATGCTGTTGAAAAAGACGACCTGGAGACGCTGCAGGATCAAAGGTATCAAAAGCAGAGTGAACATAACTATTATCAAAAATAGTTAAATTATATTGTTAGTATGTTGTGCTATTGCTAAGCAAAAGCTATTGAATGAATTGCTATACAATTCTAGTACAGATATACTTTAAATGGACCAACATATAATAATCCAGTTGACCTGTCGATCCCATGTCTTAACCATTAAGACAGCTCCCTTGGATTGTCCTTTAGCAGATCTTAAGTTATCTGTTGTTTATTATTGCAACATTATTCTGAGAGAAGCCTCACATCTTAAGAGTAGACGATGTCGGACCTCATCCTGGTTTGTAGTTTTCTAATTTGCTGTTGTTTTCTTTTGGGATCATTGTGACCTTCAATTATTTAAAAGACCTTGTTTGCTTGACCAGACATGGCCTGATAGACAAAATATGACCATGCAATATGTGGTTCTAATCAAACCCCTGATACTTGCTGATATGTTTGTCATCAGACCACAGCCCACAGTGTTTTCTTCAACTGCACCGGGGGTTTTGTTATGACTTTTTATTTTTGTATCAATACAAAATATGTCTTAAAGAAATCACTCTGTGCACTTCTTGATCTCATGATATTTTCATTGTTAGTGCAATTTGATTCAATTCCTAGAATAATCCCTTGTTTCTCCTGTTCTCTGCAGCATGAACTTTTATTCAATGTTATTATATACATATAATATTGGATTTTCAATTGTTTGTTAAGTAAATAGATTTTTCCAAGTAACATGTTTAACCATTTTCTGATTTCTGTTGTAGGACTACATGTACAAATATAATCAGTTCAATCTCACTAGCTGCTGGTATTTGTCCAAAAACCTACGTAAGGAAGATGCGGAAAGACATTGTGATTGATTTGATTTCAGGACATTTTAAATATTTGGTTCACTGACAGTATTCATTATTTTAGATGTGTTCCCCATATATGTATAACTGATGACTGTATACTGTTTGTACTTGTATGTAGGTCCAACTAAATGTCCAAATTCAGTGTCCACATGCCACAGTGTCAGTTTTGGTCACATTGAACCTTTTTCTTCCGTCGCTGGCACACTCCCTCTGTCCCTTCTCTTAACAGGAACAAGGCCATTTCCAATCTGAGTGTAATTTTTGATTACCCCATTAATCTCTTTTAAAACTCTGTCTTTCTTTTGCTTTCTTCCTTTGTAGCTCGTACCTGTGGCAGCAATCTAAGGGGGCCCAAAGGGGTCATAACTTCGCCTAACTACCCTGTTCAATATGAAAACAACGCACACTGTGTGTGGGTCATCAGTGCAATGGACTCTGAGAAGGTGAGCTCATTTTCATTACTTTATGTCTCCCTTGTTTTAACAGGCATTTCAATAAAAAAGGTAATTATAATCTGACGCGGGGGAAATAAATCTTCTATACCTTGAATTTGGGGAGGCTGTGGCTCAGTGAGATAGTGGGCTGATCTTCGGATCACGGGAGAGAATGTCGAGCAAGTTCAAGTCCCACTGCATGTCGTTGTGTCCCTGGGCGAGACACTTCACCCCAAACTGCTCCTGTGGGGATTGCCCACAGTACTGAACTGTAAGTCCCTTTGGATAAAAGCGTCATATACCTCATTCACACAAACGCAACTCCGGTTCAGCTCCGTGCTAGAGCTTTTCAGGTTCAGAACCGGTTCTTCGGTTTAGCTCCGGCTCTTTTCACACCGCTCAGAGCCCGACTGGTGCTGCGTCATTGCGTCATCGTTTGCGTCATTACGTAACCGTTTGCGTGCCTGCTTCTTAAAGCCAAACCGCGCGGAAACCTCACAGCTCACACCGACAACAACAACAATGGCCGATTGTGTTGAAGCGCTACTCGTTTTGGTTTTGGTAAAAACCAGCGGTTGCCATCTCTTTCTGCAATTGTTGGAGAATTGCTTTGGACCGCGTGCTCCCCTCCAGCTTCCTCTGTACCTCTTCGGAAGACCAGATTCCCAGTAGGTAGCTGGTCTCTTCAGTGGACCACTGCTGCTTGTTAAGTTTCTCCATCGTTGTGTACAAACTGGATAAAACGCGGGCTTTCTGTTGTTGTTCAGGAGTTGATCCCGCCCCTGCCCCTGCCCCCGCCTCGACGTAAGCGTGACGTATGCGGTGCTTTTGCTCTAGCCGGAGAATTTTTTGGTGCTTGAAACGAACCGGATTCCGGAGCTAAGAGGCTGCTCCGCTGCGGTGTGAACAGGAAAACCCGGTGCTTTTCAAGCTCCAGCTCCGAACCAGCCCTGAAACACCGTTGGTGTGAATGAGGTATAACATGTACTGACTAGTTTGATTTTCACTTTTTTTTTGTTGATATAATTGTTCAATAATATTTAATATTGCATCTCAATGGGTAAACATTTAAAAAGGATGTCTGCAAATGATCTACAGTATGTGTACTAAAGATCTTTGCCAGCTAAAAATGCAAGGTGTGCTGAAAAATGACTTTAATGCATACATATATTTATTGTGGTTACAATTTAAAATTGTGACACAAGAGGCTAAGACAGACAAGACCAGTGCCCTGTACTACGAAGCCAGTTCAACATACCCTGGATATGTTTGAGTTATCTGGCTTAACTAAACCTAACAAACGCGATCTCGCTAAGCGGTCCTACGACGCTGGTTATCAACTCGGTAACTCAAATCAGGGTTTCTCTGTCCGGCTGAGTGCACGTTCACGTGAAAGGGGCGGGGTTAGCAGCATTTGACCAATCACAAACATGGACAAGCGTACTGACAGCGCAGCGTCATACTTCCTGAATGAAAAGTAATCTATAATATTAGACATATGAAGTTAAACTTTAAACATCCATGACTTAAACAGATAAACCAGGATAAAAGCCACATAGTTGCACCTGCAAGGTGAATACAGAACAGCTGGTAAAAAAACTACAGAGTGTTTGAATTCGTACATTAACATAGATGTCGATAGATGTCGATAGATGTCGATAGATGTCGATAGATGTCGATAGATGTCTGGCCGTCGATGAGCGTCCTGTCGCCCTACTCAGATTGTTGTGTCCCGCCCCGTCGCGTCTTTTCGGCCATGCCGACACCTTCCGCCGCCGATTCAACATGTTGAATCGGTAGGCTGTCGGTAAAAGGCCGTCGGCTAAAGAAATCACTCTGATTGGCTGTTCAGCTTAGCGAATCAGTGCATGAGAAGCGAAACAGAAGTGAGGGACCCAAACAAACGATTAGGAAGGCAAATCTGAGATTTCATTTAACTCCAGCTCTCGACACAGGTTCGGGAAAGCCCCATGAGCTTCTCGCTGTAGAGTGAAAATGGAACGCACACGCTATTTGTTGTTTGTTTATATCACGCAGTCTGTTCTTCTTCTCTCGGTTATCACGCAGTCTGTCTTCCGGTTGTTGCCTCTTTTGAATGATGCATACACACTACCGCAGCCTGCTGGTAAGGACAGTTATTGCCACTCACGCATGCGCAGTTCGTACGTGCTACTTGGCCGTCGGCTGAAGTCTTTGCGGTGTGTTCCAGTGTGACTGTTGGCCAAGACGCAGGAGACGTGAGGCGACACAACAGTCGTGTTCTTTGGTGTCAGATTGGTGTGTAGGGGCCTTAAGACACGAGTGGATCTGACTTTAATTACATTTGAGTGTTTCTTCAACTTAACGTGTTGCTTAAAATAATATTTTAGCATACAGTATGTGACAATGTAAGTGTTGCACGGCCAGATACCGCTCGAGAAGCTGACTCAGATAAGGAAATATGATTGATGATGTGATATGAATGATAAAGGGACACATCAATGTCTGCACTCACAGTGTCACGGACTGTACGTAATGTTACTTTGATCCGGTTACTTATGTTGTGGCAGATATTTAAGTAAGCTTTCTTAACGCTAATGTTATAATAGTCAGATTGCTCTGAACATGGGAGGTGCTCCGGAGCAGGTTTGGTGTTCAGCATAAGTTACCATGGAGATCTACCCCGGGAAAAAAGTGAACCAGCGTCGTAGGACCGGAAACCCAGAGTTAACCCTGAAGTTACCTCGCTAAGCGAAAATCCTGCTTCGTGTACAGGGCACAGGCCATGCTGTAAGACGTGGTTTATTGTTTTAGGCTTCCTTTTTTGTTTTCCTGCTGTTTTTTTAAAATTCTGTTTCCATTGCTGAGCTCATGATCACCCCATCTCCCCAATTGTATGCAGTGAACTTTGTTGTTGAGTAGTTGTCTTAAAGATATAAATGATTCATATACCTGAGGTACATAACTCAAATGTCTCTGTCTGCAGTTTAGCTCAAGGTAATATGTTTAGTCTTCATGTGTCATCACATACACTGTCTGAACTTCTTCTCCTCTTGCCCACTTCCTGCTCTCTGGTCTTTACTTCTGCTTGCCTCACATCTCCATCCTTTATTCTCTACTTTACTTCACCCCTCTCCCTCTGCTCTGCTCTCCACTCATCTACTTTCTTCTTATATCATCTTCTTTCCTCTTTTCAATTTGATTTGCCTAAAATGTTAAGTTTGAAGATGCTGAAAGTAGAGAAAGTGCAAAGCATAAGTAGAGCAAGATGGCACTGAGCTAGCTGAAAACTACAGAGAAAAAAAGAGAGGAAAAGTAGAGGGGAAAAATTGGGCTGAATGTTCAGATAGCCCCTTCACTATTAACAAGTGAGCACCAGGAAGAGAGCAAAGGGAACAAGTGTGAATGTCCAAGCAGGTACTTGACATGTGGCATTGAGGTTTTCTCTAAAGATGGATGGAAATGGAGTATACTCAGCTCAGAGCCTCTGAGTGAGTAGGATGGAGAAATGCTGAGATAGGATTGAGTAAAGAGAAAATGAAATGTGCTTTTGTGCTCTCTTCTGTGTCTCTCTGACCTTGATAGAGAGACATGGCAACATGCAGCTGTGACCAAGTTTCACCAGAGTGTAGAGTAGATTTATCTAACCATGAGTCTCATGTCTCTGCACTTTAGGTGGAGATTTGATACTTTTTCCAGACCGGATAATTGCCGGAAATTACTTGTCTGCATCTTTAAAAACAATTTGGAAGTGACATTAGACGTGTAGCCTTTGTCTTCCAAAAAATCATAGCCACAGGTAACACTTTAAAATTGACACCATTTTTTGTGTGTGTGTGTGTGTGTGTGTGTGTGTGTGTGTGTGTGTGTGTGTGTGTGTGTGTGTGTGTGTGTGTGTGTGTGTGTGTGTGTGTGTGTGTGTGTGTGTGTGTGTGTGTGTGTGTGTGTGTGTGTGTCTCTGTGTGCCTCTGTGGGTGTGTGTGTGTGTGCCTCTGTGGGTGTATGTGTGTTACAAGGGGTTTAAGAAAAATATAATACAATAGAGTATAATAGATTCACATAGCCTATAATTTATGACAGATGGAATGCATTTTATCTGTTTTGTGTAGTGTGTGTGTGTGTACGTTTAAAATGCTTGAGGTTTTAGAGCACTTTAAGAATGTGCTATAATGACAGATTATCAGCTACTACAGCTGCTGGCATTTGCAGAATGTCACTATCTACATCCACAGAGGGAGAGACAAGGACAGAGGCAAACAAGAGGATAAAGACTGTTAGAGACTAGACTAGAGTGGAGTAGAGTGGAATAGGACATAATGGATTATAATCTAAATGAATGGCACATTGAATAAAATGCCCAATCCATTTTACAATGCATGCACTATATACTCATGTGTTGAACAATTGTATAGCTTTACTGATATTCTCCTTTGACAAAAAATGAATGTATAAGTGTAATCCTTCTTAATCCACCACTTTACGGTTACGTTTAGAGGTTTCAAATGTAAGATAAGTAGCTTAGAAAGTCCACACAAATGTACATTGTTTATGTTTTTTTAGGTAAATGCTTAAGGTTACTTAAGAGTTTTGACATTGACATACCTTGTTGCCAGTGATAATGTTCTTTAAACCAAGTAGCACTTTAAAGGATGACAAAAGCAGTGAATGCACCTTGACATGTCAGCCTGCACTCTTTATTGAGAAGAAAGCAACCAAGAACTTTGATATTATTTCTTATTACCACTTATATACTACAACATTTAAAATGTTCACAGTAGATCAGTGAACAACAAAACAGTATGGATTTTTTACATTTGACCTTTAAACCTTTGTAATTATGATTTGAATAAATACAAAGAAAACGAAATAGTGTAGTATTTCTTTCTACTGTTTGTAGATTTGACCAATCTATTGTTTATTTCTTAATATTGGTTACTCTTATATTATTTTCTACATATTTCCACTTTTCACTTGACATGGATTTTGTCCAAATTAAATGTCTTAAAAGATCAAAATAGAAAGTTTATAATAAAAACAACAACAATAAACCTAAACTGAGATGTATTCTCAAATAAGCGTCATCTACTGTCTAGGAATGTCCTTAATGTCTAGGAATTGTTTTTAAATACTTAATTTTTTTCCCTCGTTTTAATCGTTTATTTGAACCGGGACAGTGCACATTGATGAAACTTTAAAACAAAATAATGCTTACAAGTGTAAATGAGCCGGATTTTAGCTTTGAGCTAATTTCCATCCGTAGTCCCGTCACATACAACATATAAGAACATGACATTTATATACATAGCAAAAATAAATACATGATATGCAGGAAGAGCATGAGCAGCATACACAAGCATTAAACACATGGCAGTACAATGTAGCAGCTACGATATATAAAGTACAAGATAAGATAAAAGAGCTACCTAAAGTGCAAGAGGAGATACCCCTGTGTTAAAGTGCATTTAGCGGTGATTACACGTCTGTTTGTTGCTCAACCATTCTTTAAGTTGTCCTTTAAAACTATTGAGAGTGGGACAATCCCGTAACTCAGTTGGGAGGCTATTCCACAATGAGCTGCCTTTAATGGAGAGGACATTTTGTCCAAAAGTTGTCCGTCTACGGTGGACTTCACAGTCTCCTCTGGTTTCTGACCTAGTGCAGCGTCCAGTGTGTTTGTTGTGGATGAATTCCCCTAAGGGGGGGGGGGGGGGCAGTCCATGTAAACATTTATAAAAAAAACACATACTTTTAAAAGACTTAAAATTGTCAAAACTCAAGAAATTGTGTTTTTCAAGGATGGCACAGTGGTGGTATGAATTTGGCTTTCTGTCAAACACCTTGATAGCTCTCTTGTAAAGTTGTTCTATTTTAAATACTTAATCAGCATTTCCATCTTTATGATCTCATCTCTTTATTTGGACAAGCATCTGTTTTACAGGGCCTTAACTTGTTTTTAGTCAACCTCTTTGATAAGCATATCTTCCTTTAGTAAAATACATCTTTCAAATTAAAATGGATCTTTCTTCATAGTTATTTTGTTATGGCCTTTTCTGGTCAGTTAGAGAGAAAGTGCAGAGAAACGCAGGGAGAGAAGAAGATATTTAAAAGGAGTGAATACAAATGAATAACTGTGATTTCTTTAGACCTTTCTTTTTTTCTTAGAATCTCAGACCCATTGTCTCCTCTCCTCCTTCTCTCCCTTGCCTCTGACTGACTATTATTCCAGATGACTTCTTTCATCAATAACACGCTGTACAAAATTGAGACAGAGACAAATGTTTTTATCGAAGTGTGTTTGCCTTTTTGTTTAGTCTTTGTGTAGCTTACCTGCACAAGTTTCAATAAGTGCTGGCTGCGTGCGTGTCTGTTGTCATTCTGTTAAGTTCTGAATAAAAGCAGCACAATCAATACAGTTTGTAATGGTCTGACAGCCTGTCTTCAAATGCTGTGGATGTGCTTTGAATGCTTCTATGTGTGTGTGCCTGTGTTGTCATTTGTGTACTTTTGTGAACAGGCACCTGGTTGTGTGTGATTTTATGAATATTGACTGTGTGTTTTCTGTCTGCCAGCTTAATTGCTAACTGCCAGAGCTTGTGAAAAAAATGTTGTTGGGTAAACTGTCAACTTTCAGGTAGTAGAGAGGAAAAACTTGGTGGTTGAGCAGAAAAAAGGACTTAGCAATGTTTTTGTGAATGTCAATCATTTGATTCATCAGTATGAAACAGATTATTTTGTTCAAGTCTGAACCATGCCTGACTGCTCTCACACATACACCCTTAAACGCATCATCACACATGCCCATTAGGCCTCTAATCATCGCTGTCTTTTTCCTAATGAATACATATTAGAGTGTGTGTGTGCGGGTGATATTATGGTATTGGATGTTGGGTCATTTTCATGCATGGATCATCATCATCACTTCATTGTTGGCAGGACACATTCGGCGACATTCTATCAAGTTCTGTTAAATTTGACTCGATACAGAAAGTGTTGCCAATAAAGACCGATAAAGTCCTTAACCACAATATGCTGAGGTCCAGCCTCATTTTACAACATGACTGCAAAACCATGCAAGTTGTTACAGGATCCAGACACAATACTCAATATTTACCTCATTATCATAATCAGATAACCAAAAACAAGGTCACGTTTTTCATCTTAAGTCTAGTATCAGCTAAAAAACTGAAAAAACATGAAAACTATCACTCCTTTATAATTTTTGCTGTTTTTGATCCGACCTTTAAATTGATCTTATTTAACATTTTTAGCAATACAGTTAATATAGCTTTAAATACACTTTTTCATGATCTGTAGGTGAAGTTGAACAGGGAAGGTTGATCTGCGAACTACAAAAAGTTGTATTTATTGTTATTTTCCAAATAAGTTGAGTTGAGTGGGGGGTTATTTAAACCCTGTGTGATTACCTTAGTGTTGTCTCCTGTTTGGGCCTATTTGTAGTTGTGTTGCCTCTCTTGGAGATTGCAGTTTTGTTAGGGTGCACAGTGTTGTTGTTACAGACCAACATAATGCACTAAGCCACACAACAGAAGTTTCAATATGATATGACTCTTTACTGCTTGATGTGTCCTCTCTAAGTGTTACTGACAACTACCTTTTTAATATGTACTCTAACACTGAATATTTTGATGTACTGTAGTGGTAGGACTCCATTGTTGCTACAATTAGATACTGTCTACATTCTGAATCACTGCCCATTGTACAACATACATAGCTGGGTGAGGATGTTGATCTCATATACTGAGCAAATGCATCAGTAAAGTGCAGAGTAAATAACCATCAGTGTCCGTGGTAATGGAAAAACATTCACCAGTAGCTGCCTAATCAGGACATTATCTCAATTCAAGGCTTTTTGCTATTCTCTGTCTTTGGCTCTCATCCCTGAACCTTGCACCTTTCTACCTCACCAGGCTGTCCATTTGATGCATGCATGTCCCAATGTCACCATGTGAATTACATTTATTTTGGAGCTGGAATGTAAAGAATTACTCAGTAAGGCATCTGCTTAAATCCAGAATTCTCAAAGTACATTTCTCAACCCACAGACTGCTGATGTTAGGTAGTTTTCTGCCGAATCACTTTATCGATTATAATGCAGTTTCAAGAGGGCTGTCACACAGCTGCTGCTCAAACCTAGTTGCAGTTAATTTTCCTAAACTGTCCAGCGAACAGGTCAACAGCACTCAAAGGTGCCGTAGCTCCCTCGACTAGGGAGTTATTTCACCAAGCAACCGACGTTTACTTCCTTAGCACTTAAAGCAGAGGTCACCTCGGGGCAGGATTGCTACATAAACATGGCACATCTGGGTACTCTGAGGGTACAGCCAGCAGGCCGGCATCCCAGCCAGACTATTATTAAATTGACTGGTACTTTATTTGTCCCACACGGAAACTCACTTGTCAAAGCATATAACGGTACAAAGCAACAAAGCTCAAAAACATTGACATATAAAGTCAAGAGGCATGATAGTAAAAAAACAAAAACCACTTGAGAGGAGATAAGTCACTTTTAGCTACATTTGAAGGAATTCAGTCATTCTTCTTTTTCCTTACCCAGAACAAAGACATGCAGATCAGGTATACTGTCATTGGATAGTTGTATATCTATTTTATCTTTGTGATTGCGGCCATCTGTATATGTTGCTCTCTGCCCGCAGGTCAGTCGACTGGGAGAGATCCTGGTCCGCAAGATCTTGGAAAAAAATAAAACGAGAATCGATGCTTAAAGCCTTTATGCAGAGTGCAGCAAATGTACGCCACAATAATGAGAGCTTGGCAGTAGACCATGGGAACCATCCACATGAAATTAGTAAAATAAGAAATAAGTCAGTCAGTTAATGAGTTGACCCTACAGCCAAGCTAGCTAATGTTGTGGCATTGGACGTGGACCTCTATGCATATTGAGCTGCAGCAGTCACCTCTTTGTGCTGGTTAACTATGTCGTTAACACCGCTGATCTAAAGGAATAAACAGAGGCTTGCATGCAGCATCCTGTGTGTCCCTCGCTCTGCCCCTGCTCGGTCTGTAGCCATTGTTAAATAAACTGTTGTTGCAAGATGCAGTGCACTGTCAAGAAGATTTAAAACACTCTTCAGCTGCAATGAGCAACAAAGGTACCTCTAAAATTCAGATTAGATTATCAAATAAATTATACTAAGAAAATCAATGTAGGATTACAAAAATGTATAATAATAATAATTAGAGTACTTGATAAATCCTTTAGTACAGGCAGTGTGTTTTATTTACCCATTGACTCTTTTGAAAATCCCTTTCCCAGGCATTAAGGGTGAGCTGCAGGTGTTATCCTCAAGCAGGATTTCAGGTGATCCTATACTTGTTTATTTGGTAAAAGGCTTAAAGTAATCTATTGGAAAAAAGTCCCCTAACTGAAATGGTGGCAGCTCACCAATGACCTAACATAGCTGCAGAATCTCAGCAGGGGAATTCTTGTGCACTGCTTTCAGGACAGCTGTTCCCTCTCTGTACTGCGTGTGCCAAGGGGTCACTCAGTACATAGTTTCTACTTTTTCTTGACACTTTATTTTAGACCCAGGGTAGTAGAAATGCATTTAAGCTTTAGAGGGCACAATATATTTGTAAAATAAACTTGCTATAGCCTGAATTCCATTGGGCCTGCAGCTGAATCGAGCTTGTCTTCCCTAAACACATCCAAGTTAGGACCCCAAATGTCACTGAAATAGTGGTATCACTACATGACACTATGAATGTGGACAGGAAGTGACAAATGGAATGAAAGATGAAGATGAAGAATGTGGTTGTTCCTCCCGTGTCAGTCTAGCATCCTCAGTGTTATATCATCCAAGATTATAACCATCAGTGGTGTGTGGTTTACTGATGTCACGTCATATGAGTTACAGGTTCTTTAATGTTTAAATAAGTTACCTCTAATATCAGTTAGCGTAACCTACTTCTAAAGATGTGCAGCCTGGCTTCAAAATATTGTCTTTTTCATTTTGATTCAACTTCTATCATGCTCAAAGGTTTATGCCTGTGTGGGGAATTACTATACCCCATCCCTGCTTCTGTTTCAAGTGAGCCAATTTGTGAAAGTTTTATTTTGTTGGAAAATAATGTACAACGATGACAATTTGTCTTGTATTCCAAATCTTTACCAAGGAAATACCTCAAATGAATCAAAGAAACATTTAGTTTTTTTTTTGTTGTTACATTTAGAGTGGGTCAGTTGTGAGGTTAATCCAATCCGGAGAGAAAATACTGACTGTTCGAGTTATGTTTTTGTAGTTTTCTGCATCCTTTATTAACAGGAATGCGGCAGATTCTATGTGTGTGTGCCTGTGTTCACTGCCACAGATTGAAATGAAACCTTTACCCACACACACTACCCTTGGCAGGGGTCACCTCAGCTTAGTTTGTGGTTGAAATGGCTGACTGAATGTAATTCATTAGAAGTGCAGCCACTGTTGACATTTTAACAGGGTCCAAATCAAATCTTATTTTTAAGGGGAACCTATAGCAGCACGACAGCATTGTTAGTATGGTGGGGAAGCTGCCCTCTGACCAGAGGTCCCAGGTGTAAATAACAATGCAGAGAAGCTTCTGACCTGCTGAAGTGCCTTTCAGCACGACAATAAACTGTTTCCTGCTTGCCTGGACAAATATTGTTCTTTCATTATTATTTGAAAAACTTGATCTTGATTTAGATTAATGGATGGATGGATACATTTATGGTTTTGTATTTGTGCGATAATGTCTCCCTGCTGTTTCTGCTTTGCAGTGACTCAGCACTGCTGAAGCCTTGGATCAACAAGGATATTCAAAAACAAGTCCACCCAATTAGAAGTGTGTGTTCTCCTGCAATATTTTGATGTAAGCTAACAACACTGAGGGCAAGATCATCAGGCATACAACGTAAAGCAGAATCTGTCTCAGATTGTTAACTTGACTGCCAAATACAGATCTGCTGTGAATTAAAGATCAGAGTGGGAGCGAGATTACTATCACTTTCTCTCCGGCTGTGATCATGCCCCGGAGAGACCCTAAAAATCAGGCCACTACAACTGAACTGGCTGACAGACAGAAAGTATTTCACTGTAGGTTTGGATTGCACAGTGCTCTTAACAATGTTTAAATGGCCTATTGAGCTGCTCTTAGCTGCTTAGCCGCTTGGTAATGACTTTAAAGTGATAACGCTTCACTTATCCCTTCAAAGAGCATCCACCTTTAGACAGATCCACTGCTTTTTCCTGTACTGTCCACATTTGGAGTGAATATGAGAAACCTCTCTCCCGAAATACCTATAAATACTGCAGGTACTCAATAGTACCATGAAATGAAACGCATTTATACAAAGAAATAGCTTAGGTAGATGGTTGTTCTCCAATCAGTAGTACAATGGTTCAACCCCTAGCCCCTGCAGTCAACATGTCGATGTGTCCTTGGGCTAGATAGTTCATGCTAAATTGCTCCCAATGACATGACCAACAGTGTGAGAACGTTAGTGTCTCTGAGCAGGCTGCACTTTGTATGGCAGCCTCTCTATCAATGTGTGTGAATGGGTGAATGCTGACGTGTATATGTAAAAGTGCTTTGAGGGGTCCCAAATATAAGCGCTATATAAACGCAGTCCTTTTAACATTTACCATATCTTATTTTGTATAAGGCTAGGAAACATTGAGTACACACTGCGAGGGGCATCTGGCAAATTCTGTACTAATTAGCACCCTTTATGAGGAGTATGTAGAGGCGGAGCTAGATTTACGAGAACCCTTAGTCCAAATGTAATTAGAGGATAACAGCATTGGTTAATTAATCTTCTCTGAATTAAGAAAGTCTCTTCAATTGAATCACTTATATTTTTGTCTCTCTCTATTTTATATTGTTTTAGAAAATGTGCTTATTCCAGTTTTGGCATACTGCAGTTTTCACCAGTAAATGGAAATTGTTCTTTTACTAAGCATCATTTGAGTTGGCTGCCTTTTGTATTAACTCCTTCATTGCTGTATTTGTATGTATTTATGTACTTAATGTTAGGAGTAGAGGTATATGTTAATTTGCATATTTGTCAATTAGGAGCAATAAACAAAGTTTACACTCTTTGTTGCATTTGAAGATATGTTAAGACTAGATTACTCTTTCCTTTTTCTTTCATTTTTATCTGCTTACTTTCTTTCTTCATCTGTAGTTTATGTCTTGCTTTAGGAAATGAAGAAGCTAATTGAATGTAGTTTGGGGTTGCAGGCTGCTCCTAATGTCTTTCTAAATGGGCCCGTTTGGATCTATTGAACAGCACTGAGCTTCTTGTAATGACCTTAGTGTGATAACGCTTCAGTTCCTTCCCTTAAGTCTGCTGCCACTATCTGCCTTCACTGTCTATACACACACATATACAAACGTATACATAGAGATGGAAACATTTAGGCACATAAACACAGACAAACTGCGCTTAAACATACAGTGAAACCGGCGTACCTGAACATGATTCTATATACCTGAGACACTTCTCTACACACACACACACACACACACACACACACACACACACACACACACACACACACACACACACACACACACACACACACACCCTCAAAGTCAAGACATGTGTTGGTGCAGATTGTCTGTTTCTGACTGTGCTCTACTTAACTCTATTTCTTTATGAGCACAGGTTGCAGCTGCTGTACAGTTTTTACATCAACTGACACAAACAAACAAACAAACATGGCTTGCAACAACAACACCTTATCTTTACTTTTCTTTGTTTCATTTTTATGTTTCATGAGCTTAGCAGAAAAAAAACCTTTTTAGAGAGGTATAGAAAATAAAACCCACTTCTGGGGTCATTTGGGTGGATTTGCCATATCTCTGGCCCCCCTCGGTCGATTTTGATGACTGACACCTCTTTTGAACCGTTAGAGCCAATAGAATCGAGAGGGAAGTTCCTAAATCCACCTACACATTACCATTGAGCAGCGCCGTACGGCGCTGCCATTGAGGAATGAGAGTGATGCGCACGCAGCTTGCCCAAACCGAAAGCTATGTTACGCTCTGAAAACTGAAAACTAGGCTTATTGCCATAAATATGATGATGGATTATCAGTAATCATTTCAAAGTGACACAGAGACATTGGACCTATGGATTAACCTTCACCAGCGGTTTTTTCGTTTTAATGCCATTGAACACAACTTTTGATCAGAAAAACAGCAAAGACATATTTGCCGTTTCAGTAAAGCTAGGTGGTGTGTTGTCTGGGTTTGCCTTTGCTGCCCTGAGTTTTGGTCGCACAGTGATGATACTAATACCTCTAGAATCTGTGGAATCTCAGCTTTAATCTGATATCTTGTTTGTGCAGATCCGATAAGTAATAACGTATTTCTACCGTGAGTTCTGTGCTAAGTGCGTTAGCATTTTTTCGCTCAGGGCTCATTTAGACACTTCTTGTGAGACTTGTGTTTTTTTCGGTAAAAATGGTTCGTATCGTGAGTTAGCTGAGTTTCTTCCCATTAAGTGGATATACACATTCATAGTTTGTTAAATTTTAAGAAGCCCTCAGACGCTGTTTCTTGCAGATGTTGCATTTTTGCCCCCGCCCGCAGGTCCGTGGGGCTCAACAGGTTAAACTAGAGGCTAGAGACACAACTGGTGATGAATTAAATATTGAGTATAGAAATATCTGAAATGTTTGACAGTGATGATGATGTATCCCTAAAACTATTCTACAGAAACCCATGGGTCTCTATAAACCTTAAGATAAAGGGATCATTTGTTACAAAAACACATCAACATAATAGCACAACAATAGCATATTAATGCTCCCTGTGATTTGTCGTTAACCAGAAGTTATTACCTCACAATACTGTTTTGCATTTTTCTCACATTATTTCTAGCCATTTTAGAAACAATAAACATTGCCAGAGGCTTCACACTGTAGTGTATAATAAGATATAAAGAAGCTTTCTACAAGTATGAGCCTCACATTTATTGAGTTGCATCTTGAACACAAGTTGCTGATATAAAAAATAAACATGCTATTTTTATTGTAATGATAGCCCTTTGGTTTATCATTTTGCACTGTTTTAGAGATTGTGTGTGTTTATGAATACATTCAAACCTGTGAATACCGATCTCTCCAGTTACCGTGGCTTCTTTGCCATTCCTGTCATGATTGCAGTAAATCCCTTAGAGGATTCCATATCCTTTTACATTATTTGAACATTTCCTATCCAATTTTATTTTGACAAAGCACGGCCAAAGGCTTAGCTATGCACAGCTGTTTATGCCTAGTTTAAATGATTTGTACATCCGTATCACCTGCGGTAGGGTTTTTCCTCACTCTGGTGTGATCTGCCATGTGATGGATTCTCATCCACAACATCACATGTTCATGGTTCATATTAGTGCTCAATACACCAGAGAGTGCCTGAACGAGACCAGCAGGTTTTCTGAACACGGCGGAAATATGCCATCTCCCATTCTGTCAGGGAAATGATCAAGAGCTAATAAATAATGGACAAGCAGCAAATAATAGAAGACCAGTATTACGGCATTTTAGAGGGCACAGTCGATTGATGTCCCAGTGCTGTATGCATGCAACTACAGCCACAAACGTGCCTGCAAGTAAGGCATTAAACACCTACTTTCTCAGTGTTCAACAGCAGCATGATGTGTTGCAGGGTGCAGCAGACATGGCTCCCTGAAGAGATTTGTTTAACTATGAATATAACAGAGGATGCTGCCAAATAAAAGCAAGGCTGCTTTCTGTTTTGGAGTTCTGTCCTTCTCTCTGCCCTCTTGCATTATAGATGGATTATTTTAGAAATAGCAATACGTCACTGTCAAATTAATTGGTATACCTTTGGCAAAGCAGCTTTCATTAAATTAGAGGATGGTCACAGCCAAGAACACTGGTTGTCTCTCCCTCTCTCTGGTTTATCATTACTCACGCATTTTTAGAGCAGTGTTTCAGTATTTCTCCAATATTTACAATATAATATACTGTACTACAGAGAATATGTTACTGCAGTATTGTTTCACTCCTGAAGGTAATTGACAAGAACATTACTCTCTAGGACTGTCCGTACCTAGTGTTGCTCTGAAGTGACTTTCCTCTCTGCTGTAATTACAAATCACTTCATGCAATGAATCTAACTTAATTAGCCATGAGGTCATGAGGTTGGCAGAGCCTGCCTATCTTTTCTAAAAGTATCTTTTTTTGTTTAAATTTTTTTATTATTCATTTAGTGTTATTAACATGCAGCCCTTATCTTCATGTAGCACTTTAATTCCTCGAGAGGAAGTAGTTTGTCAAACAGAATTCCCATTTCAATTCTAAGCTTTCACATGTCCCCAGTGATATAATCATGAGTTTCTATTGCTGGAAATAGAGGCCATACCTGCAGGCATTTATAAAAAACTCTCTCTTTTGTTGTCTTCCTTTTTGCTTTGATCTATTCTCACCTTTGCTCATTGTCTGTATCTATAACTGTTTCTGTGCTTGCTTTCTTTTTGTTTTTCCAGGTGATAAAGCTGTCATTTGAAGAGTTTGACCTGGAAAGAGGATACGACACACTTACTGTGGGAGATGGAGGGAAGATAGGAGACACTCGGAGGGTACTCTTTGTGTAAGCACCACCATGTGTTCTGTCTTATAATATAGTAATATTGACACACGTTAATGGTGGCAATCAGAAGAAGAATTGAAGACCAATGAACAATAATGTGCAGGAACATGTGTATATATTGGATATCTACAATAATTTGATGTTCTATTTTTAACTATATGGGCTACAAAAGGAATTCTATGTGTGTGCATAAACAATGCTGTACACCAATCATAAATAAATCAATTTAAAGATAATTTAGTCTCGCATTTAAGTGGAAAGCGATTAACCTGTAATGCTTATTAACAGTGTGTATTTGTGTGTGTATTTGTGTGTGTATTTGTGTGTAGACTTACTGGTTCCAGTGTCCCTGACCTCATCGTTAGCTTGTCCAATCAGATGTGGCTACACCTGCAGTCAGATGATACAATCGGCTCTGCGGGATTCAAGGCACATTTTGAAGGTAAGACCTCCATTGTAATGAATGCACAGCTTTAAACCACTCTTTTCTTTCCCTCTGTATCTGAAACACACACACACACACACACACACACACACACACACACACACACAAACAAGATGCATACTCTCACATAATGGAGTGTGAAAGTCATGGCTTTGCTGACGGGGTGAACACAACTGTTGTTGTCTGTCCTTGTGTATACATGTGAGTGTGTGTGTGACTGTGCATTACAAGAAGGTAATAAATGAATTACGAGTCAATCAGTTGATCGTTTTGCTTGGTTATTTTTCATATTATACCAAAGCTGACACTGATAGAGAGATAAAGATGGTGACAGTCACAGTGAGTGAAGGTGAGAGGGAGATATATATATATGTTCCTCTAAATATTTATTACTTAGAGCAATCCTTTTATAATATTCATATATTTGATTACCTTCTGCATCTCACCATGCCAGCCCCTTAAATCGAATTGAACTAAATGGAACCAAACTCAATTGGATTAACCAGAGTCAAAGAGTAAGAAAAGTAGAGAGAGAAAAGTAATTCATTATACATAGAGACAGAGGACAAAGGACAACAGGAGTTTGACGGAGTGGGACAGTAGGAAACGAAATACAAAATTGAGTGAGAAGAAATAAACTCGGAGAGATCACAGAAGTGTGAGAGAGGAGGTGAGCATGAATGGTGGAGGGATGAAGGTTGTGCTCTTGGTTCTGCTTAGCTATGTTTGATTCAATGATGCTCGTGACAGAGGTGCCAGGGTCAGTGACTGAGGGGGATTCAGCACAGTGTAGCTGCAGAAACTGCCTTAAACTGTACGCAGGTGATGTTTGACATCAGCTTACACATTTCATTGGCTCAACATGAGGTTAAGATTTAAGGTCTTTTTCCTATTTACAACTTGGGTTAAGAGGTCGAAAACAATGTTATGTGATATTGATTTCAAGACAATGACACATATCACATTATGAAACTAAGAAAAGAGGACACAAGCAAAGATCTAAAAGTAGTTAATAACCTCTAGACGATCTTTTCCCCGGGATAACGGAACATCTGCCTTTGGTGTGTTTTGTGTGTGTGCCCTTGCATGTATATATGATGCTGTCACATCATATAATGTCACCAAGTTACACTCTTTGATCAGTTCCCCCCCTGAGAGCTCGTAGGGTTTCAGCCCTGCAGGAAAACGTGATTCTGTCATGCTATACTTGTCAATCACTGCAGCTGTGTGCGTTTCTGTGTCTGTATATGCATGTTTGACAGAGAGAGAGTAATTAGAGAGTGAGTTAATATCCTAAACACACACTGCCCATTATGATAATTGAAGCTTTCAGTGAAACGCTACTGCCAACTTTCAGGCGGACGGCAATTGGCTGTGAAATGAGTAACGATATAAATAATGTAATAATTTTTTAACTCGTCAAAGGACTAAAAATTAGCATTTGATGTCTTAAAGATTATTCTGTAGAATTTGAAGTATAAGTATAATTTGTACTTTAGGAAAACAGCATCTGGATACCTTGTTGCCTTACTGCAGATTTAAAATCTTGACTTTGACTTGGTTTTGACGATGGGGAAATCAACCTCAAATGCATGCAATAAAGATGCATGAATAGTTTATTGTTTACAGAAGTTTTATAAAAGCAGTTAGATAAACCAACAAAAGAAAGTATGAGAATTCTATCCCAAAAACTTTTGAGTGTGAATTGCTCACAAGGATTGATACTTTCTGTACTTCCCTCTGCATTTTCCATCCTCTGCAAGTTGATTTACATATCGCTGGAACAAACTGAAACCACATTCTGTGTCTTGCATATAATAGAATACCTCTAAATCTAAATCCCTTGTTTTGTGTTGTTATTTCATACCTTTTACCCTCTGTGTTTTTATGTTTATTTTACTTTATCAATAATGAATTCTCAAATAAGTAGATCACTTTGTAAAATATATGACATTTAGAAAGGAAAATAAACAGAAGTATACAATGTTGCATTGAGTTATAAATCTGTCTTCTGCATCTCAGTAAAACTCTTAAACTTTGAAGGAATTGAAAATGACAGAATATTAGAAAAAGAAGGATTAAACTAAAAAAAGGCAAAATAGGGAGCTCAAGAAGTGGATACTAACATAAGGACATGCTTACCAGGGGCTCATCTATCTATCCTGACACTCGTCAATTGTGTGACAAAGAGCTCTTGGCCTCACACACACACACACCACACACACACACACACACACACACACACACACACACACACACACACACACACACACACACACACCTGCCACCTCTTTGAGTTTCCTATTCTTGCGGGTGTACTTACATCCCAACAGATAGTATGAAGTGTAGAACACACACAAACACACACACACACACACACACACACTGCTCACCTTGAAATGTATTTGCCCAAAGCGAATTCAGAAGCATGGTGGAGCATGTGTTACAAGATGACAGACGTCTGGTAGAATGTCAAGTTTTAAAGGAGAGGAGAAAGGGGAGAGCAGCGAATAAAACCATACTGCTATTAAGGGAAGGAAGGATAAAAGAAGAGTGACAAAATGAATAGAATATGATTGCAGGCCAGTTTGGCAGTACTGCTAATGTGACACTCATGCCAATAAAGCAGAGAGTATTGAATCAGATTCGAAGGAGCGGGAGCGATAAGAAGAAAATTGAGCTCAGTGGGAAAGAAGGACAGGACCAATTTGAAAAGGAAGAAACAGAAAGATAAAGAATAAGAGAAAGGAGATAGACAACATCTGTGTATGGGAGGCAGTCGTATTCTATACGATGCCACAAACATCAGTGTTGCTCTCTGCAATCTTTACATCCTGCTGCTTTCTTAACAAGCGTACCGTGGATCATTGCGTGTGTTTGCATCTACCTGTGTGCCTCAACTATTTGTTTTGCCCTTCACAATTAAAGCTGAATTACACTATAATTACACTGATGACAATTAGCTGTGAGATGGGGAATAACATTCATTTCTCATAGGTTGTATTACATTTCACATAGCAACACAGCAATGTAAAAAAGGAGACCCTTGGCATGTTCACCATTTTTTCTGCTCCACAAGCAGTAATAGCGTTGGTGACAGTCCTTCTTTTAAGACCTTTAGCTACTTAGCATTCGTCAACCTGTTAACAATTAGGACTGCTGCCAGCTGTCTTTAAGAAAGTAGCTATTGTGTGATTTTTAAATATGGCTTTGAGTTCAGACATTACTAGAAGGGTCTGTTAACAGGCTGTCGACTGATTCATCTTTACCCTAAACACAAAGCTAAAGAAGGTGGTAAGAATATCATAATATAATGACATCGATATAACATTGAATCACCATTTTATGTCAGGATGAACATAGCTACAATATGGTAAACACCCCATACAAAATGTTCAGGATTTGACTCTTAGCCATCATGAAATCAATGTATGCATCTTATTGCCATTTAGCCCAACATCCCAAACAACCCGCTTATCTGAATGTCATCATGTCGCATGTTGACATTCATTATCAGTATAAAAACATGGCTGCCCTTGTCGTGTGTTACAGAGATCGAACGGGGCGGCTGTGGGGATCCCGGGGTGCCGGCATTCGGTCGCCGTAACGGTGATCGCTTCCAACATGGAGACGTTTTGACCTTCATTTGCCAGGCGGCCTTTGAACTTGTGGGAGAGAAGAGCATAACATGCCAGCACAACAACCAGTGGTCTGGCAATAAACCCACTTGTATCTGTAAGTACACACAGTTTATACAGATATGTACATCTTTTCCTCTTTTGTTCTAAGTTTAAATGATCCTTAATTCTTTCTTACTTTGTGTCTATATCCATCTAGCCTTTTTGCTTTCATTCTTACCTATAACCTAACTTGTTTCCGTCCTGCCGTTCTTCCTTCTCTCCTTGCTGTTTGTAGTCTCATGTTTCTTCAACTTCACGGCTCCATCGGGGACTGTGTTGTCCCCAAACTACCCAGAGGAGTATGGGAACAACTTAAACTGTGTGTGGCTGATAATCTCTGAACCTGGCAGCCGCATTCATCTCCTCTTCTCCGACTTTGACCTGGAGCCACAGTTTGACTGGTTGATGATCAAAGATGAAGGTAATTGTATTTTAATACATCTCCATCTTTTTAAAATGTATGTGTCAAATTAACCCCTCAGGATATGCATACATTCTACATTGCTGAAATATGGATGTGCACTGAAATGTTAAAACATTCAAATCATTCACTCTTTATCAACTTTTCATCTAAGTCTATAACTAGTTTTATTGTGCACTTTTCCACTACACACAGAACACAGGGCATTGGTTCCAACCACTGTTCCCCATTGTAATAAATGTTATTGATTCAAACTGAATCAAATGAAGCCCTGGTTTGAATGGCTGGTCATTAAAGATGAAGTCGTGTTTAATCGGCTGGCTGTAAACTTGTCCCTCTGCAGGCGTTTTGTTTTTGAAGCAGGGTTTTGGAAATTGCAGGGCCATTAGTGCTGTTGCAACAGGCAAACTGACATAAAAGTTGCCACTTCAAAGTCTTCCAGTTTGTTCCGTTGAGGGACAGATCACTGCTGTCGCATGAAAAACACACTATCTCTTATTTTGTGTAAAAATTTCAACCAAAAAAAGTAAATACCTGACATGACATGAATAATGATTATAAAACCATAAGGATTTTGATTGCATTTGTTTTATACAGCATATCAGTAAGTAAGAAAACAGTTGGTTTTGTGTATCTTGAACAGATGTAAGCATCTTGTAAAGGATCAGTACAAACTAAAGTAGCCGTTATGGTTACTAATATGTGTTCAGAAGGTAAACAACTGTTTGTGATGGCCACATTTAAAACATAGTGTTTCAGAATCACACTAAATATACTAATGAATGCATTTGGACCTGAAGGCCGCACCACAGTAGTTTACCTGCTGACAGATGAGAACATTGGTTTAAAAATAATACTCGGCATTGCAATGGAAAGTTAATTTGTAGTTATTTATATAAAGTTGATTTGAGAATATATTTGAAAAAGGCAGGGACAGCCATTTAAATAACCAGATCACTTTTTGGGGGGTTGCTAATTCATAAAATAATATGTATCGATTATTCATAAATGTTTTGATATCTCCTTTTGTATTGAAATGTAAAACATTGTTATCCTTATTATTAACAACTGTGCTGTTATGAAACCAATGTGGTGACTAACAGTCTGCTGCTATGCCTTTAATACCTGCATACATAAAAAGGATGCTTTAGTCCAAGGGGAAACATCATTTGCATTCTAATGCCATAAGATAAAGGGTCCCTGGGCCTGCATGGGAGAAACCCAAGGGCTGTTCCATTCACCAAGGAGTTGATATGACCTTGAAGCATATGACTTCTTATTTAATCCGTGGATAATAGATCATTTGAATGAAACAAATGGCGAGCACAAGTGAACAGAGCAAAGTAATAATCAAGCCATTAATCTTCTGAGCTGCAGAACAGTAGCATTAAACCCTGCCTAGAATCTTAAAGAATGCTTTTAAACACTTTATAAAGGGTTAACATAATCGGAAACCATTGTCGCCATCTAATATAATAGAAGATAGTGATAGACTTTTACAAAAGGCTTTTCTGTGAATCTCCTTTCTTCGATAAAATAATGTAGGACCTTGTCACTCTTTCAGCTATTGTCTCATTGCTTCTCTTCCCACTTCTGGTCTCTTGCCTATCAATGCAACAATTGATGGATTGAAAGAGCTTTTGAGTTGCTGAAGAACAAAGAGACTGGCACTGTGCAACTCATTCAGCTGTGTAGCTGAATAGACTCTAAAGTGAAAGGAATCCAAAAGTCAAGGAGGAAAAAATGAAAGCTTTCTTTTGGCCTGTCCACAAATGGTCAGGGTCGCTTACTCACACCGCATTTCATCTCACTTTGTAGGTGGATTTATAACATTATTTTGACTGGAGGGTATGTACTTAACAATGTAATCTAAAACACACTGTGATGGATTGTGCAGATTGTTATTTGTTATGTTTAAATACTTTGATTGATTTAAATGAAAATATATGAAACAGTGTCTATACCATGCACTTCAGCCATTAAGTATACCAATATGCAAGGCATATTTTAAACTGTGTAAATTATTCTGTGATCTGATATATTACTTGCCCCTAAGATAGTTAATACACAATCATACAGTACAATCTGTTGGTGAGGTTTCACAATTCTCACAGGAATACACTCAATGACAGGAGGAGGTAAGTCTTACATTGGTATTGCAACTGCAAATGTATACACGCATTTGCTCTAAATGGGAATGGATTACCAACACTAGAGTTTAATATTGTTAAATGAATTACAAACATAATTGCAGATGCCAGAGGTTTAATGTGAGCATCACTTAGACCACAGAGGTGCCTGAAATTGTAGCAATGGCATTCTCAAAGGAAATCAATGAAAAAAACACAAGAAACAAGACACCGCATCAAACCATTTGCCTTTCAGTAGAAGGTCCTTAGTGGAATAACAATGGAAATGTTGTGTGGCAAAGCCTATAATGAATAATCACCCGTGCTGCTTCTCCCGGCACCAATCTGCTAGACTCCTGGTGGGCCATCAGCAACAAGCATTGTGTTAGTTCTGTCCGGGAGCTGAAGTTGTGCATTCTGATAGCTTATCAGCATCAGATGACATTTATAATCACCGATCACACTGGAAAAATATAATTCCAGTTTCTTTCAATCAAGACAATACGGTGGTCTTTAGAACTTCACAATATCCTTCACTTGCTGATGACTATCATGGCACTGCTGCTGCTGCTGCTGGTTAATCTGTTTATTTGTACCTGCTACAAACTACTGCTGCTGGCTGCAGACGATGGATTTCTCCATCAACCACCTCAGCCTCCTCCTGTTCAACTGTCTTATCACCATATTTGGAGCTAGCATTTATTTCCTTTTGCATTATGTCCATACCATATCTCACTGATATGAGCCTGCTGGGTTGTTCTGTGTAGCCCTTTAGGGTTTTATTATGCTCCCCACTGAATCTGTCGCTGCTGGTTGGATCATTTGGGAGCACCCTCAAGAGCAGAGTGTATTCTGCCAAAACAAATCATGTAGCCATTTGTTGTAGTAAATGGTCCTATGCTGTGACACAAATGTCTCAGACTGAAATGAGGTGATGCATGGTTACAGCCGTGCAGGCCAGTGCGGGAGGTGTAATGGTTGCGGAGGCCATTCAATTGGTATACAGTGGGGCCTTTAATGGCTCTAGAGCGGTGCCTTAATGCCACAGCATACCCTAACATAGCAGCCAGGTTCAGCCATTCATTACAATCATGTACCCCAAAGGGGATGATGCGTACTTGGAACACGATAATGCTCCCTGGCATGGTGATAGAGTTGTCCAGAAATGCGAGATTCAAGACACATTCAGGCGAAATAACTTTAATGACCTACACACCACAATCCCCTGATGTCAGTCTCTCTGGTATTCACTCAAATGTAGCGGCATCTGTAGAAAAGAGCATCTCCGTACCAACCTTTGGGTTTTTTTCAAGGCACTGATGCCTTTCTGGTTTGCTTTAACACCCAACAGGTGTCTTGCTGAGTCACTGCAGAGACATGTGGGAGGTGTTAATGTTGCTAAAGGTGCTCCAATGCAGTACAAAACAGGGGGCTACATTTCTCAGATCACTTCATATTTTGTCCATTGAGTTGGAAAGTTAGAGCTTTGTATAAACAGGATGTATCCTTGTACACATTAATTGTATATTGTATCATCATTTCAATAGTCTCAGCAAAATACTAAACCTGCAGAAAAGAAAGTAGCCCTTGGCCTGATTGAAAAACACCAAAATGTCCGACACATAGTTTGTAACAACAAAGACAATGTAGCTCACTGCTGATGTTAAAACTCCCAAAAGGCTGATGAAGTAGTCAAAATGTTCTCCTCCAGGGAACAGCTGCAACGTTTTAATACAACAAATCAATAATTTGGCACAGTTTGCTGATAATACTTGTTTACATTTCTTAAATTAGATTTTAAATTCAGGTCCTATGATGGATTTTTTCTCCATTTGGTATTGACGGTATTACAGAACTGAATGAAGGGAATTGAATTGGTTCTTTTCACTCCATTAAATGATTTAAGCCGACTGACAGGCGGGTGATGGGCTAATAGTGCTAGCCATTGTGCTTTCAAAAACCCTTTTCTCCGGTGATTTTCTCTTCGCTGATTCCTAGAGAGGTGGCGTACTTAATAAAGTAGACCATGTACGTTGGTTGCATTTGTCTTCAAATGAATTCAAAACAACATTTTAGGATTTGCTAACTTTTTCAGGAGTCTGGGATTCTATGGTGTCATCTCACAGTATTTTTCTTTTTCTTGCATAATAACACTTGCTACATCTCTTGAGTCTCATAGGGTGTTTTGTATTAGTCTTTCACAGAAGTCCTTCACTTTCCAAGTATGTCCTTGGCCTAATGTTATTGAGCTGGAATAAGATGGGCACCATTAAAACGTGTGTTTGAACTCTGTTCTATTTCAGGCCTGTCTGAGCCAACAACGTTCGGGACGTTCTCGGGGAAAGATGTTCCATCACAGATCGCCTCGAATGGACACATTATGAGACTGGAATTTCAATCAGATCATTCCAATACTGGAAAAGGCTTCAATATCAGCTACACCAGTATGTGCAACCTATCTTTGTATCTCTATGTCTGTCACTGTATTTGCATGCAACCCAATCAAACTACACACACAGTGAAATGGTTCAAAAACTATTATGTGTGATGTGGCCTTAATTTGTGTACTATTTCTAGTGTGTATTGTTGGATTTCACTCTCTCTGTGCAGTGATCCAGACAAATGTCAGCATGACATCCCATTTGAGATGTTTTTAGAGCCACTACAATGGAGGTTTGATAGCACAACATTCTTCAACAATCATAAAAGGACAGCAGTAAACATGAGCTACAGATTGTTGAGGTCAGCTCCTCGGAAAAGGAGCAAAAACAAGTTTCTTGATGGATACAGCAGTTTGCCACATCATTTTGTATGATAATAGAAAAAGAGATATACACAGGAATGTTAGTTGTCTATAATCCAATGCAGCAGCAATATACAATATGTTCTGAATAAGGGGAGATGGTCTCTAAGCACTTCCCTTCTCACTCCTGCTGTGTTACTGCTTGACTGATCATCTGTTTTTAAGTCTTACTCATGCTAGTTAAACCTGTCCCATTGTCAGCTTTGAACCTGACTACTGCAGCCTGTGTATTTATCTGCACTAAGCTGGAATAGTTCTGCATGGTTTATTCTGATTCATTCTCTGTGATTTGCATGCGGTTTTGCACCATTTCACACACTGCCTCCCAAATGACCTTGTCTCTGACTCTTCCTTGAGAGGTGACATTTGACAAATGAAAGAATACTTTTTTTTTTCGGGTCTTCAGCACAGCAGAGTATTAAAAATAGATCCTACCTCTAACACTTTTTTGCACGTTAATCCTAACACAAATGAAAGGTTAAATGCAATATTGGAAGCAGACATATGCCATCAGAATCCTGTTTAACTCACTAATATGTCTAAGAGTAAATACAAATGATTATACTCGCTTGTTTTTTTATTATTTCTATGGTCAACAGGATTGTCTATGGATAAATACCTGTACTCTTTACCAAAAAAGATGAACTTTATTCATATAGTTTGTGATCATGAAACTTTCTAGGAATGTAATTTGAATTGATCATATAAATTGTATTTAGGGATTTAATAAAAATCAGGCATCTTTGTGCTGTATCTGTAATTTGGCCCATTAACATTTTAATGCATATATGAATATCAATTGGAGTTTCAGTGGCTACATCAGTCTCTATTTATATGAATGTTTGAAAGTCAAATATGAACTTTGACACACCAGATTGAGCAGTTATGTGCAAATATAATCATAAAAGTCAAGGGAAATTGATCCCATAGGGTAAATGGTTTCCACGTCTAATGATTTACTTCAATGCAATGACAGTTAAAGGGAGGCAATGCTCATGACACGCATTTTTAAATAATTATCATACGATAAAACAGACCAGTCTCTGCCAGTCTTTATTTATTTTTTTTTAATCTGATGACGTTATCAGTGATTTTAAGCTGATTAATTACCGAAATAACATCAACCCTGTGGGCGGCGCCATTTTGACGAGTCACATGACTTATTTTACCGGACGTGACGTGAACTATGACATTGTTCTCACAATTCCATTGAAATATGCCTCATTGTATTTTGTTGCAAATAGGATATATTTTTTATCGTAATGAACAGGTGTTCCTATCACAAATTATATTTCAAGATAAGCTAAGTTTCATTTTGACTTTTTAACAGCCAGTCTCAGTTCTGTCAAAATACTCACAGCTAGCTGAGTGCTTCTAGGGCATTTTGATTGTTTTCACCTGTTCATTGAGAAAAATGTCCACTTCATGTATATATTTATTCAGATTTTTTTGGCTGTATATATCTCTTTAGTGATTTATGTTGCCTGATACACGTCCTCGTGTTTTGGTTAATACATTTAATTTCATAGTCAATGTCAACATCATGCCACCATAATAATTAATCTGTGGTAGCAATATATGTATATTATTTACACTGTGAAATATCGGTATATCTAAGGAAATATGTATGAAATTATTACTTTTTAATGATGAATTAAACAAATAAGATGTTTGGCCTGAAATGAACGCTTTTCTTATTTAATATTCACGATTGATTATCATCATCATCATCATCATCATCAGGCCTTTTCTTTTGGCATTGTATTTTTGACATGCTTGACAATCGGCACTACAATTTAAAAATATTGTGCATATGTTAATTTTAATTGTAAAGTATATAATGCTAAGAAGAAAGGGCTGTACCCGTCAAATTTACCCACCTTTCATTTATTGGTTCAACCTAAAGAGGTGCGTTTCACATCCTTCATGGCAACCAGTGCTGTTCTCAATACAGCTTCTTCTAACACCACAGTGCCGAATTCCCTGTGTAAACATATGCAATCCAAGTCGGTGACCAGTTTATTTTCAAGCTCTTCAAGCTCATGACAACATATGTTCATCAGAGGATTGTCCATGGCTAGACACCGACTGCAAGTACACCATTCATGTACAGGTCTCCCTACTCGCCCCCCAAAATCAATTGCACGAGTAAAGGGATCGTCTCCAGCAAGATCACCGTGCTGTTCATCCTCATCGTCACTGGATTCCTGACGGTTCTGGCCACTTGGCTCGAACCTATATGGCTGAATTCCCCCATCCAATCTCTCCACATTGCTCAAAACTTCTTCCTCGGCTGACGAGTCCGAACTCAAATACTCCGCCATGTTTTCGTCGAACGAGCGTGTGTTTACAAAGTGAACGCATAGATGACGTCACGACCTAGTTTTTTGGATCATGTGACTACTGAAAATGGCCAAAATGGCAGCTGCCTGACGGAATATACAGGTTTTGATAAAAAAGAGCTATAAAATCATTATTTACCGGGGAATATCGCTGATTTCTTCAGGGTATGGTTTAAACATAATGTTTCACTAAATACTGAAGTTTTTATTAATTATCTAATGAGTGGACCCTTCCTTTAAGGATATTTAAAGACATCATCGCCATAATTGTATTAGGGATTATTATGTTCAAAAAGTGTTTTCACTAATGGACTGTTAACAAAACCATATTCTCTATTACCTATTTTTAGACCAAATGTTTCATTCCAATAATTTACTATCTAAAATTAATTAGTTGTTTTTTTTCAAAAGCCACAACCCAGACACTCATCTTTTTTCATATATATGTATACATTCCTCTCCTTGTTTTGTTCCTATTCCACCACTTCTCACTATATCTGGTGCATGTTTTTTTTCTCTGGTATGCCCTTTATACCTAGCATCTGTTTGCTCCACACCTGCATGTGAACACATGTACATACAAATGGGCTTGAATCCATCTGTCGGTATGTCATACTCGTATTTGACATATACATACTTGTTTTATATGTGTGCCCTTTCCTTCTCTCTCTCTCTCTCCGCTCTCATTTCCTCTCCATCAGTAGCTAATCAACCTGAGACATGTCCAATCACTGGGCATGTGCTCTGGGTGGGATCAGGTTAATCTCTGGAATGGGGATGATATAAGCCAAACATGACAGGGTTGAATCCACGTGAAGATAATTCCATTCCCATATTTCCATATCAGTAGAGGTGTCACTTTTACTGACAGTGATACAGCAGTGGTTTTTCAAACCCTGTTTTTTCCAGCTAAAACCAATTTTCAGGTATTGAAATAAATTGAAAACCAGGGAACGTTGTGTAAATTATGAAATACGGACATGTATTCTGAACCTCTCTATCGGTACAAATCCCACAGTCAGGTATGTAGGCACAATGCGTCATTTTTCTTTTCTGCCACTTTCTCTGGGCATATTCTGACCCAAAGAAATTTGTCTTTGTGTCATATTCTTTACATAGTTCTGTGTGTATTGGCTGCTTCTTTAACTCTTCTCTCGTTGTTGTTTCTCTGTAGCATTTGGTCAGAATGAATGTCATGACCCAGGAGTTCCTGTCAACGGTCAGAGGTATGGAGACCAGTTTCAGCTCGGCAGCTCCGTGGCTTTTCGCTGTGACCAAGGATTCATTAGGACACAGGTAAATATCAGTTTAAATATACCGTAATAGAGTATTACTCACAGTTATATAAGATGTGTATTAGAATTGTAAGAATTCACATTGGTATTGGTAATAGGTGTGTTAATACTTAAAATCATTAACTATGTGTCACAACCTCGACACAGACTGGAGAACCCAAATACACGACCCAGAGACAAAGTCTTGAATGTAACACAAATGTTTTTTTAATTTCAAAGAACAACAATCCCTCTTAACAGAGTAGGTAACAGAGTAGGTACTAGAATAACAAAAAGCGCTCACATGGAGGGAAAAACAAAGCGTAACCAAAAAAGGAACTTAAGATTAACTTAAGTCTACAAAAATGGCAAAATAACACAACCTGTGACTTGACTGGACTCGATCCTCTATTTGCTGAGGCCTGGCATGACCATTCGTGGCAAACAAACAAGACGAACTGACACAGGACAGGGGAAGACAGGACTATTTAAACATGAGGTGAGTGGGAACAGGTGGAAACAATCAGGGGCAGACGCTGACGATGGCGGGAAAACACACAAAGGGAGGAAGTAACAGGGCCTGGAATGAGAGACAAGAGGTAAGTACAAAATGAAACAGGAAATGGAAAACGAGACGTGACATAAATAGACAGACATGACGTGACGTGAAATAACATGAAAACCTGACTAGACTAGACTAGACAAAATACATAAACATAACTAACACATTTGACGAGACACAACACTATGCAATCTCCTGTACTTGAATTTGATGTATTTTACTTGTCTATACAGTGTCTTGGTTTATTGATTTATTCTTTCTATGCGTATCTTATCTTAAAATAAATTATGTACCTTATTATCATATGTTGATGTCTTGTTTCCAGGGGTCTGATCAGGTCACTTGCATCATCCAGGAGGGAAATGTTGTTTGGTCTGCGGCAGTACCTCGCTGTGAAGGTAAACCCACACACAAACTGTTTACTGCGTGCAATGGGAACATCTTAGAAAATGTTCTTCTTGCCAGATTCTAAGGTGACAAAGCAGTTTAATGTGCTTATACACCTTAGGAATTGTATACATTTGCTCTGCTAATTGCTTTAGCCTCCAGCCTCCTCACACTTATTCAGCCTGTTTGCACGCATATTCCTCTCTCAACAATAATCTTAAACCCGATTGGCACAAGTTCTGCTGAAACTAATTCAGGCAGACACATTCATTTTATGCCGTCTCCAATATCCAGAGATGTATCATTAGTCTGCAGATAAGCTTATGTGGGGGTAATAATAAGAATAAAAAGGAAAGTGGATGTCATGGTATGTCTTTTTTAAAGGTAAATGTTATTCATTTGCCTGTGAGGATTTGTATTTCTCTTTGTTTCCATCCCCTCCATCTTGATTGTATTGTCGAAATGACATTATCAAATGTTGGCTGCTGTTAATACATGGGGTAGAGGACACAATTGAATAGGGTTGTCACCTTATTAAATATGGAGTATTGGAAAATATTGTCCCTCCCATTGGTAAGGGAAAGATAATTATATTTTATTTCTAGAATGACTTACTCTTGTGCATCTGATTCATGAGCACCACAGCTTCAGCATTCACAGAATAGGTTATGTAAAGGTTATTTTCTTTAGCTTGCTGAAAGTGTGCAGTTATGAGAGGCGAAAGTATATGCTACTTGAAAACAAGAAGTGGTTAGAGTGTGAAAGACAAGCCATTGAAAATGATATATTGTAGAAAGAGCAGTGGATAATAAACAGGTCATGAACTCCAGGTCTGAAGTGTTATAGTGTTATGTGCTGGTGGTATCGATAGGGCTGAAAAATGAAAAAAAAACGTATCACAAGGTTATAGAAAAAAAACCTCAATTAAGATTTTGCGAGGGTAATATAGAGCGCAACATGTCTAAGCATGAATGTTTTTGATAAATATCTATTAGTCATGTGAAAACAATGATTAACTTAATAAAGGCAAATACTATAATAGCTAAAACAGTCTTGTAAATTCAGGAAATGACTGGAATCACTTTACTGTAATACACCCTTAAGAAACCATTTTGCCATATTTGATATCCAAAGTAAAAACGTATGTTTGGATTTGAATATGCCATGTTTGAGATTTAATGTTAGCTAAATAAGTGTGAGGATCTCCCAACTATGTAAGTTTTTTGAGTTTCAGGGAATTCAAGTATAGTTTGTCAAATGCTCATGTGACAAATAATAATATGTCACACATAAAATGTAATATGTGGTACTTGATTTCCTTAAAAAATTCAGGAAATAATTACCGCTTTGATGTGTTTACTGTACATTTTCTTTTTGAAGGTAATTGTTTTTTTGTGATATGAGCATAGTGCTCAGGCCATAACACAATTACAAGAAAAAGTGATTAACTTCCCTCTCTCTTTCTCATGTTTGTGTTTATTTCCTGTAGCTCCATGTGGCGGCCATCTAACAGCTCCTACTGGTGTCCTGCTGTCTCCTGGCTGGCCCTCCTTCTATAAAGATTCTTTGAACTGCCAGTGGGTGATTGAGGCACAGCCAGACCATGCTGTGAAGATACACTTTGACAGGTTAGTCATTTATTTTAGAGAGTTTGTTTAATTTTGTTCAGCAGTTACTCAGAACATTTGTCAAATGAGTACTTTTTTGTTTACTTCTGCTGTGTCAGCTAGCATGTTATTAGTTAGTCAGTCAATTAGTATGTCAGTCTTTCAGAAACATAATAAGTTGTTATATATAAATGTAGTTGGTAAATTACTCCTGCAGTGAATAATTAATGTTGCTTTTTTGCACATTTTTATGTAAACAAGCCACTAGCAAATGCAGTGTAGCCTGAAATTGCTAAAGCTGAGATTTGTCTCTTTGGGAAGTGGCGTAAAGGCGAAGCTATCTTCATCACCTACCAGGGAAATCATTTGTGAAGATTGTGTCCTGCAGAGGATAGTTAATTGTTCATTTAGCTGGTTTGATATTAAGATGCAGTTTGTGATTATAAAGTGTGCCAGTTGTTCCTAACTATTTATTGTATGTCCTACTGAGTAGGTGAATGCATTCATGTGATTTATGTGATCAGTTCCTACTGTATTTTATGGTTACATTAAAACAAACGGCGCTCAGGGCATCAGAACCAACTGGTTCTCAGTGCCGTGCAGACACAACTAATTCCCTGTCAGCCAACAGTCAAATCAATTACTTAGTATAGTCAGAGACAAAAGAGAGTAAGAGGGAGATAACCGGCCAGTCAATAATTCACCTAGTTAGTTACACAAGGTAATTACTTGGTTATTTGAGTACAAAGTCATTTAAATAGGTAGGTATAATGTGAGTCAATCACTATGGTTATTTAAGTAAGCTTCATTTATTGACATTGTTAAATGAACTGTGCTTAAAATGTGTTCATCAAGCATTTCTACCGAATCCTCATTCTGCGTAAAAGCCTTGTTTGTTAACACCACTTGCTTCTGACTGCCAATAAATGTTAGTTCTTTGTTCCACTGCTCTGTGAGGCAGCCTGCACACACATTGTGTATTCCATATAAATGTTATCTCTGTGTATGTCTATACATGTTGATATTTTGTTTGTCTAGGTTCCAGACTGAGGTCAACTATGACACACTGGAAATCAGGGATGGCCCCTCGTCCTCCTCTCCTCTCATCGGCGAATACCACGGCACCCAAGCACCTAATTTCCTGATTTCAACGTCCAACGTCATGTACCTGTTGTTCACGACAGACAACAGCCGCTCGGCAGCAGGCTTCAGCATCAGATATGAGAGTAAGAATGATTCACTGATAGAAATGTTTTGTTGACGCTCAGGGAATTGCTTTCTGGCACTCATACACAGCAGCAATGTTTTTTCCGATGATTCTCTGAGTGCGACCTAGCTTAAAAAGGTGTAATTACCACACACGCATATACACTCACTCTCTTGACTCTGTGGTCTTTGTTCTTGTTTGATGTGATTCTCAGGTGTTAAAATGGAGTCAGACTCTTGTCTTGATCCTGGTATCCCAGTCAATGGTCGTCGCCATGGCAGCATCTTTTCCATTGGTTCCCGTGTGTCGTTTGCATGTGATCTGGGATACACACTGAGTGATCAGGAGCCAATTCAGTGTCAGCTGAATCATCAGTGGAGTCACTCTCTTCCCAGTTGTGATGGTGAGAGTCTTTCTTTTCTCTCATTTCAGCCCTCCTAATGAAAGCCTATATCGTGGCGGAATCCTTTTGTACTCTCTACAAAAATAAATTAAGAGCAAGAATTATGTGATTATGTAAGAAACACAGTCACTCTGTGGACAACATGTCACATCCAGTTTGAAATGTTTTAAACACATTTAACAGTAAAGGTCTAAACCTAACCTTAAAGTCATTGAAAATATTTTATAAAACGTTCCATTTGTTGTAAAGGGGCTTACACTAACTCCTACGATTAGCAAAACAAGTCATCTTGATCTGAATTTAATCTTGGAGAAAAAAACAAGGGATCTGACTGATTATGGAAGCATTAGAGAGGATTCCTTTGTATTTCTCCATCTAGACACTGTAGCCAAGATAGACTAGCTGAGTGTTGTGGTAATTTGGAGTAACTTTTGTTATCTAATTATTTTATTTTTACTTGTATAAGTGTGTCATTAGTATAAGCAAGCATGGAATTAATCCTTAGTGTACTAATCCGTCAAAATGGTGCTCTAATTCAGTCAACTATGACAAATATTTGATTGATGCGACCTCTGGGGATGGAGACTATGATAGTTGATCGTGAGTCACTGGACAGGTCTCCAGGCTAACACAGGGCTACCACACGTAGACAGACAATCATTCACATTCACACCTACAGGCAATATAAAGTTGCCAGGTAAAGTAATGCATGTCTTTGGAGCATCTGACGGAAAGCCATGCACTCAAGAGGGAGAATCATGAACACTCAACAACCCCTGCTGTAACCTTGGACCACGTTGTACCATTCTCTTTTTTTGAAAATAAATAAATTGGACCATGTATTAAGAAACTACTCAAAATAAATTGTACAATTTTAGCAAATAAATTATTTTCATCACACTTGAAAATGCTTTCAAGTATATTGCCTTGACTTGTTTTGAATTAGTTATGGACGGTATTAAAATGACTCAAAGCTGTCCCTGGTAAACTCTGAGTCACCTGTCACACTGAACTGCAGCTCCAAAACAAAGTACATTGGGAAATAAGCAGGCATCATTTTGGGAAGAGTTTCCAGTGCTGCAGCTGCGTCACTCTCACACGCAACCAAGCCTCGGCTTCAACACAGTGGCATTGTCCACAGTAAATGATTATGCTCAACTCCCTTCAGCGAGCCGCCAACTCCGTGTTTGTTGTGTTAGAGATGAAACTGGATAGTGAAGTTTCACACAGTGGTTTGTTATTAGACTAAGATATCACAAGACAAACCTTTACATGATTAAATAGGAACATTGGGTCCAAACAAAATGAATATAAAGCTTGAAGGTTGTATTTCTAACTTAATTTCCGAACTTAGTAATATTGGAGTGTGAGGGGGAGTCGGATTTATTATTAGTACCTTATTTCCCAGTTTTCTCCTTTTTCTCTATGTGTGACTGGCAGCCATAATATGTCCCCACTCCAGAGTACGCTTTAGCACAATAGCCCAAGTTGGACATCGAGCCTCAGATAAATGATGCGGGTCAACAGGCATTGCTGAAACAGATGCTCACTGACCACTGCAGGCTTCCCATTCAGCTTCTGCACACAGCTTAAGCTATCATGGGAGATGAATACACAGCATCTGATTCATTCTGCCGATTGAAAAGAATCCAATTTGATAGCCAAAGTCAGGATGTCTCAACTTGGGAGTGAGTTCATACTAAGGCACTCTATCTCACAGTATCAGCCATATAACATAAGCAGTTTTAAACGGCCACTGTGACATTTCAATTTTCAGCCAAGCATGCCATCACAGTGACAGCTGTAGACACACTATTTCAGAATAGCACTTTTCTAAAGTGAGTGTAAGCCTTAACTAGAAATATAAAATGTCGTGGTTTGCTTTCTGAGAACATCCTGGGACTGGAAAGAAGTGTCAAATATGTTTTAGCATGACTATTCTTTTTTATTTTAAAGATAATTAACCATATTGTTCTGTAAGTGTAACTCTTTTCCTACCTATTGGCAATTGTATGTCCAGCTCAACTGATTTGCATCTTTTGGAGCTCTGGGAGGAAGCCAGAGCGAACCCACGCTGGTCCACTGAGAAAGACCAAGACATCTCACATCAATTTATAGCACAATGAAAATCATCTTTAAAAACTCCCTAAGCCATACTCAAAGCAATTCATACACACACATAGTCGCATTAACAACAGTAATCTTATTTACAGTCCAGTCTCAAAGGCACAGTTAACATTTTAAATATGAACAGACAACTTTTTTCTGCCATACTGACTGCATTACAAAGCCACCAAAATTCATTATTCTCACAATATTGTGTCTAAAAGAAAAACAAAATGACAAGTAGTCCTCCCGCAGGCGTGCAGAGACAGTGCCTGTTGGACCCAAATCACTCTTATTCCTGCAGGTCAGCTAAATCTCCAAACACAGAATACAGAACACTGTCTGCTATTTTTTTATGTGCCAGGGAGAATATTGAAGGAGCACAGTGACATTTGAAATCCTGAAGCTGATTTAAAGACAACAACTTGTTAAAAGGGACCAAAGCCACAGAATCCCTTTAGTTAAAAAATGCCATGGCATTCTCTAAAAGGAAGATAATTATTGATTGAGACAAAAAACAGTCAGGAAAAGGGAGGGGGATGTAGCTGGAGTCTGGTATACTATCTTCCTCTATTTACTTCTCCTCTGAAAAACAAGCCATACATTTTCTCTCAGCATTCATTCTTTTACTTAACATTGAAGGCTGCCACACTTTGATTTGCTCTCTGATCATTGTTAGAGTCGTGAACAGTCTTTTTCTTTTGGCTTACTCCTTTGGTTTTATCGCATTTTTATGCAGCTCACATATCCTCACACACATACCTTAACAATCTTCCTCTATCTTCTCACACAGAGATTATTCACATACTCTGATGTGTGTACTCAAACACAGTAGGTACGATGTAGGCCCACAGACAGGACAAGGGTCATTTACTCAGACAGTGTCCTAGCTTTAGCTAATGGGAGTGGGAAACCAAATCAGACATGACTGCTAGCCTCTCTGAGAGAGAGTGTCTTCCTTCACAGCTGCTCTTCTCCAGCTTTGTTGAAATATGATATAGTTTGGAAGGTAAGACACTGATAGACAGAGAAATGGGATGGAGAGGCAGAGACACACGCTGGTATAGCTGCAGTATGAAAAATAAACAATCCTAGACATCTGTGTTCATAAAGTCAACATATACATTTTACCCAAATTGCCTAATTAATCATACCACTGTTTGTAATAGAAGCTTAAGGGACTTGTTCTGCATTAAAATATATATAAACCTGGAGTCAGGCAGGAGTTACTTTACAACAGAAAAGAAAAAACATTTTATTGCCTCTGATTTAGTTTATATTCTGGGATGTTTAATGGGAACACACACATCCAGCATCTTGATGCATTTAAATTGAATTAAATGTAACAGAAAAGAGCTGATAGAGATGAAGGCACAGTGAGAGTAACAAAAAAGAGTCAATATAAAACAGTATTATCTTAGTTCAACAGTCTGTAAGGCACAGTAAGCCTTCTTTTACTCTCCATTACTTTACTATTGTATTTTCCATTCTGCTATATCCTAAATCAGTTTGTTCCATATTAATGGTCCGGCTCTGTGTGGAGTCGAGGTGTAACGCACACACCAGTCCCTCACTCTCTTCGTCACATTGTCCCTGATGTTTATTTGTGTTTCTAAATTACTGTATCTGGCCGTATCCCTTTTTTCTCTCTTAATGTATCTAGAAACTGCATTTTCTTATTTCTACTTATTTACTATTCACAATTCACATTAACTGACACAAACTGATTTGTTTAAATCAACATTAAAGCTTTAGTGAATGTTATATACTGTATCTTGTGGACACACAAAATGATTCCATTTATGTCAGAAATGTCACTATTAGATGATGCAGTGTCTTGAACTGTTTATTTTGTGAAAAAGTTAGCCACTAAAACAACTCAGTTGAGGTTGGGCAGTGGTTTGTGTAATTGTTTAAAGAGGCTATGATTCGTATTTCTAAAATAATGATGTCTCAATCGACAATGTGAAAGGGGTCACTTATAGTTGTGAACCAACTGAAAATAATCACCTGAATCTAAGGCAATTATTGAGGCAATATATACATGCATTTTTACAATCAGGTTGACCCACTCAACATCTGTACTTTTATTGAGTTACATTTTATTAGAGTTTTCTCCTCCCTATAATTATTTTAATATCAAGGACATTTTTGTGTAGAGAACACACTGACACCATGCTCAAGAGTGACACAATTATGCCGGTTTTTGCAGTTCAGCAGCTTTAAAAAGGTTGAATTCAGTTTCATTTCAGTCTGTTAACTAAAGACATTAAAGCAAGAAATCTGTCATTTTGTGCTGTACTTAAAGGTGGGGTAGGTAATTTTGGAGAAACCAGCTCGAGTGTGCTAGAATTTGAAAATACACAGCCGGAAAAAATCTGCCACTTCCTTACAGAGCCCCTCCTCCAACACACACGAACGTGCACATGACCAATGAGGGCACGAGATAAGTTTGTGCACAGATGGAAGGCTGACAGGCAGGTAGGCCATCCAGTTATTTTAGCCGGGCCGGCTAAAATGATTGGTCGTGCTTTTTACAGTACTATGGCTTCCACAGATGACGTTTTTTTATGGATTTTTTGTCAAAGCACTTCAGATATTCATTGCTATCGGGATGTTAAGAGCATTCCATTGAATATAACAAAAAGTGTATCTCGAGCCGGTTTCTCAAACTTACCTACCCCACCTTTAAGATATGTCTTTTTTTTTCAAGTGTTATAATTGGTCATTTGTTTGAATTTGTTCTGGTCTTTCAAAGCTCAGTGCAAATGGTTTATAATTAACCCTACTCCTACTTTCTTCTTGCAGCTCTTTGTGGAGGTTATGTCTATGGTAAAACAGGGACAATTCTGTCTCCTGGCTTTCCTGACTACTACCCCAATTCTCTAAACTGCACATGGACTATAGAGGTGTCACATGGGAAAGGTAAGCACTCACATACACAGAAATAATGGAAACGCCCCTTGAATTTGCATGGAAAATAAGGTCACATGTTCAAGATTGCTGTGTTTCTGGGTTCTTTTTCCATCTGATGCCATTAATGAGTCCGTGACTTACTCTGTATCTATCCATCCATGTATCCTTTGATTTCTAGGAGTCCATCTGGTTTTCCACACGTTTCATCTAGAGGAGAACCACGACTACCTTTCTATCACTGAGGACACCAATTTCCTTGTTCCAGTGGCTCGACTCACCGGCTCAGTGCTGCCCCCTAGCGTCAAAGCAGGGCTCTACGGGAACTTCAGCGCTCAGCTACGATTCATATCGGATTTTTCAATGAGTTATGAAGGCTTTAATATCACTTTCTCAGGTAGGAACCCCCCAAAAGAAACTGCCTTTTAAGGCTGATTAATGTTCTAATCATGTTCACAGACCTTTCATAAAACCTGGAAAAGCATTAAGATATGGCACTCTAAGCCACATTTGGTTGAACCTGTTATGTGCGGCTGTTTGTTGACGTACAGAAGGTGCGGCGGGAAAGAAAAGACTCACATTTGCCACCAACTAGTTATTCTTAATAATTTCTCTAAAACCGAAAATAAAGGCTTGAAAACCCTATTGGTAAAGCATACATATAAACGTTGTTATGCTTTTACGTTTTTTAGTTGCTGCCCCCTGTGGGCAGAAGGCAAGAAAATACCACTAGTACTTTAAATGTTATTCATTAGTTTTTTATTTACATTATATTTATTAGTCTTGGCCTACTTAACAACATTACCGTAGTTCCTGTACATGAAATCCCCCTTTAAAGGTCACCTATTGTGCAAAATCCCTTGTTCATGTCTCTTCTACATCAACATGTGTCCCCTCTGTGTAAAGAGATTCTGAAAGTTTCAGGACAAAAGATTATCTCACTTTTTGTCCTGATCCATTTATATAAAAACCTGAAAATGAGCTGATCAGATGTTGGCCACTTTATGATGTCATAACGATGTTTTGGCTTGTGTAACCATTAGCCAATAACCAACCAAGGTAACCCCCCCCACCTTATCACCTGAATCTCCTCCTAGAGCACCTTTGTGTTCTTTTTAACCAAATATCTCTCAGAGGGGCGTGGGGAGTGGCTCCTTATTTTCATCTAAAGTAACAGACAGAGAATCATCACTTTTGAAACAGGGCTGAAACAGAGGGGATTATGGGATGCTGCAATGATCTGTTTGGTATTTTGAGCCAAACACTTCAGAGACATGTTTTGTATATATCTGAGACCTAATATATTGATGAAAAACAGTATAATAGGGGACCTTTAATGTTTTAGAATGACTTCTCAACAATGTTTTTGTTATCTCCTGGATGTGTAGAGTATGACTTAGAGCCATGTGAGGATCCCGGTGTACCGGCATACAGCAGGAGGACGGGATTCAGATTTCGAGTTGGCGATTCGCTGGCCTTCAGTTGTTTTAACGGCTACCGACTTGAGGGAGACAACAAGATCACATGTCTAGGAGGGGGCAGGCGAGTGTGGAGCAACATATTACCGCGATGTATAGGTAAGACATTCAAGTACACACACAAACTGACATCTTAGTACACTAATTCCTGGGTTAGTTAGTCAGATAGGTAATTGTCTCTAGAGATCATGAGCATACTACACTGTAAACTATTTGCCCTTGCACACCGGTATAAAGCAGTGTTGTTACAAGCCTTTTAGTATTTTTGCCTTCAATATTTATAGCTTTGGAAGGTTTTATCTTCCGTGCAAATAACTGGCAGCTAGAAAACTGAATTTTTAAATGACCTTTTTCACCACATGAATGAGCCCGGATGCATCAGCGTTTTCCTGGTTGTAATTCACCAGTACTTTATTGCTGGCAAAAAGGTAATTCAATATTATTTGACCGACAGTTGGCTTGATTTGCCAGGATTTGGCTGTTAGCAGCTTGTAATTTGCAGATTTTGATGAGAATCAGTGTTTCCTTGCTGATAGTCATTTATGGGTCTGATGGTGGCTGCTTGTAATTTGCAATCCCCAAAAGGAGTACTCTGAAAATACTCCAACAGCAAAAGATCAGGAAAGTGTGGAACAGCAGCTAGCAACGTTTTCTGGGTTAATGTCTCTCTCCCCCTCTTTTTCCTTTCCAAACACCCCTCTCTTTAGCTCTGTCTCTCTCTCTGTATTTAGACAGTCCTTGGGTAGATAATTAGGCCATTAGCTGCTATATGAAGAGCATTATTAGTGTTTCTTTTGTTACTCCCCTTTTCCCTTTTCTAATTTCTCTCTGCATATTTCCAAAAGGCCCATGTCTGGCTCAGTTCATATGTTTCTTCTTGTGCTTTATTTTCCTTCCAGCTCTCTCTTTATCCCTTGTGTCTCCTTCTTCACTTTCCCTCTTTACGTCCCTGGATTCTCTCTATAGTGCTGTCCTTAATTTAAGAAGATTTTCTAAAGAAACACTGTTGGCATCCTTTAATACAGGCATCCTCAAAGTCTGGACTCCGGTCCGGATCCGGACCGAACCACAACTGTCTCTGGACTCTGAGCAAATTATACTTTTCATATGTATTATCTGTATTATCTGTATTATCTGTGTTATCTGCGAGACATCGCCACAACGCAACGAGTCAAAATTCTCCGCTATGTCCACTGCAAACAGCGCTCTGCATGTCCGACTGTTCCAATGTCTGTGTGTGTCTATCAACGCATTGGTCCAATCACATTCAGCATCCCGTCAGCATTTTTGTCCCCCACCAACAGTCTGCGAATCAGAGGCAGAGTAGGGCGGGTCTTCGCGGAATGCGGGTGGGGAAAAATGCGTGTCTCGTCTCTCCCCAGCTGCCACCCCAGTTGGCAGCTTTGTTTTGAAAGAAAAGTTGTGGCTCATCGGACATTTATGAGAGAAAGTCTCTAATGTCCGAGTGCAAGTGAATGCAGCACAAGACCCACGTCTTGTAACCCTCCCCCGGCCCTGGCGAGAGCGTGGAAATATTGGCGGCGATTTAATTTGAACGGGACGGTGCAAAACGAGAAGCATTCGGACCCAAGTACTGAAGGAATGAGGTATTTGCGGTCTACAATAACAGAGAGACTGTCAAGTTTGCTGTACTCAGCATTGAATCAAAACGCACTAAAGCTGTTGATCTTAATAAGTTGTGAGGCGTTTCGCTGAACAAAATGGTAATCGCCGCATTCAGCTGTAATAGACATGTCAACTTGATGCTCTGCTCACGGATGAGCATACAAAACTGTTAAGATGATGACCTTACGTGTGTAAATATATTTTTTTCTCTGTGGGGGTAAAATAAGTCAAATAAGACGGTGTGTAAAACTACACTGCCCAGCCAAAAAAAGTAACCACTTTGATTTAACTAGGCCAGTAGGTAAGGACTTTCCACTGGATAATAACTGAAGTATAAAAGAATGCATGACTGAAGTGTTTGAAGGCAAACAAAAAGAGGAAATAACAGGTCAAATCAAGCAAATCCCCCTCTCAGATTCCACAGCAACCAGAAGAACATAAATACTGGCTGGTGATTTGATTAATCAGCTTTGTGATGGAATAAAAAATGCATAGTGCATTTCCTTAGCTGTGGATGAGTCTACTGACACCACTGACAATGCTCAGTTGCTGGTGTTTGTGAGTTTTTATGATGAGGCAAAGGGGGAGTTTGTTGAAGATGTGTTGGGCCTGACGAACCTCAGTGGACACACAAGGGGGCAAGACATTTATAAAGCAATAATGGGAATGCTGAATGAAAGAGGGTGCAGCTGCCTTTATTCATAACTGTGCAACTCTTACACTGCAACTCTGAGGGATCAAGCACAGACACAATAACAATGAAAACTGCTGCATACAGATTATTTTTGTTTTTGCAACCTCGTGTTAAGAATCTTGTTGCAATTGTTTGAATGACCGTAATAAACGGACCTTTGTCTTATTGAAAAAAGTCTTTGGACCTTTAAGATTTGTATTTGAGTACCCCTGCTTTAATATATACATCTTATCGCCTACCCTAATCTGCTTTAAAACCATAGATAATATACAAAAAAAAGTTGTTTTAAATTGGTTCAGATTTGATAAACACTACAGGTTTTGTTTGCTCCTCACCGGCTTCTCTCATGTCTGTCTCATTACTTCTATTTCCTTTTTTTCCCTTCCAAGTAGTGGTGGTACTCCTCAGTGGGAGTTAAAAGCCTGCTTTTCTCTACGCCTCATTTACATATGACAAAACTCTGTTTGCACAAAGTACCACTTATTTGAATTCCTAAACTTTGATAAGCACTGCAGCTGCTAGATAACTCTTTATCATTTATATGGAACACTTTTTCCAAACTAATCCACACCTAGTTTAATGTAATGATTTCTTTTGTTTGCCCTCTTTTTTAATCTTTTGCAGTTTATGTTTAATTGCTTTGCTTTTTTAATGTGTTTTTCTCGTTTTATTGTCTTATTTGAAGTGTTTCTCCAAAAAGTTACGTTATACTGTATGATTCATTATTATTATCAACATTGTGGTTATTATGTTTAAATGTCAAAGTTGAATAAGGTTTTTCGTTAGACTATATATGTTTTTAAATGTAATCTTTCTTCTTCATTTTGAGGTCCTTTCCTCACCTCTCTTTAACCTACACAATAAGATAAAAGGTATTCCGACTGCTCCGAGATAGTTATGAAGAAATGCTGTGATCCTGACCCCCACTGTCGCTACCCCCTACTCTATTTCTGCAGCGGAGTGTGGAGCCTCCTCATTGGGACCCGAAGGTGTTCTGCTCTCTCCCAACTTCCCCTCTAACTACGATAACAACCACGAGTGCATCTACCGCATCACGACTGAAAAGGGCAAAGGAATCAGACTAAAAGCTGAGAGCTTCTTATTGGAAGATGGAGACTATCTTAAGGTATGTGCGCAGTCACACTCAGGTGCAAATACCTCCCGCTTTTCCAAACCAGGTGTTGCAAAATCCACAAATGCATAATATACAGTGTTTCCAGATTCACACACACAAAAACACATAAAAGATGATAGTCATAATCAAAAGCTGTCTATATGCAAAGTTGTGTATGCTTTGACATGTATGTGCTTGAACAGATTCAAGCACATACAGTGTTTGGTTTATTTCAGATTATGCTTGAATAGAAAACAATAATTGAGTTGTGGATGCTGCCATAATCATGAACACAAGTGACATGATGTACTCGGAAAATAATGAACACTAGTTTGGTGAAGTGAGAAGTGCATTCATACCGTTTTTGACTAACAGGAATATTGTTTTCTGGCATCACTTTAGAATTTTACGGGGGGAAATCAGCATTGTGGTATAAGGGCACACGTCAAAAGTAAGAGGGTGCAGCGCCCCTGTTACTCGGTTTAGACAAAACCCTGAAAGTGTATTATCATGGATCTGTTACATGGACAAAATGAGCATGTGCGACACATATCAATCACCACTTCATTAGGAAATGTATTAGTAGTGAATGCGAACAGTTTTTCTGTTCTTCTCATCAACATAATAACTCACAAATATATGGCCTAAAATGACAATGTACTTAAGTCTTTTAATCTACATTAATTACAAGGATTAAGAGGAAGAGCCACAATAAAACAGTACATCTCTAAATGTGAGGAGTACACAACATACTACCAGCTATTTGGTTTTTCATAAGTAGGTATTCATATTGCTATTTATTTTATATAAATTATTATAATTTTTAAGGGATCTTTTGTTGAATTTTCACTTGCTTTTTGTAAACACACAGCATTTAAAGTTAGCCTGTCTTCCCTGGAGCAACAAGCCAGAGAAGATAGAGAACGTGTGAATAGAGAGGAGAAGCAACCTTAGTGAGAACAAAGAATTAAATCAGGAATACAACGTTATATTCAGATTGTTTCACGGTAGTTACTTTCTACAGCGTGAATAAACACACCCAAACCTCCACACACCCCTGCTGTGGCCTGTCTCCTATGTGTGTATGTGTTTGTGTGTGTGGGGGGTTCGGTCAAACTCACACACTGATAGCAGCACACAGCAGCCACTCTGAACACAGCAGAGGAGAGAGATGAACAGCGGAAACATAGAAGCACATACATACAAATGAATGTTTGTATCATGCACTACAGCATGCCTTGCCTTTGCTGAAACATACACTATCACACACTTAGTGATTGTCCCCTACTGCATTTGACAAAGAAATCAAATACTTGACTGGGAATTTCCCATCTATGCAGCATATATCTGTGTAGTGTGTTATCAGAAGTAATTTACATGATGCATTGTGGAGCCAGCCCTTTCCCAATGGAGCGGTCAAAGCCCATTCGTTTTGCAAGCTTTTCTACCAGCCATGCATACCTGGTCCAATTATATGGTCAGGGAATGTGTAGGCCTTAATTATATGAGATGTTGAGGTGAGCCAGAAAAATGCTTGGTTAAAACTTGAATGACAGGAGGGGCTTTAAATCCTTGGTTTTCCCAGTATGAAGTTAAATTGTGTCAGCAAGGTGTGCCCTAGCTGTTAGATGTGTTAAACATTGCTGTAAGGAGCTGTAACATCCCTGCAGGGGTCTATTACCCATGTTCTCTATTAGTGCTGATGGTGCTCCTGCTGCAGCGGCCATCCATGGCTGAATGAATACTTAGGAAACACAATGGGATCCATTGGCCTCTGTTAACCCTATAACAAACCCACTACAGTGTATATTATTGTTCTAGTGAAGGTTACCCTTGGTTTTATACACTTTTATTGGTTGTAACATGTGGAAACACTAAATCAAATAAAGATGCCCTGATAGAATAAATAGACTGCAGCTATAAGGATTTGTATTTACACGAAAATGCCTCGTCTATTAGCCTTTGTTTTGTTATAAAAAAACATCAAATTGACTGATTATGTATACTGCAATACCTGTTTCCTCAGTGTGCTGCAAACATGTTTTAAGGATCTGCCGTCACAATGTGTGTTTGAGTAATGTATTAAAGTGTTCACATGTCATAACCTTTGATGTGTAAAGTTGTGCTCTCTGTGTCCATAACACCGAGAGCCTTACAGATGTTCCCAAGGCTCAGAATTCCTCATAAATCCTCTATTGGGCACATGTACCCACTACAGTGTCAGATAGCAGCAGCTGTGTGAGCTGTTTTACAGTCCTACTAACATCGTATATAACTGTTTCTATTCACAATGTCTCTTAGCGGTATTAGGCCTGAGGGCATGGTTAAGCCAGTATGTGGTTAGAGTGTATTATCAGTATTAAGCCTAGAGCATTGGCTGAGCCTGTATGTGGTAAGATTGTATTAGCAGGGTTTGTCCTGACTTTCAGAATGGCATTACACCAACATGAACTTCTTAAATGTTCCTTTTAACGTATTCCATCATAGCCTCAAAACTTTAAAAGCTTTACTTTACTTTACAACATGCCTAGCTTAGATAGCTTTACACCCCTCCCACTATGTCATTGTCTCTCTATTTCAAAATGCATCCGCCAAGATCGGAGAGCAGAACATGGCATTTGCCGTTTTAAGAATTGTGATTGTGTTCTTGACAAGGCATTTGACATAGTATTTACTGTAATAAATTGATTCCTTATCAGAAAATAAGGAGCAGAGGGAAAGAACACAGAGAATGACTAGAGATCACAAAAGTTAATGAGTATGCGCCGGATGCTAACGTAGCAATCAAAAAGTAATGGGAGGTCCAAAGACTCATTGCAAGAATGACATGTCATGCTCAATGAAGGGCACACAACAATATCAGACTTTTTGACTTCAAATTACTTATAAAAATTAACTTTATTAAATGAGATGAAACTTAAGAATTTCTTTGCAGTTATTCGCTCTCCCTGTACAGCCCAATGCTTTTCATGCAGTGGTGTAGAGGGGCCATACATTCAATACAGTACAAAATACTAGGAGGATGATGACATAACAAATATATCAGGTTCAGGTTATTTATTTGTACCCGTAGGTAGATTTTGTTTGCAGATAAAAAACAAGCGATCCATTATGACACACATTCGTAAAATAGTTATAGATCTGTAAATGCGCCCCCTTGTCCATCACATTTAAAAACCACTAGTACCAACATGAGCAATCCACAAAGTTAGTATATTTAAATGAATAGGCATTGCTTCCATATCATGTGTGGCACTGCTACAACTTGTTCATTTGCGAAATGGCTGCTGGAATAAAGCAGATTTTTTACCGCTTTGTTTTACACTTTGGGACAACTAACCTCCGACCCGAAGAAAGAATCCATTATTAAGCCATGATAATTACCTTTGTGTTATTAATAAATTGAGTTGATTGGTAGTATGAATAGCTGAATTGTTCCATTCCATTCCATTTTTTGGGAATACAAAAAAAACGTTCTGAGCATACCAGCTTAATTAGAATGCTACCATGACTGTTGACCTTAAAGAGTTTTTGCACATTTTCCAGTCAAAGAAATTGTAATTTAAAAATATGTAATGCTGGTGGAGCAGCTGTTGATCAAATGATCTGCACTAAAGCCATCGTGTGGTGGTATTGAAATTATGTATAAGAGCAACTACTAGTAAGTTACAACACATGTGTGTTAATTATTATTTTCCCATATAATTATCAGAAAGCACAGTGCAAAGTATAATGAAATGGGAGGAAAGCTCCAAAGTGCCACTTAGCCTAGCAATTAGCACGCCACTCCCCCTGCTAACAGTATGTGACTTAATGCCTGTTACAGCTGAACACAAACCATCTGTTTGACAGATATAGCAAGCTTTCGGCTAAAATCTCCTATGAAACAGCTCATTACCATTCCTTTTGCTACTGGCTAAGTTTTTGCCATGGCACTTTTTAAAGAAAGGTCTAGCCAAGCTCAATACGCCTACAAATGTCCTCTAATTCAGTACTTGACCAAATATACTCAGTGGTACTACATCCCCGAAGAGATATAAGAGGGTTAGGAAGAAACAAAGTAGGGGTGTGCAAGAATTGTTCCATGGAAATAGAGGTGGAGGGAGTGCAAGCAAGAAAAGGAGAGAGTCAGAAGACCGAGAGAGGAGGGGTGGCAGATGGTGACATGTTGATTTATGAGCTGCAGGGCTTTTCATTAACCATACTGAGTTTTACAGAAACAGAGAGAGGAGGAGAAAAATAATAGAGAGAATAAAAGAGAGAAACAGAAAGAAAGAGGTGGACAGCCAAATGCAAAATTGGGGAAACTGACAGATAGAACTGGAGGGATACAAAGAGGGAGGAATAGGGAAGGGAAATTAAGTTTAGGGGAGTATTGCCACACATATCATGATACAGCTCATCTTTTTTAATGTTTAAATTCCCAGTATGCTTCACCATGTCTGTCTATCTTTGTCATGTATGAACATGCTGTAGCTCCTGCTTTGGCTTCATGTCGCGGTATCTCCTCTGACTGGCAGTACTTGCAGAGATAGAGCAGTACATCTCCTTAGCCTTTTTTCTTTGGCATCCCTGCCACCTGCAGACCTGTCACCACCAATCTTTGGAAATGCCCCAGGCTGCCAAATATAAGCACGAGCCGTTCGCATTTATATCCCAGCTGTGAGATAGTATTATGAGGTGCTTGAGAGTGCTAATTCTCCCCTTCAAACTGCAGTCAGAAATAGACTTCACTTCCTAAACTACGTCTTCTCTAATGTCCACATTCAAGCATTCAGAGACTAGAAAGCAACAAAGTAGACTCCAGCATAAACGAAATAATCTCAGTATCAAATACTGACCACCTGTAAACTGGAGAAGTGGCTCTTAGAAGTTTGGATTCATTCATATGAATCTACCTATTCTCTTCTGCTCTATAATCCACTAATCTGCTCTCTATGCTGAGTACTTTGCAAACAACAGTTTCACAAAATGCGGCCGATATATGGCCAAAGTACACAGCTACCATGTGTTACTAGCTTGCTTTGTTGTGTTCATCAACAGTATGTTAGCTTTCTTCCAAACCCCACACTTAATTTGATAACTGTGTACTGTACATGTTTTGGGAAAACACAACTATTTAGAACATGCTCTGTTAAATTACATACTTGGTATTTGGTAAATAAATCTGCTACAGAAATGTTCACATTTCTAAGTTGTTATGTTCTGGCAGCCATTGCTCCAACCTTCATACTGTATTTACTTGTTTGTCAGCACTCATTTGAAATAAATGATTGACGGCATTCCCTCTGTGCTACCACTGTGAGCGTACTGTTATAGGTTGAAGATCATATTTCAAATGAAAAGAAGCTCAATTGTTAGGAGACCAAAAAGAACGACTGAGTCTAGCTTCATTATTTTCATAATTCTTGCAAGAAGGAAAAACAGAGAAATAAAGAGGATGTTCTGCAATATTAATCCAGTCCAATAACACATCTTATTTTCCTGTCTTCACTTTCTTGCTATTTTCCCCTCTAATATGTATTTTCAAACCAAGTCACACACAGCCAGGCAGTGATTTGCTGTTTTTAACTCAGTGCTCAGTAAACAGCAGAGAACATGCATGCTAAGACTTGTAAAGTAGGAAACAAAATGTATATCTTGTGAAGTGTTTCATGTGTTAAATTAAATCAACCATAGAAGCATCGTTTCCAAAAAATAAAAACACACATTTTGAATATTTATTATAGCTGCAAATCAAATTATGTTTTTATTAAAGTGATACTTGAATCTATTGCTTGACCCAGGTGCTAGACCAGGATTGAAATTCCAAATCCAAAGTAGGTTTGTACAACAGTTTCATAACAACCCTTTTTATCGTTGCAACCAACATTTTAGAATTACCCACAAACATTCTGTTC
>CM062264.1:28545700-28585086 GCA_031216635.1 Dissostichus eleginoides | reverse complement strand
CTGCAAAACAAGCTGGTGAGGAAATTAAGTGCATCGTTATATATTAAAAAGTTGCTCCTGTTTTCTTCTGGGAAATTAAAAGATGTCGGATACAATTGGGTGTGGGGGAAAATATATTTAAAAAGGGGTTCTAAACCTCCTTAAAATCTGGTCAGCATTGGCATCACCAAAGTCATCGGGATATAGCCCACAGACACCATGTATGTCAGTGCAGAAAATGAAAGGTTAATCCTCTGCACGCACCATGGATTTTGTACCAAACATCAGCATGGCTAAAGAACAAGCACATTTGAGCAAAGCTTAAGAGTGCAATGAAGGAACACTGAAGCACTGCCTTTTACACTAAATGTAATGACTGTTTGTAACCATGATCGAGAAGAATAGTAAACAAATTGAATAAAACTTAACATTTGTTTCAATCTTTTGTTACTCATTAATGAAAATACAATCTTGTATACAGCCGTATTTCAAGATATATTTAAAAATGTTGGATTTAAATGGAATGTAAGAGTTGTGTGAATATATTTATAGTATAGATATTGGCAGTAAACAAATAATCAATACATATTTAAAAGATAGGGAAAACCTTACATTCAATACACTTTATAAACAGTAAGTCTATAGATAATCTAGATTTTGTTCTTCTAATGTATGCTTAGAGGTGTAATATGACATTCAGAGCATTGATATCATATGGGGATGTTTCTGGATGAGATGTATTCTGGCTGATAGCACTGTCCTGTCCCCTGTAGTGTTCAGGAAGCATAACACCTCCCGTTTACCTCAGGTTAGCACTGTTTGCTATGTCAGCATGCAAGCTGTTGTTTGTATTGTCCTGGCTGTTAGCAGTGTTATTGTTAGCCAGTGCCATGGTGAGTACCCTATGGAGGCAATCCCTTTGATCTGAATTTCATTTTCAGCCCCTTAAAGTGGTAAATGTGCTTATTAAATAAAGGGTGAGCAGTGAGAAACTGTAAACAGCAACTGACCCCATTAACTGTTGTTTCTTAACTACACTGTAGTACGGTGGCCCTGAAGTGCAAGACACCGCAGCATTTCAGAAAACACCACAGCATTTCAGAAAACACTACAGCATTTCAGAAAACACTACAGCATTTCAGAAAACACCACAGCATTTCACATTGGACGGAAAGGGTATTCCTTTAGGGAGAACACTTCTTGTTTGTGATTGGACAGAGCCAGCCAGAGAAGAACTGCTGTGATTGGTTGTTTTTGCTGCCAGTCAAGAAATGACGCTTCGTGATTGGTCAGCACCTGACAGCGCAACATGTCCCAACACATCAGCCGTTAGCTGTTAGCACACACTCAGAGCTCCTCATATCTGTTCAGAAATTGGACAAAAGTTAAACAAGTACAAAACGCAGACTGTCTATGTCATGGCGAATACAGTCGCTGCTTTATTTATGTCTGTTGGACGTTGTTGTGAGTGTGGACGGAGCAGCTACAGGTTAGCTTAGCCTGATCGATCCGATCCCATTCAGAAAACGGGCATTTTAAAAGGTGTTTCGCCTGCCGTCTTGTCTGCACACTTGTCAAAGCATTAATTCATGGTTTTTACTAACCGGTATCAGTATGTAGTTACTTCCGCATCATTTTGAAACGTGTATTACAATTAAATCACGGTAAAATATGTTCATTTTGTTGTAGTTGGTATCTCCCATAGGATTTACATGGAGATACGCCCCACCCCCTCTCCAGCGCATCTTGTTTGAATGACAGGAGTAAACACAGTTGACAGCCGCGGTGAAACTCGAGCGATTAGAGCGATGCAAAAAAACAATGAATTAATGCTTTATTAATTCATGGTTTTTAAGGGGCTTATCTCCATGTAAATACTATAGTAGACTACCCAATATTCGCATCGCTCTAATCACTCGAGTTTCACCGCGGCTGTCAGCTGTGTTTACTCCTGTCATTCAAACAAGACGTGCTGGAGAGGGGGCGGATAGATCAGGCTAAACTAACCTGTAGCTGCTCCATCCACACTCACAACAACGTCATACAGACATAAATAAAGCAGCGGCTGTATTCGCCATGACATAGACAGTCTGTGGTTTGTACATGTTTAACTTTTGTCCAATTTCTGAACAGCTATGAGGAGCTGTGAGCTCTGAGTGTGTGCTAACAGCTAACGGCTGATGTGTTGGGACATGTTGCGCTGTCAGGTGCTGACCAATCACGAAGCGTCATTTCTTGACTGGCAGCAAAAACAACCAATCACAGCAGTGCTTCTCTGGCTGGCTCTGTCCAATCACAAACAAGAAGTGTTCTCCCTAAAGGAATACCCTTTCCGTCCAATGTGAAATGCTGTGGCGTTTTCTGAAATGCTGTTGTGTTTGTGAAATGCTGTTGTGTTTTGTGAAATGCTGTGGCGTTTTGTGAAATGCTGCGGCGTTTTCTGAAATGCTGTTGTGTTTTGTGAAACGCTGTAGTGTTTTCTGAAATGCTGTAGCGTTTTCTGAAATGCTGTGGTGTTTTCTGAAATGCTGTGGTGTTTTTTGAAAAGCTGTAGTGTTTTCTGAAATGCTGTAGTGTTTTCTGAAATGCTGTGGTGTCTTGCACTTCAGGGCCACCATACTGTAGAATTACCATTGCCCAAAATAGCTGCCTCGATCCATTTGACTTTACAAAGCCGGCAGAAAGCTTTACTTTTATCCGTGATTTTGCAAAAATGCTTATTTCTCAGATGGTTTGATGTCATGATATCTGTAAGACACAACTTGTTACCCTTTTTCACAGTAAAAAGGTGAACGATGGCCTAGTTTACACAGTATATGAAGCAATGGATCAGAGTGACAGGGCACAACTGGTGCGCACAGTATTAAAATCAGACTGATCTTGGCCACACGTTATTTTCAATATAAAACCAGAAAAGAACATTCGACTCAACTTTGTCCTTAGCATTGCTCACTGATGGGGGTCACTGCTTGCTCTTCTCAAAGCCTTTCAGTCAAGGCTTCACATCCTTGACTCCCCAACATTTTCTCAACAAAATATGTATCTTCTAACCTTCACTTTTCAAACGATTCCTTACAGCTCCATCTAACAAACCGATTCTACAAAACCTTGTTAGCTATACCATTGGTGCTGGCACTACCAGCATGCACAAACTATTTGAAATGATTACTTGGAAACATCAACATTAGGTGAAATTGTTCATATTTTGATATTAATATTATATATTTCAACTGTTTATAAATTAAAGCTAATCAGTGGCATCAGCAAACTCTTCTTAGCTTCTCAATGTTGGTCCATCTAAACTGTTACAATTGGAGCTGTTCAACCCACAGACTCAACTAACTATTTCAATGCCTGCCAACAAATGATCACTGTCAAAGATAAAATCATAGTTTTAAAGTGATAAATGAATCAACTTCCATTTAACACTGGGTAATAGTACAGGTAGCCATACACCAATCCAAGAGCCCACAAACTTAAAGCATTTTCTAAGTAGAAATTAGATTTATAAGCAAAAGTATAATATTGACAAGTATTGCCTTGATGTAATTCACGCAATTATGAATTCAGAAGTTAACCTGAATGTTTTCCTCAAAGCAAACAAGTTTTAAAGCGCAGTATTAGTATGTTTGACTGCATGAAGCTTATCCCAGTTAAAAGAAGCATAATAAAGCCAAAAACAATATATACACATCCATGTTGTGAGATGAAAGCATATAAAATAATAGCCAAAAAAAATCAACATAATTGGGTGGTGATGTTTTAATAAGGACTTTTTTCACATTGCCGCACGTCCATGGATCCTCTTCCAACAATAACTAAACATAGATATAGACAGTCAGCAGAGACAACTGTAATAAAACAGTTTATGAAAAGGAAATCACACACTGATTCTCACATATTTAATATAGCCTACTGTCTTCAACAGATGTCCTGCCTCATCATATATTGTATGTCAGTGTTGTGAGTAGTGTTATCTGCTTGAAAACCCCTGAGAGGATGCCCATGTTCCTTTTAGATATAATTTCTTTGTGGCGTGTTTGAAATGTGATCTTTACTTTAAAACATAGACAACTTGTTTTGTCTAACTATATCATTTGTCCTTGGAAGTCATCAGACATTCGCAGCACCCCCATCTCTCTCTGTCACCACAATGAAGTGAACATATGACACCATGACAAAGGCTAATGGCAGTAAGTCAGAGAAGCTGATGTTGAAACCAGGCTTCGTGCATATTCTGGCACAGGTTCCAGAGTGATGTTACGCACGAGGGCAGCGTGACCTTCCTACTACACATTTGGGCAACTTTTACGCCCAAAACTGTCGGAGTCACTATTAAAAAAATTCGCACATCAACTGCAAAAGGAGCTCACACATACTTGTTAACACTGCTCGATACAAAAATAAACTATGTCTCATATTATGTGCCAAACATCCAACAAAACAGTCACACAGCTGTAAAGGCTGTGATGACAACATATATTTTTGGCATGTATGCGCCCCTTCAAAACCATCACTCCGTCTGTAGCTATTCACCATGACCGTTCACACAGCGCCGCTGTCACTTTACCACGACTTTCAACTCGGCGACAGACTGAGGAGTTCAGCCCGTAAATGGCATCTTATCTCTTCACTACAGTCTTGAAGAATTATGTCAAAGTATATCAGAAGCGACACAAAGTATACGCATAAATTAACCAACATAGTCTTTGCAAAGCATGAGAAGGGTTAGTTTCGCCTGTTAAAGGGCTTAGTACACCGCTTTTTACATGCGCGACGCCCTCCTCTTTACTTCCTAATTCCATTTTTCGTCAATATTACAAAGCATTTTCCATAGACATGGTTTTATCCTACCTCGTAAAGGTCTCCTGAAGCCATTCTCGGGTGCGGACTCCGGCGGAGCGAGGTTCTTGCCTGCCTTGTTGGCTTTTTTTGGACCCTACTCTCTCGGTGTTTCGCTGAAAGCTCCGATAGACGGGAATTAGCGAGCAGCCGTGTTATTCTGAGCAATCCGCAGTAGCAGATCAGCAGACAGTGTCAATCGAGCCCGGCGCTCTGCGATGGATCGTTCCACACTTTAAACAAACAACCATCGGGGCGGTGCTGTTTACCCAGACCTAAGTCGCGGACTGTCTGAAAATTAGCCCCCAGCTAAAGAATGCACAGCCTGATGGTCTGCATGCGCCCTGTGTTGCAATCCAACTACTCAACGGGAGATGGTATGCTAGATGTCCTGTATTCACAGAGACCAGCTGAGACAGTTTCCTCTCTATCACCCACTCTGCTCTTTACTGTAAACAGAAGATATTATTTAACCTTGTTTAAGAGTCCATCAGGAAACATTCAGAATAAACTATTTTAAAGGAGTAATGACTTACTGGAAGTTTCACTCCTATAGCTTTAAATTCATGCTCATGCATATCCCCTTTTTACTTTCGTGTCACAACAAAATGTGAACTAATTTGACAGTATGTATCCAGACATGATGTATTAATTCATTAAAAATACAGTACACAATAATCACATTTCCATTTTACAATCCCCCTGCTGCCTTTAAAATGAGCTCATTCAACAAGGACACAGTTGGGCTGCATCAACACAACATTATCCGTGTTGTACTCCACAGGTTTATGGGAGTATATATGGTAAAGATTAATATGGTAAGGAAACACGTGAATAAGCATGTCTTCATTACTGACTATTTGTGACTTTGAAATAATGTGACTTCAACTAAAATGGTCAGAAGTCCTTAATCGTTAAAGGTTAAAGAATGATAGTAAATGTAAATATACTGTTATCATAGACTACCTGACTTATGTGTCTTGTTCTTTGTATTTCATTCTCAATGTAATTCTTCTCTATCAACCATTGTATATCTGGAATTTTTGATGCCATGCACAATGTAGAAATAATAATTTAAAGAGGTCAACTGAATTATGCAGTGTGGAAAGTAGCAATACATTTGATTTATTTTGAAGTAGATTTTCTATCATTCTTTTTAAACTACAAATTATAACCACATGCCTCTGCATACATAGTCGACCACTTACTCAACAAACCAGGAAAAACATGATGTTTCTAAGACAAACTCTGTACTCATATACAGTAAAATGCTGTGTCTTGGAGCATATACAAAACAAATTCTTCCTGCTTCACATTATTGATGCTAATGTCTGGGGAAAGGAGCTCAGTGCTGATGTTGATTTGGAGCATCACTTTTCCTCTGAGTGTGCTACAAAGAAAAAACTCAACTCTCCACATGTTGTTTTCATTGAAACAAAACCATCCTGTGAAATAAATTGCTGAATAAAATTAGCACATTTGGGTGAAGTTGAAATGGTTAAGGTTGGGGCTAGAAAATGCATCGAAATGCATTTTAACAACCATTGTCCTCACAAGTACGTAGATTTAAAAGTATGTGTGTGAAAATAAAAAGGTGTCCTGGGATCTTGTGACTCCATTTATTGTGGTTAGTGAGGCATATGTTACAGTACACTTCAAGAGGCACTCTCCCTTTTGAATTTCTTTTAAAGCTACTGAACACTTTCCTTTAACTTTAATGAAGCCGAGAAGGGAAATACTCTTGAATGGTACAGAAAATAGGACTATATGGACTTGAACTGAAAAAAATAAACATTTATACAACCGTTCCAAAAGGCCAGATCATGCAGTTTCAGGCAATTTAAAATCTTACTGTTGAGTTTTGACTGTATTAAATAGTGTACCTTTGTCCTGTTTCGTAAATTAAAAGCAGTTCAAACTGTATGCCGAAAGCATGGGGAAATGGCATAACAGGAAGTGTTGTCTGGATAGATTTCAGTTATCAGAAGACAGTCAGTTAAATATTTTCTCCATTGGGAAATATAATGTATTCATCCAATAATGTAATATAAGTTACCAGATCATGTTTCACAATAAAGTCCAATTGCTTAGTTTGCCATATACTGTATGTCTTTCCAGGTGACCATATTTGCCCATGTTTTTTTTTACCTAAAGTCACTGTTATGTTATGTCCTTTTTCATGTTGAGCTATTTGCTATTTTCTATTGTAAGAAGGGGGATTGTGACTTGTCTTTCATTTTTTACAATAAATAATTCCATTCACAGCTGTTAATCTTTAGTGATGGCACAGGGACATTAAGAATTTTCTTATTATGTTCCTTTAGTATGTTTGGTTCACTATATTAGGAAGTACATCAATGATTTAACCTGTAATGTTTAACTCAAAACGAATGACATGACAATTATTAAATCAGGCATTTTATTATTTTTGGATTTCGCTATTACTTTCTAAATAATCATCACTGCTCATTATCAAATGAGGCAGGTATTCAGTTGGTTAATGGATGAAATTGGATGGATGTCCCTTGGTCCCTCCTCTTCAGCAACATCCCAACTATCACACGAGTTGTTGTCGTTCCCTACCTGTCCACCAGATGACCTCAGATTTTTTCACCTGACTTCCTCATTCCTATGCTCACATGTTCCAACTTCCCTTATCTGTCACTCACTACTTTACCATTCCAGTTTGTTGGTTTATCCTCATTACTGCATGGAGTTTTCATTAGTTGTTTGCCTGTTATCTGTCCGTCACCTGCCCGCCATTTGGACTCTCAGCCTTAATAATAATAATAATGCATCACATTTTTAATTAGAGCGCTTTTGCAGGTGCTCAAAGCGCTTTACAATTACACATTACACATATTAGACATTTAAGAGTCATTACTGTGGACATTACCCACAGGAGCAAATTCGGGTGAAGTGTCTTGCCCAAGGACACAACGGCCGGTACCACTTTACAATAAGACTACCCTTATAAAGGGTTTACGAATAGTTTGTAATTTATTGATTAATTAGGTTGTGAACACTTTATAAATCATTAATAGCTTTTATAAGACATGAGATAAACAGGGCAACTGTGACCGGTTGCTTGACAACTAGTGAGCCCACATTTATCTGTACTGCTAAGCCTTATATTGGCTACTTAGATTACTTCGTCTTCTTCATCAGCCAGCATCCTTGGTATCTGTTGTTCACTGAGTTGATTCCCCCCCCCCTTCCATCTTGATGTTTCTTGGCATCTCTTATGACCATTTATGAATGAGTTACTAACATTTATAACTGCAAAAGGGAGCCTTATTGTAAAGTGTGAAACACATCACCATCTATTGATGAGTCACTAACATTTATAACTACTGAAAGGGTGCGTTGTTTTAAAGTTTAATACACATGTCCATTTATGAATGAGTTATAACATTCACGCTGACCTAATACACATTTTTCACATGAAATGCAAAGTAAGATGCAAAAGAGCCAAGCAAAACAGTTTATTCACACATGAAGAAAATCAGGACTCAAAGTAATGACAGTTTAGTATGGCTGATACACATATTTAAACATAAAAGCTTTTCTCAGACATAAATGAAAGACTTGGTAAGACATACTGGTACTCAGACTGGAAAGGCTTTGTGTATATCCTTGAACAAGCGTCCAAGCAGTCCATCCGGGTGAGCAGAGCCAAGCCAAGATGACCATTCAAGAACCTTGAGGTGTTCCTCGAAACAAACTCTCTGTACGGTTTCGTCTCAGTCTACGGACTATGTCCTTTGACGGTCGACCAAGCTCTTTCTATATGTTGGATATGACTGCCAGTCTGGGGGTTCACAACCACCTGCTGTGGTTTATGGTGTAGTGGTTGTACCCCATGTCACTCAGCACTCTCCTGTATGCCCTCCACTCATCACTAATAATGCTACTTCCTGACTTAACATGCCGTCTAATCAGAGGGACAAGGTGGCATCTTGATCGTTTCTCCACTAGTTTCAACACTAGTCTCCGCCTTTTGTCTTTAACTCCCATCATTCCGAAGACCCATTTCTTCCTTCTCCAGGTATGTCCAAAGCTTCCACGTGCATACTAACAACAAATAAATCATCACATCATCTTAGTTAACAAAATGCACACAAATTACATAAAAATTGTTGCACATCATGTTTCAAAATGCCATACTTGTGTATTAGGTGCATTGTATAACATAATTTAAGGATAATTATACAGTAATGGTCCATATTGATTTTTTATTCTCTTGTACAAGAAAGCCCAGTCTATAACTGCCGAACATAGGAACTGGGTACAGTACCTTCTCCCAGACACAAATACTCAAATAAAATAGTTTATTGGTGTTACCAATGCTTACTATTTATTTGATACCAATTTGGTAATACAATTAATAAAAAGAACAAGGTTTGGGTTCGTTCTTCAGATATGACTGTGACGTTAACGTGTAAGCTCAATAATGAACTCCAGCTCAACCAACCATATTGTAATATCTAAGTAATCATCTTGAAATATGACATTATATTTGTAATATACACACATCTTATTGTGAGGTTAATTTCACATACACTAGGCCGCTCTTCAACTATTGACGTTAGCTTGTCTACATAATCGATCATAGCAATTTAAATTAACCTTATCAATGCATAAAGTTACCTACCTAATAAAATATCTCTAACTTACAAGGATGACCTTATTTTACCAACCTCAAACAGAAGCCGTTTGTTCTACAGTATTATCCCACTTAATGCTTAACACTTCTCTATTACGTTTTAACTTGGAGGCTACGATTAGCATCGTTAGCACAGATGTAGCTACCACTTGCTTACTACATGCTAACCCAAGCCTTAACATTCATTAACGTTAGCTGACTAAAAACATAAGCAACACATAAATAAAGTACTCGAATTTCACTTACCGTAAAACTGCATTCATGCACCGTCTGTTTTAAACGGAGCGAGTCACAATAGTCCGATATAAGCATGAAGAATAGTCCACAAGGCACCAGCACAACAAACACGGCCGAGTTCAAGTTATGTTCCCGGATGAGTTGAGCAGGCAAGCCCCTGTAGCATCACGGAGCTGCTAGCAGATCGACAGGAAGCTAACAACAGCAGTCACTGGAATGACCTGTCACTCAATGTGACCACGCCCTAATTTATGCATAACTTTAAGGCTGGTTGTAACTCATTAATAAATGGGAATGTGTTTTACACTTACAAGGCTCCCTTTTGGCAGTTATAAATGTTAGTAACTCATAAATAAATGGTCATAAAGAGATGCCAAGAAACATCAAGATGGAAGGGGGGGAATCAACCAAGTGAGCAACAGATACCAAGGATGCTGGCTGATGAAGAAGATGAAGTACGCTAGGTAGCCAATATAAGGCTTAGTCATCTTGCCAAATAGTGAGCCTGTGTTGATGTATGAAAACTACGTTAGAACTGGTTTATAAATGGTTCTTAATGTTAATAAAGTGTTTACAACCTAATTAATAACCTAATTATAAACTTTATGAATCCTTTATAAGGGTAGTCTTATTGTAAAGTGGTACCCAACGGCCTGACGCAGTGACGGCCGAGGCAGGTTTCGATCTGGAGTTCACCAACGCCCCTTGCTTTTCAATAGTTTCACTAATATATTTGGAGGATATTAAAGGAGGCACATGTTACATGCATGACATAAGAAACCTTCATAATCCTGGCGACAATAATAAACACACATGATTAGAATAAACCAACTCAAGGGTTTTTTTTCCGGGACTGTTCTACAAAATGAGAACAAAATAGCAATTGCAATATATTATAGCAAATGTAAAGGATGTCATAACCAGTAATAGGAAACATTAGATATGCAGAATATCTAAATGTCTAAAGGGGACCCCGGCCGCACCAGCACTCGCATGAACATAAGCTCCATGGTGGATCTAAAACAAATAAAAATAGGGCAAGAAGGTAAATGTTCAGAAATAAAGTCATAAAATAAAGTGATTCATTTTGAATGATACATTTACAGGTTTGATCGCGTTGCCCTTAGTTGAGTTATTGTGCGGTAATCACTTGCTTCTAGCTTCTTGTACATCACACTGCTTATCGTCTCACTCTTTCACAACTCACATCTTAAGAAAGAACATCCTTGGTGAATATAAGAGCTAATATTGCAGTTTTGACATCCTCCCTCTAAATAACTCCCTCCAGTCGGACTACCACCACTCTGGCCTCAAACTGTCCACACCACAAGCTCTCTGCTCTTTGCTGTCCTTGTAGTCAATGATACAGCTGATTGTCTTTCACATATTCTCTCCTTCAAATTCTCTTGGCATCATAGCTGACAAGAAGGACATCTGGACTCCTGTGGTTTACCTCCCATGTTGCCAACCATTCTCCCAGGTGGTGTAAGACATTCCCTCTGTTTTCTGTGCACAGTGTTCAGTTACCTTAAACAATTTCTGGGCGTTTCTGCTTGGCTGTTTGCATGTAATGTTGATTTTATAATCGCTGACCTACAATCATGTTAGGCCAATTTCAGTGAGAATGAACAAAACCAGTTATTTCCCATATGTCAAATAGCATAGACAGCGCTGAAAGCTCAAACATTCCCCAGTCCCCATGAAAACCTACTACTCCCCTACATTAGGCCTACACCTTTTTACTAAAACTGCATGTAACACACGTGAATGTAGTGAAATTGCTTCTATCTTCACTGATTTAGACAAGGTTTATCCTAAAACACCATTGGCTCATTGTGGAGAAGATATATAGCTAAATTACATGTCTTAATATTTGAATACTATACAAATATTTAGAGATGTCCCGATCCGATCACGTGATCAGGGATCGGAGCCGATCACGTGATTTTCAAAAGATCGGAATCGGGAGAAAAAGATCGGGAATTCTTTTTTTTTTTTTTTTTTTATAAAATATTTTTATTATTTTATTTAATGTTACTAAACAAAAATGACCATGTTCACGTCTTAAAGTCATCCTGAGGCCTTAGTTTTGGTTTAAAATTACACAACATCATGTATGTGTTGCTTCTTTTGGGCTTGTTTTCATAGACCTGGTTGCTTATTTCTCTCAAATCTGGCAACAGAGTGGGTAGGGCGCAGTGTCTAATAGTAGCAGTAAGCTAACGAGAGGCTACGTTCAGCTGGTGACTCGGGAGTCGGGACAGAGAAAATGTCAGGAGTTTGGAAGTATTATAAAATTGAAAGCGAAGGCAGTGTAACAGCCAGATGCAATGTTTGCAAGGCGGAGGTTCCGCGTGGTGGAAAGAACAGAGCTACGTTCAACACGACCAATGCTGCTGTGAAAAAAAGAAGCTATATCTATGTTGGATAGAATTGGGTACTGTCATTTAAATAAAAAAATAACCTTAAGGGACAACTTGAATGCTTTTTTCCTTTTTTTTCTCTTAATGCATTGCATAAAGATCGGATCGGGAAAAATCGGTATCGGCAGATTGTCAAAATCAAATGATCGGAATCGGATCGGGAGCAAAAAATGGTGATCGGGACATCCCTACAAATATTCAACCGAAATCAGAGTCTATTTAGTTTTACTAGTCTTGCTAACAGACACTACTTACCAACCCCTCTGATATTGCAAACTTTAACTTTATAATGTCTCTTTATCTGTCTTACCAAAGAAAGAACACGGTGTCAATGTGAAGTACATGAGTACAACAGTGCAGGCAACTCTTCACAGAAGAGAATTGCAACCTCTCGATAAATAGATTTTCAATCCATCAAACAAACCTCTTCAACAATCTAATTCAAGCAAGAAACTGTATGTACTCTTTGGGGTTTTCCAATGTCTTTCTAGAAAATGTCTTACATGCATGACAAGTAAAAGAAAACAAGCACGTTACTATTTATATTTACACCTGAAGATAGACTTAAGAAAGATAATGCAACATTTCACTCCATCCAATGCCTTTAGTTTGACTAATTATTGATTGTCTAACCCTACCATAATCAAGTTTTTGTTAAAGACAAACATCACAGTTTACAAAGTGTGAAAATACACAGGGCAATTACAAAATAGAATAAACAAAGGTCATTTATGAAAACAATAAAACAAGGGAATAAAGCCTGTACAGGTTTGGTCAGAGATGTTTATTGCATGTTTGTCTGTTGCCCCCCGAGTTTAGCTCCTTATTTACAATCTCAGTTTTAAATGCTGCATCCTGATTAATGTTGTCATATTCACAACAAGCAGGTTCAGATGGTTATTCTTAAGGTAACCTTGATGATCATTTCACTCTGGAAATAACATTCTGGCAGTGTCTCTGATTGGAGGATGTATGCATACGAGTGTTTTTTTTATTGTTATGTATATATATATATATATGCCATTCCTATCACATATGCTATGTGGTAGGAATGGATCAAATATTCATAGGAAACTAAAAACAGCTATGAGCTGCAACATATCCTGGTGTTTATAGCGGGTGCTACTTTGCAACATATTATTAATTATAATAAGGAGAAATATGAAAGGTATATTTCAAGGTTGTTATATAAATAAGTCATTGGGCATTTTTCTTATCAACTAAGATATGTTAGAAAATGTTTCCAACTTTAATTGACTGCATTTATTTGAAGTGGTCTTATTAACACATGAATACTACTGTGTAAAATATTTTTACATTTTAAGTTAAGAAGTATTATAGAAGACAAGCACAAGTTTCATTTATGGGCCATATTCCATTATACTTTTTTAATTTGTTGAGGGCCGATTCAAAAAGGTCCGCGGGCCGCATTTGGCCCCCGGGCCGTAGATAGGACACCCCTGAGGCGGTCTGATCAACTGGAGAAACAGCAGGATTAGTCTGGACTGGCCAAAGTCAGACTAAGTGCAACTCCAACAACCACAGTCAAAACAAGGAGTAGCAACAAACAATATCCACCCTGATTCACCGCCATCTCTTCCGCAGTGAGCCAAGACCATGTTGCCACACATTATACAATGACCTCTCACTTGCTGCCGTGGAGCTATAAAGGGCAGCTGGGGAGAATTAGCTGGAGTGTTATGCATCAAGAAAGACACATTTGAAATTGAAATTCGCTAAGTCTGAATATTACTTGAAGGACACATCAGCAATGCCATCATTATAGCGTTGTTTTGTAATAATACATGGATAAATAATTGTGCAAATTATTATTTTAAGTTATAAAAGTAGCCTAAATGTAAAAAAGTATGCAGTAGTTATGGCAACCTAAACTAAACTAAACCCGAAGATCTCCATTCAACATCATTTTTGTGGAAGCACTTATTGAAAAGCTAATGCAAAAAGTGATCTGTGTTGAAGTGTCCATGAATAAAAAAGGATGTGAAAAACTTTCTTTTGCTATCAGTTTTGTTGCAGCAGTAGACAAGTCACTGTTGGCCGTAGCCCACGCCAAAAGAACAAAGCAGTTATCTTTAGTTAATGCTTTCTGCACTAGCAGCATTTTGACTTTCCCACTTACCTAAAGCTAACATTCCCGCTCCCCAAACTTGACAACACAACACCAGATTATCTGCAGTACATAACATAACTGTGTGTAATTTCACAGGTAATCAAATCTCACTGTCATAGTAAGCATTCACCATAATCTAGTCCTTTCTTGGTTCACCGACAGACTGGACGCTACCGTGCCTCTTGAAGTAAGTTTAAGTGGTAATTCAAGAAAGTACTTACAGGCCAGGCCTAACTGATTAGCATGCTCATTTCATCTCATCTCTATAACACAATACATATACTTATTTGACACACCATTAAACTGTTACTTGATTACTTTGTGGTGATGACAATGTTTTGTAATATTTTAAACAAAAATTCTGGCATTATTTTTACAGAATGCACCTTTAATCACTCACACGTCATCTAGTCCTTTACAGTCGACCTATGTTAGGCCTAAATCTAATTTAGTCACTTAAACATCTTAGTTAAAGGATATTTAGAAATAACACAAAGTCCTGACAATGACTTTATTTTCTTATATAGAACATTTTAATAGAGCCATTGATAGCATAGATTTTGACTCCTTATACCTGAAAAAGCACAGGTGTAAATGAATGAATGATGGCCTAACTATGGGGTTAGATTTGTCTCATAAATATTTGTGTGAACATACAAATAATTTGTGTGTAAATATGTGATTTGTAAATGTAAAACACCATCCACAAATGCATTTAAAAGATTTGCAAACTCACAAATAAATTTGCAAATGTGAATACTATAATTCATTTACAAATAAAAAAAAAGGAATTTGTGAATATCTCTTTAACATTGACAACTTTCGATCAGAAATTTGTGAATCCATTTTGTATTTGTCAACCAAAAATGCGCTTGTGGATCTCAAATCTCTGCTTGTGGAACTCAAATCTCTGCTTGTGGAACTCAAATCTCTGCTTGTGGATCGTCTTTTTACACACACAGAGTTTTGAGACAAACTTTCCGCCGGTCTCTTTCCGAAATCTGCTCGTGTCACAGCGTTATTTCGGAAACCACGTGATGGCCCGCTGATGAGGACATTTCCGGATTTCAAGGTTTCAAAGTAAGAGCAGGATGGTTTGTTTAATGTGCCGTTTTTGTATTACTTTAATGAACAGCCGTACATTAGGTGCATTCTTTATCACCATCATGTTATAGTGATACAGTTAGTTTGTGTAAGTTTATTTGTTCAATACAGCCTATTTTGAGCACATTCGTATGCATTGATGTTAAAGTACACACAAAGCCACTTTCGGGTCCCGGGGGCTACAGATGGCAGTTACAAAGCACTTCACATCTTATTAATCGGCCTAGTTTTACCTTACCAGTGCAGTGGTAAGGTTATCTGTTGAAAAGCAGCGTATTTAGGTCAGCCTTCAAAGTAAGGCTACATTAAATGTTGTAATATTCATCGTGTCCTTTCTACTGTTTATGTATATTCCTGTTTATTGCTTTTATTTGTATTTATTTTTTATTTATCAAAGCAATACACAGGAAGTGTATATACATATACAGTATACACAATGAATATTACAACATTTAATGTAGCCTTACTGTGAAGGCTGACCTAAATACGGTGCTTTTCTACAGATAACCTTACCACTGCACTGGTAAGGCAAAACCAGGCCGATTAATAAGATGTGAAATGCTTTGTAACTTTGACCCGCTTGAATGAATACACAAAAAATATGAAGAAAGAATTATCTCTGGGGCTACTTCATTGCCAGCTGTAGCCAGTGTGCGAAATACCCGTCAATAATCGGGGGGGTCCCCATCTCCCGTTTATTGCGCAATATACCGGTCGAAGATTTCTCAATATGCAGTAGGCGGCGTACTCTAGGGGGGTCCGGGGGCATGCTCCCCCGGTAAGATTTGTTTTTAAATTTTGGAGTCAAATGCATCAATCTGGTGCATTTTGAGGGGAAAATAAAGAGACTAGATGTAGACAGACAGTCCCCCTGTTTGAGGCAGACCCACATTTGCGCAGCGTTGCGTTCACAATACATACAAAAAATAAAGAAATCTTCAGGCCAACAGGCCACTTAACAGGCCAGGCCATCGGGAAACCTCCCAGTCCTCCCGATGGCCAGTCCGGGCCCAATCAGTAGTCTATAGCAGCGTTTCTCAACCGGGTGCCGTCTGGCGTCTTCAGGGTTGCCGTCAAATAATTCTATATTCTGACGTTCATATGAATGAATGAATGAATACGCCACCGTTAAAGAGCCGTCTGTTTTCGATTCTATGCGAGGAAATGCTTTTGCCAGCCAAAATAGATTATATTTGTGAACAAATGTTTTGAATTATGAATACTGGACATAGTAAGCTTAAAAACATTTTAGTGACCATTGCAAGTGACAAATAAATATCATAATTTGAGACCCCCCTCAAATGTTGCTGTTGAGGCTTTCAGGGGGGCTCAGGTGTTAATCGGGGGTCGAGCTCCCCCGGACCCCCCCGTATTTCGCACACTGGCTGTAGCCCCCCGGGACCCGAAAGTGGCTTTGTGTGTACTTTAACATCAATGCATACGAATGTGCTCGAAATAGGCTGTATTGAACAAATAAACTTACACAAACTAACTGTATCACTATAACATGATGGTGATAAAGAATGCACCTAATGTACGGCTGTTCATTAAAGTAATACAAAAACGGCACATTAAACAAACCATCCTGCTCTTACTTTGAAACCTTGAAATCCGGAAATGTCCTCATCAGCGGGCCATCACGTGGTTTCCGAAAAATAACGGAGTGACAGAGCAGATTTCGGAAAGAGACCGGCGGAGAGTTTGTCTCAAAACTCTGTGTGTGTAAAAAGACGATCCACAAGCAGAGATTTGAGATCCACAAGCAGAGATTTGAGATCCACAAGCAGAGATTTGAGATCCACGAGCGCATTTTTGGTTGACAAATACAAAATGGATTCACAAATGCCTGATCGAAAGTTGTCAATGTTAAAGAGATATTCACAAATTCCTTTTGTTTATTTGTAAATGAATTATAGTATTCACATTTGCAAATGTATTTGTGAGTTTGCAAATCTTTTAAATGCATTTGTGGATGGTGTTTTACATTTACAAATCACATATTTACACACAAATGATTGTGTGTAAATATGTGATTTGTAAATGTAAAAACCATCCACAAATGCATTTAAAAGATTTGCAAACTCACAAATACATTTGCAAATGTGAATACTATAATTCATTTACAAATAAACAAAAGGAATTTGTGAATATCTCTTTAACATTGACAACTTTCGATCAGGCATTTGTGAATCCATTTGTATTTGTCAACCAAAATGCGCTCGTGGATCTCAAATCTCTGCTTGTGGATCTCAAATCTCTGCTTGTGGATCTCAAATCTCTGCTTGTGGATCGTCTTTTTACACACACAGAGTTTTGAGACAAACTCTCCGCCGGTCTCTTTCCGAAATGCTCTGTCACTCCGTTATTTTTCGGAAACCACGTGATGGCCCGCTGATGAGGACATTTCCGGATTTCAAGGTTTCAAAGTAAGAGCAGGATGGTTTGTTTAATGTGCCGTTTTTGTATTACTTTAATGAACAGCCGTACATTAGGTGCATTCTTTATCACCATCATGTTATAGTGATACAGTTAGTTTGTGTAAGTTTATTTGTTCAATACAGCCTATTTCGAGCACATTCGTATGCATTGATGTTAAAGTACACACAAAGCCACTTTCGGGTCCCGGGGGCTACAGCCAGTGTGCGAAATACGGGGGGGTCCGGGGGAGCTCGACCCCCCGATTAACACCTGAGCCCCCCTGAAAGCCTCACAGCAGCATTTGAGGGGGGTCTCAAATTATGATATTTATTTGTCACTTGCAATGGTCACTAAAATGTTTTTAAGCTTACTATGTCCAGTATTCATAATTCAAAACATTTGTTCACAAATATAATCTATTTTGGCTGGCAAAAGCATTTCCTCGCATAGAATCGAAAACAGACGGCTCTTTAACGGTGGCGTATTCATTCATTCATTCATATGAACGTCAGAATATAGAATTATTGACGGCAACCCTGAAGACGCCAGACGGCACCCCGGTTGAGAAACGCTGCTATAGACTACTGATTGGGCCCGGACTGGCCATCGGGAGGACTGGGAGGTTTCCCGATGGCCTGGCCTGTTAAGTGGCCTGTTGGCCTGAAGATTTCTTTATTTTTTGTATGTATTGTGAACGCAACGCTGCGCAAATGTGGGTCTGCCTCAAACAGGGGGACTGTCTGTCTACATCTAGTCTCTTTATTTTCCCCTCAAAATGCACCAGATTGATGCATTTGACTCCAAAATTTAAAAACAAATCTTACCGGGGGAGCATGCCCCCGGACCCCCCTAGAGTACGCCGCCTACTGCATATTGAGAAATCTTCGACCGGTATATTGCGCAATAAACGGGAGATGGGGACCCCCCGATTATTGACGGGTATTTCGCACACTGGCTACAGCTGGCAATGAAGTAGCCCCAGAGATAATTCTTTCTTCATATTTTTTGTGTATTCATTCAAGCGGGTCAAAGTTACAAAGCATTTCACATCTTATTAATCGGCCTGGTTTTGCCTTACCAGTGCAGTGGTAAGGTTATCTGTAGAAAAGCACCGTATTTAGGTCAGCCTTCACAGTAAGGCTACATTAAATGTTGTAATATTCATTGTGTATACTGTATATGTATATACACTTCCTGTGTATTGCTTTGATAAATAAAAAATAAATACAAATAAAAGCAATAAACAGGAATATACATAAACAGTAGAAAGGACACGATGAATATTACAACATTTAATGTAGCCTTACTTTGAAGGCTGACCTAAATACGCTGCTTTTCAACAGATAACCTTACCACTGCACTGGTAAGGTAAAACTAGGCCGATTAATAAGATGTGAAGTGCTTTGTAACTGCCATCTGTAGCCCCCCGGGACCCGAAAGTGGCTTTGTGTGTACTTTAACATCAATGCATACGAATGTGCTCAAAATAGGCTGTATTGAACAAATAAACTTACACAAACTAACTGTATCACTATAACATGATGGTGATAAAGAATGCACCTAATGTACGGCTGTTCATTAAAGTAATACAAAAACGGCACATTAAACAAACCATCCTGCTCTTACTTTGAAACCTTGAAATCCGGAAATGTCCTCATCAGCGGGCCATCACGTGGTTTCCGAAAATAACGCTGTGACACGAGCAGATTTCGGAAAGAGACCGGCGGAAAGTTTGTCTCAAAACTCTGTGTGTGTAAAAAGACGATCCACAAGCAGAGATTTGAGTTCCACAAGCAGAGATTTGAGTTCCACAAGCAGAGATTTGAGATCCACAAGCGCATTTTTGGTTGACAAATACAAAATGGATTCACAAATTTCTGATCGAAAGTTGTCAATGTTAAAGAGATATTCACAAATTCCTTTTTTTTTATTTGTAAATGAATTATAGTATTCACATTTGCAAATTTATTTGTGAGTTTGCAAATCTTTTAAATGCATTTGTGGATGGTGTTTTACATTTACAAATCACATATTTACACACAAATTATTTGTATGTTCACACAAATATTTATGAGACAAATCTAACCCCATAGTTAGGCCATCATTCATTCATTTACACCTGTGCTTTTTCAGGTATAAGGAGTCAAAATCTATGCTATCAATGGCTCTATTAAAATGTTCTATATAAGAAAATAAAGTCATTGTCAGGACTTTGTGTTATTTCTAAATACCCTTTAACTAAGATGTTTAAGTGACTAAATTAGATTTAGGCCTAACATAGGTCGACTGTAAAGGACTAGATGACGTGTGAGTGATTAAAGGTGCATTCTGTAAAAATAATGCCAGAATTTTTGTTTAAAATATTACAAACATTGTCATCACCACAAAGTAATCAAGTAACAGTTTAATGGTGTGTCAAATAAGTATATGTATTGTGTTATAGAGATGAGATGAAATGAGCATGCTAATCAGTTAGGCCTGGCCTGTAAGTACTTTCTTGAATTACCACTTAAACTTACTTCAAGAGGCACGGTAGCGTCCAGTCTGTCGGTGAACCAAGAAAGGACTAGATTATGGTGAATGCTTACTATGACAGTGAGATTTGATTACCTGTGAAATTACACACAGTTATGTTATGTACTGCAGATAATCTGGTGTTGTGTTGTCAAGTTTGGGGAGCGGGAATGTTAGCTTTAGGTAAGTGGGAAAGTCAAAATGCTGCTAGTGCAGAAAGCATTAACTAAAGATAACTGCTTTGTTCTTTTGGCGTGGGCTACGGCCAACAGTGACTTGTCTACTGCTGCAACAAAACTGATAGCAAAAGAAAGTTTTTCACATCCTTTTTTATTCATGGACACTTCAACACAGATCACTTTTTGCATTAGCTTTTCAATAAGTGCTTCCACAAAAATGATGTTGAATGGAGATCTTCGGTTTAGTTTAGTTTAGGTTGCCATAACTACTGCATACTTTTTTACATTTAGGCTACTTTTATAACTTAAAATAATAATTTGCACAATTATTTATCCATGTATTATTACAAAACAACGCTATAATGATGGCATTGCTGATGTGTCCTTCAAGTAATATTCAGACTTAGCGAATTTCAATTTCAAATGTGTCTTTCTTGATGCATAACACTCCAGCTAATTCTCCCCAGCTGCCCTTTATAGCTCCACGGCAGCAAGTGAGAGGTCATTGTATAATGTGTGGCAACATGGTCTTGGCTCACTGCGGAAGAGATGGCGGTGAATCAGGGTGGATATTTGTTTGTTGCTACTCCTTGTTTTGACTGTGGTTGTTGGAGTTGCACTTAGTCTGACTTTGGCCAGTCCAGACTAATCCTGCTGTTTCTCCAGTTGATCAGACCGCCTCAGGGGTGTCCTATCTACGGCCCGGGGGCCAAATGCGGCCCGCGGACCTTTTTGAATCGGCCCTCAACAAATTAAAAAAGTATAATGGAATATGGCCCATAAATGAAACTTGTGCTTGTCTTCTATAATACTTCTTAACTTAAAATGTAAAAATATTTTACACAGTAGTATTCATGTGTTAATAAGACCACTTCAAATAAATGCAGTCAATTAAAGTTGGAAACATTTTCTAACATATCTTAGTTGATAAGAAAAATGCCCAATGACTTATTTATATAACAACCTTGAAATATACCTTTCATATTTCTCCTTATTATAATTAATAATATGTTGCAAAGTAGCACCCGCTATAAACACCAGGATATGTTGCAGCTCATAGCTGTTTTTAGTTTCCTATGAATATTTGATCCATTCCTACCACATAGCATATGTGATAGGAATGGCATATATATATATATATATACATAACAATAAATAAAAACACTCGTATGCATACATCCTCCAATCAGAGACACTGCCAGAATGTTATTTCCCAGAGTGAAATGATCATCAAGGTTACCTTAAGAATAACCATCTGAACCTGCTTGTTGTGAATATGACAACATTAATCAGGATGCAGCATTTAAAACTGAGATTGTAAATAAGGAGCTAAACTCGGGGGGCAACAGACAAACATGCAATAAACATCTCTGACCAAACCTGTACAGGCTTTATTCCCTTGTTTTATTGTTTTCATAAATGACCTTTGTTTATTCTATTTTGTAATTGCCCTGTGTATTTTCACACTTTGTAAACTGTGATGTTTGTCTTTAACAAAAACTTGATTATGGTAGGGTTAGACAATCAATAATTAGTCAAACTAAAGGCATTGGATGGAGTGAAATGTTGCATTATCTTTCTTAAGTCTATCTTCAGGTGTAAATATAAATAGTAACGTGCTTGTTTTCTTTTACTTGTCATGCATGTAAGACATTTTCTAGAAAGACATTGGAACAACCCCAAAGAGTACATACAGTTTCTTGCTTGAATTAGATTGTTGAAGAGGTTTGTTTGATGGATTGAAAATCTATTTATCGAGAGGTTGCAATTCTCTTCTGTGAAGAGTTGCCTGCACTGTTGTACTCATGTACTTCACATTGACACCGTGTTCTTTCTTTGGTAAGACAGATAAAGAGACATTATAAAGTTAAAGTTTGCAATATCAGAGGGGTTGGTAAGTAGTGTCTGTTAGCAAGACTAGTAAAACTAAATAGACTCTGATTTCGGTTGAATATTTGTAGGGATGTCCCGATCACCATTTTTTGCTCCCGATCCGATTCCGATCATTTGATTTTGACAATCTGCCGATACCGATTTTTCCCGATCCGATCTTTATGCAATGCATTAAGAGAAAAAAAAGGAAAAAAGCATTCAAGTTGTCCCTTAAGGTTATTTTTTTATTTAAATGACAGTACCCAATTCTATCCAACATAGATATAGCTTTTTTTTCACAGCAGCATTGGTCGTGTTGAACGTAGCTCTGTTCTTTCCACCACGCGGAACCTCCGCCTTGCAAACATTGCATCTGGCTGTTACACTGCCTTCGCTTTCAATTTTATAATACTTCCAAACTCCTGACATTTTCTCTGTCCCGACTCCCGAGTCACCAGCTGAACGTAGCCTCTCGTTAGCTTACTGCTACTATTAGACACTGCGCCCTGCCCACTCTGTTGCCAGATTTGAGAGAAATAAGCAACCAGGTCTATGAAAACAAGCCCAAAAGAAGCAACACATACATGATGTTGTGTAATTTTAAACCAAAACTAAGGCCTCAGGATGACTTTAAGACGTGAACATGGTCATTTTTGTTTAGTAACATTAAATAAAATAATAAAATATTTTATAAAAAAAAAAAAAAAAAAGAATTCCCGATCTTTTTCTCCCGGTTCCGATCTTTTGAAAATCACGTGATCGGCTCCGATCCCTGATCACGTGATCGGATCGGGACATCTCTAAATATTTGTATAGTATTCAAATATTAAGACATGTAATTTAGCTATATATCTTCTCCACAATGAGCCAATGGTGTTTTAGGATAAACCTTGTCTAAATCAGTGAAGATAGAAGCAATTTCACTACATTCACGTGTGTTACATGCAGTTTTAGTAAAAAGGTGTAGGCCTAATGTAGGGGAGTAGTAGGTTTTCATGGGGACTGGGGAATGTTTGAGCTTTCAGCGCTGTCTATGCTATTTGACATATGGGAAATAACTGGTTTTGTTCATTCTCACTGAAATTGGCCTAACATGATTGTAGGTCAGCGATTATAAAATCAACATTACATGCAAACAGCCAAGCAGAAACGCCCAGAAATTGTTTAAGGTAACTGAACACTGTGCACAGAAAACAGAGGGAATGTCTTACACCACCTGGGAATGGTTGGCAACATGGGAGGTAAACCACAGGAGTCCAGATGTCCTTCTTGTCAGCTATGATGCCAAGAGAATTTGAAGGAGAGAATATGTGAAAGACAATCAGCTGTATCATTGACTACAAGGACAGCAAAGAGCAGAGAGCTTGTGGTGTGGACAGTTTGAGGCCAGAGTGGTGGTAGTCCGACTGGAGGGAGTTATTTAGAGGGAGGATGTCAAAACTGCAATATTAGCTCTTATATTCACCAAGGATGTTCTTTCTTAAGATGTGAGTTGTGAAAGAGTGAGACGATAAGCAGTGTGATGTACAAGAAGCTAGAAGCAAGTGATTACCGCACAATAACTCAACTAAGGGCAACGCGATCAAACCTGTAAATGTATCATTCAAAATGAATCACTTTATTTTATGACTTTATTTCTGAACATTTACCTTCTTGCCCTATTTTTATTTGTTTTAGATCCACCATGGAGCTTATGTTCATGCGAGTGCTGGTGCGGCTGGGGTCCCCTTTAGACATTTAGATATTCTGCATATCTAATGTTTCCTATTACTGGTTATGACATCCTTTACATTTGCTATAATATATTGCAATTGCTATTTTGTTCTCATTTTGTAGAACAGTCCCGGAAAAAAAACCCTTGAGTTGGTTTATTCTAATCATGTGTGTTTATTATTGTCGCCAGGATTATGAAGGTTTCTTATGTCATGCATGTAACATGTGCCTCCTTTAATATCCTCCAAATATATTAGTGAAACTATTGAAAAGCAAGGGGCGTTGGTGAACTCCAGATCGAAACCTGCCTCGGCCGTCACTGCGTCAGGCCGTTGGGTACCACTTTACAATAAGACTACCCTTATAAAGGATTCATAAAGTTTATAATTAGGTTATTAATTAGGTTGTAAACACTTTATTAACATTAAGAACCATTTATAAACCAGTTCTAACGTAGTTTTCATACATCAACACAGGCTCACTATTTGGCAAGATGACTAAGCCTTATATTGGCTACCTAGCTACTTCATCTTCTTCATCAGCCAGCATCCTTGGTATCTGTTGCTCACTTGGTTGATTCCCCCCCTTCCATCTTGATGTTTCTTGGCATCTCTTTATGACCATTTATTTATGAGTTACTAACATTTATAACTGCCAAAAGGGAGCCTTGTCAAGTGTAAAACACATTCCCATTTATTAATGAGTTACAACCAGCCTTAAAGTTATGCATAAATTAGGGCGTGGTCACATTGAGTGACAGGTCATTCCAGTGACTGCTGTGTTAGCTTCCTGTCTCTGCTAGCAGCTCCGTGATGCTACAGGGGCTCCTGCTCAACTCATCCGGGAACATAACTTGAACTCGCCGTGTTTGTTGTGCTGGTGCCTTGTGGACTATTCTTCATGCTTATATCGGACTATTGTGACTCGCTCCACGTTTAAAACAGACGGTGCATGAATGCGTTTTACGGTAAGTGAAATTCGAGTACTTTATTTATGTGTTGCTTATGTTTTTAGTCAGCTAACGTTAATGAATGTTAAGGCTTGGGTTAGCATGTAGTAAGCAAGTGGTAGCTACATCTGTGCTAACGATGCTAATCGTAGCCTCCAAGTTAAAACGTAATAGAGAAGTGTTAAGCATTAAGTGGGATAATACTGTAGAACAAACGGCTTCTGTTTGAGGTTGGTAAAATAAGGTCATCCTTGTAAGTTAGAGATATTTTATTAGGTAGGTAACTTTATGCATTGATAAGGTTATTTAAATTGCTATGATCGATTATGTAGACAAGCTAACGTCAATAGTTTGAAGAGCGGCTAGTGTATGTGAAATTAACCTCACAATAAGATGTGTGTATATTACAAATATAATGTCATATTTCAAGATGATTACTTAGATATTACAATATGGTTGGTTGAGCTGGAGTTCATTATTGAGCTTACACGTTAACGTCACAGTCATATCTGAAGAACGAACCCAAACCTTGTTCTTTTTACTAATTGTATTACCAAATTGGTATCAAATAAATAGTAAGCATTGGTAACACCAATAAACTATTTTTATTTGAGTATTTGTGTCTGGGAGAAGGTACTGTACCCAGTTCCTATGTTCGGCAGTTATAGACTGGGCTTTCTTGTACAAGAGAATAAAAAATCAATATGGACCATTACTGTATAATTATCCTTAAATTATGTTATACAATGCACCTAATACACAAGTATGGCATTTTGAAACATGATGTGCAACAATTTTTATGTAATTTGTGTGCATTTTGTTAACTAAGATGATGTGATGATTTATTTGTTGTTAGTATGCACGTGGAAGCTTTGGACATACCTGGAGAAGGAAGAAATGGGTCTTCGGAATGATGGGAGTTAAAGACAAAAGGCGGAGACTAGTGTTGAAACTAGTGGAGAAACGATCAAGATGCCACCTTGTCCCTCTGATTAGACGGCATGTTAAGTCAGGAAGTAGCATTATTAGTGATGAGTGGAGGGCATACAGGAGAGTGCTGAGTACATGGGGTACAACCCCCAGACTGGCAGTCATACCCAACATAATGAAAGAGCTTGGTCGACCGTCAAAGGACATGTCCGTAGACTGAGAGGAAACCGTACAGAGAGTTTGTTGGAGGAACACCTCAAGGTTCTTGAATGGTCATCTTGGCTTGGCTCTGCTCACCCTGATGGACTGCTTGGACGCTTGTTCAAGGATATACACAAAGCCTTTCCAGTCTGAGTACCATTATGTCTTACCAAGTCTTTCATTTATGTCTGAGAAAAGCTTTTATGTTTAAATATGTGTATCAGTCATACTAAACAGTCATTACTTTGAGTCCTGATTTTCTTCATGTGTGAATAAAATGTTTTGCTTGGCTCTTTTGCATCTTACTTTGCATTTCATGTGAAAAATGTGTATTAGGTCAGCGTGAATGTTATAACTCATTCATAAATGGACATGTGTATTAAACTTTAAAACAACGCACCCTTTCAGTAGTTATAAATGTTAGTGACTCATCAATAGATGGTGATGTGTTTCACACTTTACAATAAGGCTCCTTTTTTGCAGTTATAAATGTTAGTAACTCATTCATAAATGGTCATAAGAGATGCCAAGAAACATCAAGATGGAAGGGGGGGGGGAATCAACTCAGTGAACAACAGATACCAAGGATGCTGGCTGATGAAGAAGACGAAGTAATCTAAGTAGCCAATATAAGGCTTAGCAGTACAGATAAATGTGGGCTCACTAGTTGTCAAGCAACCGGTCACAGTTGCCCTGTTTATCTCATGTCTTATAAAAGCGTATTAATGATTTATAAAGTGTTCACAACCTAATTAATCAATAAATTACAAACTATTCGTAAACCCTTTATAAGGGTAGTCTTATTGTAAAGTGGTACCGGCCGTTGTGTCCTTGGGCAAGACACTTCACCCGAATTTGCTCCTGTGGGTAATGTCCACAGTAATGACTCTTAAATGTCTAATATGTGTAATGTGTAATTGTAAAGCGCTTTGAGCACCTGCAAAAGCGCTCTAATTAAAAATGTGATGCATTATTATTATTATTAAGGCTGAGAGTCCAAATGGCGGGCAGGTGACGGACAGATAACAGGCAAACAACTAATGAAAACTCCATGCAGCAATGAGGATAAACCAACAAACTGGAATGGTAAAGTAGTGAGTGACAGATAAGGGAAGTTGGAACATGTGAGCATAGGAATGAGGAAGTCAGGTGAAAAAATCTGAGGTCATCTGGTGGACAGGTAGGGAACGACAACAACTCGTGTGATAGTTGGGATGTTGCTGAAGAGGAGGGACCAAGGGACATCCATCCAATTTCATCCATTAACCAACTGAATACCTGCCTCATTTGATAATGAGCAGTGATGATTATTTAGAAAGTAATAGCGAAATCCAAAAATAATAAAATGCCTGATTTAATAATTGTCATGTCATTCGTTTTGAGTTAAACATTACAGGTTAAATCATTGATGTACTTCCTAATATAGTGAACCAAACATACTAAAGGAACATAATAAGAAAATTCTTAATGTCCCTGTGCCATCACTAAAGATTAACAGCTGTGAATGGAATTATTTATTGTAAAAAATGAAAGACAAGTCACAATCCCCCTTCTTACAATAGAAAATAGCAAATAGCTCAACATGAAAAAGGACATAACATAACAGTGACTTTAGGTAAAAAAAAACATGGGCAAATATGGTCACCTGGAAAGACATACAGTATATGGCAAACTAAGCAATTGGACTTTATTGTGAAACATGATCTGGTAACTTATATTACATTATTGGATGAATACATTATATTTCCCAATGGAGAAAATATTTAACTGACTGTCTTCTGATAACTGAAATCTATCCAGACAACACTTCCTGTTATGCCATTTCCCCATGCTTTCGGCATACAGTTTGAACTGCTTTTAATTTACGAAACAGGACAAAGGTACACTATTTAATACAGTCAAAACTCAACAGTAAGATTTTAAATTGCCTGAAACTGCATGATCTGGCCTTTTGGAACGGTTGTATAAATGTTTATTTTTTTTCAGTTCAAGTCCATATAGTCCTATTTTCTGTACCATTCAAGAGTATTTCCCTTCTCGGCTTCATTAAAGTTAAAGGAAAGTGTTCAGTAGCTTTAAAAGAAATTCAAAAGGGAGAGTGCCTCTTGAAGTGTACTGTAACATATGCCTCACTAACCACAATAAATGGAGTCACAAGATCCCAGGACACCTTTTTATTTTCACACACATACTTTTAAATCTACGTACTTGTGAGGACAATGGTTGTTAAAATGCATTTCGATGCATTTTCTAGCCCCAACCTTAACCATTTCAACTTCACCCAAATGTGCTAATTTTATTCAGCAATTTATTTCACAGGGATGGTTTTGTTTCAATGAAAACAACATGTGGAGAGTTGAGTTTTTTCTTTGTAGCACACTCAGAGGAAAAGTGATGCTCCAAATCAACATCAGCACTGAGCTCCTTTCCCCAGACATTAGCATCAATAATGTGAAGCAGGAAGAATTTGTTTTGTATATGCTCCAAGACACAGCATTTTACTGTATATGAGTACAGAGTTTGTCTTAGAAACATCATGTTTTTCCTGGTTTGTTGAGTAAGTGGTCGACTATGTATGCAGAGGCATGTGGTTATAATTTGTAGTTTAAAAAGAATGATAGAAAATCTACTTCAAAATAAATCAAATGTATTGCTACTTTCCACACTGCATAATTCAGTTGACCTCTTTAAATTATTATTTCTACATTGTGCATGGCATCAAAAATTCCAGATATACAATGGTTGATAGAGAAGAATTACATTGAGAATGAAATACAAAGAACAAGACACATAAGTCAGGTAGTCTATGATAACAGTATATTTACATTTACTATCATTCTTTAACCTTTAACGATTAAGGACTTTTGACCATTTTAGTTGAAGTCACATTATTTCAAAGTCACAAATAGTCAGTAATGAAGACATGCTTATTCACGTGTTTCCTTACCATATTAATCTTTACCATATATACTCCCATAAACCTGTGGAGTACAACACGGATAATGTTGTGTTGATGCAGCCCAACTGTGTCCTTGTTGAATGAGCTCATTTTAAAGGCAACAGGGGGATTGTAAAATGGAAATGTGATTATTGTGTACTGTATTTTTAATGAATTAATACATCATGTCTGGATACATACTGTCAAATTAGTTCCCATTTTGTTGTGACACGAAAGTAAAAAGGGGATATGCATGAGCATGAATTTAAAGCTATAGGAGTGAAACTTCCAGTAAGTCATTACTCCTTTAAAATAGTTTATTCTGAATGTTTCCTGATGGACTCTTAAACAAGGTTAAATAATATCTTCTGTTTACAGTAAAGAGCAGAGTGGGTGATAGAGAGGAAACTGTCTCAGCTGGTCTCTGTGAACACAGGACATCTAGCATACCATCTCCCGTTGAGTAGTTGGATTGCAACACAGGGCGCATGCAGACCATCAGGCTGTGCATTCTTTAGCTGGGGGCTAATTTTCAGACAGTCCGCGACTTAGGTCTGGGTAAACAGCACCGCCCCGATGGTTGTTTGTTTAAAGTGTGGAACGATCCATCGCAGAGCGCCGGGCTCGATTGACACTGTCTGCTGATCTGCTACTGCGGATTGCTCAGAATAACACGGCTGCTCGCTAATTCCCGTCTATCGGAGCTTTCAGCGAAACACCGAGAGAGTAGGGTCCAAAAAAAGCCAACAAGGCAGGCAAGAACCTCGCTCTGCCGGAGTCCGCACCCGAGAATGGCTTCAGGAGACCTTTACGAGGTAGGATAAAACCATGTCTATGGAAAATGCTTTGTAATATTGACGAAAAATGGAATTAGGAAGTAAAGAGGAGGGCGTCGCGCATGTAAAAAGCGGTGTACTAAGCCCTTTAACAGGCGAAACTAACCCTTCTCATGCTTTGCAAAGACTATGTTGGTTAATTTATGCGTATACTTTGTGTCGCTTCTGATATACTTTGACATAATTCTTCAAGACTGTAGTGAAGAGATAAGATGCCATTTACGGGCTGAACTCCTCAGTCTGTCGCCGAGTTGAAAGTCGTGGTAAAGTGACAGCGGCGCTGTGTGAACGGTCATGGTGAATAGCTACAGACGGAGTGATGGTTTTGAAGGGGCGCATACATGCCAAAATATATGTTGTCATCACAGCCTTTACAGCTGTGTGACTGTTTTGTTGGATGTTTGGCACATAATATGAGACATAGTTTATTTTTGTATCGAGCAGTGTTAACAAGTATGTGTGAGCTCCTTTTGCAGTTGATGTGCGAATTTTTTTAATAGTGACTCCGACAGTTTTGGGCGTAAAAGTTGCCCAAATGTGTAGTAGGAAGGTCACGCTGCCCTCGTGCGTAACATCACTCTGGAACCTGTGCCAGAATATGCACGAAGCCTGGTTTCAACATCAGCTTCTCTGACTTACTGCCATTAGCCTTTGTCATGGTGTCATATGTTCACTTCATTGTGGTGACAGAGAGAGATGGGGGTGCTGCGAATGTCTGATGACTTCCAAGGACAAATGATATAGTTAGACAAAACAAGTTGTCTATGTTTTAAAGTAAAGATCACATTTCAAACACGCCACAAAGAAATTATATCTAAAAGGAACATGGGCATCCTCTCAGGGGTTTTCAAGCAGATAACACTACTCACAACACTGACATACAATATATGATGAGGCAGGACATCTGTTGAAGACAGTAGGCTATATTAAATATGTGAGAATCAGTGTGTGATTTCCTTTTCATAAACTGTTTTATTACAGTTGTCTCTGCTGACTGTCTATATCTATGTTTAGTTATTGTTGGAAGAGGATCCATGGACGTGCGGCAATGTGAAAAAAGTCCTTATTAAAACATCACCACCCAATTATGTTGATTTTTTTTGGCTATTATTTTATATGCTTTCATCTCACAACATGGATGTGTATATATTGTTTTTGGCTTTATTATGCTTCTTTTAACTGGGATAAGCTTCATGCAGTCAAACATACTAATACTGCGCTTTAAAACTTGTTTACTTTGAGGAAAACATTCAGGTTAACTTCTGAATTCATAATTGCGTGAATTACATCAAGGCAATACTTGTCAATATTATACTTTTGCTTATAAATCTAATTTCTACTTAGAAAATGCTTTAAGTTTGTGGGCTCTTGGATTGGTGTATGGCTACCTGTACTATTACCCAGTGTTAAATGGAAGTTGATTAATTTATCACTTTAAAACTATGATTTTATCTTTGACAGTGATCATTTGTTGGCAGGCATTGAAATAGTTAGTTGAGTCTGTGGGTTGAACAGCTCCAATTGTAACAGTTTAGATGGACCAACATTGAGAAGCTAAGAAGAGTTTGCTGATGCCACTGATTAGCTTTAATTTATAAACAGTTGAAATATATAATATTAATATCAAAATATGAACAATTTCACCTAATTTTGATGTTTCCAAGTAATCATTTCAAATAGTTTGTGCATGCTGGTAGTGCCAGCACCAATGGTATAGCTAACAAGGTTTTGTAGAATCGGTTTGTTAGATGGAGCTGTAAGGAATCGTTTGAAAAGTGAAGGTTAGAAGATACATATTTTGTTGAGAAAATGTTGGGGAGTCAAGGATGTGAAGCCTTGACTGAAAGGCTTTGAGAAGAGCAAGTAGTGACCCCCATCAGTGAGTAATGCTAAGGACAAAGTTGAGTCGAATGTTCTTTTCTGGTTTTATATTGAAAATAACGTGTGGCCAAGATCAGTCTGATTTTAATACTGTGCGCACCAGTTGTGCCCTGTCACTCTGATCCATTGCTTCATATACTGTGTAAACTAGGCCATCGTTCACCTTTTTACTGTGAAAAAGGGTAACAAGTTGTGTCTTACAGATATCATGACATCAAACCATCTGAGAAATAAGCATTTTTGCAAAATCACGGATAAAAGTAAAGCTTTCTGCCGGCTTTGTAAAGTCAAATGGATCGAGGCAGCTATTTTGGGCAATGGTAATTCTACAGTATGGTGGCCCTGAAGTGCAAGACACCACAGCATTTCAGAAAACACTACAGCATTTCAGAAAACACTACAGCTTTTCAAAAAACACCACAGCATTTCAGAAAACACCACAGCATTTCAGAAAACGCTACAGCATTTCAGAAAACACTACAGCATTTCACAAAACACAACAGCATTTCAGAAAACGCCGCAGCATTTCACAAAACGCCACAGCATTTCACAAAACACTACAGCATTTCACAAAACACAACAGCATTTCAGAAAACGCCGCAGCATTTCACAAAACGCCACAGCATTTCACAAAACACCACAGCATTTCACATGAGACGGAAAGGGTATTCCTTTAGGGAGAACACTTCTTGTTTGTGATTGGACAGAGCCAGCCAGAGAAGCACTGCTGTGATTGGTTGTTTTTGCTGCCAGTCAAGAAATGACGCTTCGTGATTGGTCAGCACCTGACAGCGCAACATGTCCCAACACATCAGCCGTTAGCTGTTAGCACACACTCAGAGCTCACAGCTCCTCATATCTGTTCAGAAATTGGACAAAAGTTAAACATGTACAAAACACAGACTGTCTATGTCATGGCGAATACAGCCGCTGCTTTATTTATGTCTGTATGACGTTGTTGTGAGTGTGGATGGAGCAGCTACAGGTTAGTTTAGCCTCATCTATCCGCCCCCTCTCCAGCACGTCTTGTTTGAATGACAGGAGTAAACACAGCTGACAGCCGCGGTGAAACTCGAGCGATTAGAGCGATGCGAATATTGGGTAGTCTACTATAGTATTTACATGGAGATAAGCCCCTTAAAAACCATGAATTAATAAAGCATTAATTCATTGTTTTTTTTGCATCGCTCTAATCGCTCGAGTTTCACCGCGGCTGTCAACTGTGTTTACTCCTGTCATTCAAACAAGATGCGCTGGAGAGGGGGTGGGGCGTATCTCCATGTAAATCCTATGGGAGATACCAACTACAACAAAATGAACATATTTTACCGTGATTTAATTGTAATACACGTTTCAAAATGATGCCGAAGTAACTACATACTGATACCGGTTAGTAAAAACCATGAATTAATGCTTTGACAAGTGTGCAGACAAGACGGCAGGCGAAACACCTTTTTAAAATGCCCGTTTTCTGAATGGGATCGGATCGATCAGGCTAAGCTAACCTGTAGCTGCTCCGTCCACACTCACAACAACGTCCAACAGACATAAATAAAGCAGCGACTGTATTCGCCATGACATAGACAGTCTGTGGTTTGTACATGTTTAACTTTTGTCCAATTTCTGAACAGATATGAGGAGCTCTGAGTGTGTGCTAACAGCTAACGGCTGATGTGTTGGGACATGTTGCGCTGTCAGGTGCTGACCAATCACGAAGCGTCATTTCTTGACTGGCAGCAAAAACAACCAATCACAGCAGTTCTTCTCTGGCTGGCTCTGTCCAATCACAAACAAGAAGTGTTCTCCCTAAAGGAATACCCTTTCCGTCCAATGTGAAATGCTGTGGTGTTTTCTGAAATGCTGTGGTGTTTTCTGAAATGCTGTAGTGTTTTCTGAAATGCTGTAGTGTTTTCTGAAATGCTGTGGTGTTTTCTGAAATGCTGTAGTGTTTTCTGAAATGCTGTAGTGTTTTCTGAAATGCTGTAGTGTTTTCTGAAATGCTGTAGTGTTTTCTGAAATGCTGTGGTGTCTTGCACTTCAGGGCCACCGTACTACAGTGTAGTTAAGAAACAACAGTTAATGGGGTCAGTTGCTGTTTACAGTTTCTCACTGCTCACCCTTTATTTAATAAGCACATTTACCACTTTAAGGGGCTGAAAATGAAATTCAGATCAAAGGGATTGCCTCCATAGGGTACTCACCATGGCACTGGCTAACAATAACACTGCTAACAGCCAGGACAATACAAACAACAGCTTGCATGCTGACATAGCAAACAGTGCTAACCTGAGGTAAACGGGAGGTGTTATGCTTCCTGAACACTACAGGGGACAGGACAGTGCTATCAGCCAGAATACATCTCATCCAGAAACATCCCCATATGATATCAATGCTCTGAATGTCATATTACACCTCTAAGCATACATTAGAAGAACAAAATCTAGATTATCTATAGACTTACTGTTTATAAAGTGTATTGAATGTAAGGTTTTCCCTATCTTTTAAATATGTATTGATTATTTGTTTACTGCCAATATCTATACTATAAATATATTCACACAACTCTTACATTCCATTTAAATCCAACATTTTTAAATATATCTTGAAATACGGCTGTATACAAGATTGTATTTTCATTAATGAGTAACAAAAGATTGAAACAAATGTTAAAGTTTTATTCAATTTGTTTACTATTCTTCTCGATCATGGTTACAAACAGTCATTACATTTAGTGTAAAAGGCAGTGCTTCAGTGTTCCTTCATTGCACTCTTAAGCTTTGCTCAAATGTGCTTCTTCTTTAGCCATGCTGATGTTTGGTACAAATATCCATGGTGTGTGCAGAGGATTAACCTTTCATTTTCTGCACTGACATACATGGTGTCTGTGGGCTATATCCCGATGACTTTGGTGATGCCAATGCTGACCAGATTTTAAGGAGGTTTAGGACCCCTTTTTAAATATATTTTCCCCCACACCCAATTGTATCCAACATCTTTTAATTTCCCAGAAGAAAACAGGAGCAACTTTTTAATATATAACGATGCACTTAATTTCCTCACCAGCTTGTTTTGCAGCTAATTGATGACAAAATCACATCTCCCTGTCCACTATTTGTTCACATTGCAGCAGTCAGCTAATGGGTTGTTGTAGACTGTAGTTTTTGATCAAAATGTTATTGAATCTAACAAATGGCATATGTAACATTACGGCTGTCAATTTTTTGACAGTGCTCTAAAGCGAATAGTAGTGAAAAAAATCACAAAACTGCAGACTCTAACAGGATGTTCCTTCACAACACTACAGGTACGTAACTGACCATTCAGTTGAGTGCTGTTATTATTCCAACATTTTAAACCTATTATTTATGTAATAGTCATTGTAACTCTTAGATTTTAGACACAGATTTAAATTCCAACTTTAACAACATCCTTTTGTCACCTGAGGTATATTTCCAAAGTCAAAGCAAGTTTGAAAAAATTAATAATAATATGGAAGATGTTTATTAAGCACAGTGTTTCGAGTAATTTACCAAAAACCTCGACTTTGACTGTTAATAAAACTGGGATTTTTCATGTTAAAAAAGTGGTTATTTTAGATTTTTGTTTAAAGCATGTTTATATATGAAATGTAAAGACATAATACATATTTGATATCATGCTAAAAAAGAAAAGTGGGATACTGCTGTTCTAGTAAAATAGTATATTATTCCAGTGTGTAACGCAGGTGTTACTTCCTGGTCTTGTCGGTGTCATGCAGTAGAGTGGTGCAAATTGTCCTTCAATGCAGGCTCAGCTGGCTATGGGGATGTGGTCAGACTTGCTCTACTGCACCTGTAACCACATAGTGAAGGTTTACATTACACACCTGTCTTTACGTCCCTGACAATATGTTCTTCTCACTAAGCTTTGGGCTAGATCAGGGGTGCCCAATACCTCGATCGCAATCGACCAGTCGATTGCAAAGGTAGCGTGGGTAGATCGCATGGCATTTTTTTTTTAAAGTTAGCCTATCATCCATCCTTACTATGGCATTTGCCACTTGATTGAAGTACAGGTAAGCCAGTATGAGTTGTATTGTGCCATACGGGTTCATGCAGTAATGAGGGGGCCTCACCTCCTCATCTGAAGCGCAAATGCGGCTCACTATTATCCGCTTATGCGGCGCAATTAGTGTAAACGTGCCACAGTTTATCCGCCGTGTAGTCCACTAGCACCCCCCCCCGCTCACGACACAGATTGGGCATGGGCGGCCCTGTAGGTAGATCATTTGGGCTTGGTCATTTTAAAAGTAGCTCCCAAGCTGAAAAAGTGTGGGCACCCCTGGGCTAGATGATGCTAAAAATACATTTGGCTGCTGATGGAGGACATGCCCACCTCCAGTCTTTCAGCTCATACTGGCATCAAGTGTTACTAAACCTCCTCAATCTGCCTCCTCCACTTTGCTTCTCCTTTTCTTTGTATGTCTCCCTTTTATTCTGATATATAGTTGAGTGTGACATCCGGGACAGTGCGCATTCAAATATCCTATTCATTTCAGTGACACCCCAAGCAGGACACCCATCAAAGGCTGTTTAATGTGCTCAAAACATCTCAGGAAATATTGAGCATGTATCACCATTCACCACGGATGTATAAAATCTATTTTTCCAATCCTCTGTATCTGATTTAACAAGCAGTAGTCAATGACATGTTCTCTCAAAATTACACTAAAGTAAATATGAACAAATCTACTGACTGCAAAGGGTCATACATTGCTTGAACTTGTGAATGTTCATGCTAGTGTACCTTATTAAAAACAAGCTTCTGATGGATTCTAGCTGTATGTATAGTAGACATATAGAATTAAAGGGAGTCTCACTGATTCCCATAGCATTGTTTTCTCTCATGCAGTTTTTGGTTGATGTGAATTGAAGTTTTGTAGTTGGCTTGTCTTTGCTAGCTGTCATTTAAGAAAAAAGGACCTTTTATTCTTAGTTTGATCCATCTCTTTAACTTGCAGGAGAAAACACAGACAGCCCGAGCTGACCATTTATGGTTTTGTATGAGGTAACTCCAAAGCCACCGTACCTTTTTAATGTGCAGTTACATTTGGAGGTGTGCGTTAGCTATGTCAGCTACAGCAGCTGTGTGCGTGGGCTCTGTAGCTATGCTGTAATGCCTATAAACTCTTCAGCTTAACGGTGCCCGATTAACACTGATGGACCAATGAGATGATGGCATACAGATGAGTCTCTGGCAATTATATTCCCCCTTATACCTTATGTTATATGACAGTAAAGCAAAACCTACCTTTAGGATATAAATAAAGCCAGAAGCAAAAGTTACGAATGGATAATGATTGTTTTTTTGACAGCTGTGGATTAGAAAGAAAACCTTTATACAGCGTTCACACTCAATGAACGTAGATTTTCCTTTACATAACAATACATTTATTCAACTTTTATAAAAAGAGAGTTACAATAATGCATTTCAACCATAAAGATACATCGAAAACAATTGCAATAATCAATGATGGTGCATGCAGTCAAATCAAACAAGTTGGTTTTAAGTCCCCAGTTGATCTCAGTCTTTGGGGACTGAAACAAAAAGGTCTTTACCTGCATGGACTACCTTTTGCTTTGTTCAACTTTGAATACAAAACTATGGTATGTGTTTTTGCTCCAAGTTTAAACAGGAAGTAGCAATACAATATGTAGTGCACTCTTACACTGTTGAGTTCGGGTAATAATATTAGTTTTTTACTTACAAATGATGTATCGGACACATTTGTTAATGCATCTTTTCCTTTTCATTTTAGCCGTTGCCCACTCAAAACCAGAGATTTCTCGAACAAAGACTCCCGAGTACATCGTAAAGCATGGTGTTTCAATTTGTAGTGGGAAAATGTATGTTTTGCAAAACAATGATGCCCAGTTAGGGTTGGGGTGTGCTTAAGTAAAGTTAAGTTAAGAAAACAATCTTAAGTCGCCTTTACCCCTCTCTATGAAAGTTGATTTTAAATGTCAATACAGCTGTACACACAATGGCGCTGTTGTCAAACCCTGTACTTTTGCTGATTCTGTCAGGCGATGACACAACCATAAATTAGCACTTTTTATTTGGTCTTTAAAAGTCTGTTCCCCCTTCAAAAAGTGTTCCTCCAGTTAGAATGTTGTGGTCTGTCCCACTGACCATATGTCTGCTGTGATGCTCGGTTTTGTGGTTTGCCAATTGAATAGAGGATGAAGAAGAAAAGATTGGCCTTTTTCGATTGTTCAGCCGTTTTTACTGCGGGCAGAGGTCTCCGCAAAATCCTGTAGAGCGAAAGCACTAGTGCTGATGCAGGTCATTTCACACAAAATAGTCTTTACAATCTGAGATGGCTTAATGTAAATGGAGCCTTTTGCTTGGTCCTCCTGTAAAAAATGCTGCTGATAGTCAGAATGTATACAAACAATGTGGTGAAAACACTACTGTATGCTTGGTGTTGGAGGATAACAGTGCCCCACATTTTCTAACTCTGCATCAAGTGTTTCTAACCCTCTCCGATTACACCAGTTTACCCCATGCTTTCTCCTTCCTTCTCTTCTTTTCTCTGCATGTGTGTCTCTCTGCAATGCTGTTAAGTGTGACATTGTTTGAGACTTTAAGCAACCTAATTGTCTGTTCATTTCTGTGACACCCCTGCGGCACACCGATCAAAGGCTGTTTACTCCTGTTAATGCGCACGGCACATCTGAGGACATGATGAGCAGTTAATGCCATCGCTGTGCTAGAGGCTCTGAAGAAACCTTGAAACCATTTTCCATCAGTCTCACAGCACAAAATGTCTTATGAGTACTTTTAACAAAATTTTATTTTCCTTACTTGTATTCTAAGTCTTAAAGACCAGAATGCTGGAATAAGCATGTATCTTTTAGAGCAGTCACCATCAACTGGCGGCCCGCGGGCCAAATCTGGCACGCCAGACATTCTCATCCGGCACGTGCTGTGGCGCTGGCGGAGTGGTTAGTGCGTTCGCCCCCCACTCGTTTTTTTTTTTACACCGTCTCGTGAGTAATGTGCAGTACCGGAGTCCAACAGAGAACCAGCAGCTGCGGGACAGTAGCCTGCGTACTGCGTAGCCTTCCCTGCCCTGAAGAAGAAGTGATCCTTCGTTAGCGTGAAGAGTCTGCTTTATGCGCTCCGGCGAGTTGACAGTACATGAGCGTGAACCCCCCCCCATGAACCCCCCCCCCCCCCAACAGAGTCCAACAGAGAGGCAGCAGCTGTGGGACAGTATAGCCTTCCCTGCCCTGACGAAGAAGTGATCCTTCGTTAACGTGAAGAGTCTGCTTTATGAGCTCCGCAGTAGCCCCCGCTACGAGGCTCCGGTGACTTGACAGTACACTCCACACAGTACAGCCCCCCCCGGGCAACAACTTCAAAATTCAGGGCTATATATAAAAATCGCTGACCCCCGAAAGTGTCTCTAGGAATAATTTTGGCCCTTGGACAAATGTAGTTGGTGATCCCTGTTTTAGAGTAACTGTTGAATATTAGACACTAAAATCAGAAGATGCCTGAGGATGCTTGTGATTTGTATAGTGCACGT